>CM070647.1:22790275-23180158 GCA_036346575.1 Dendrocalamus sinicus
GTTACCACTAGACGCGCAGCGCAGCGGAAGAAGAGTTGGAGAAGCCGATCCAACCACGCGCGTCGAGGTAGTAGTGGAAGTAGCCGATTGTCCCAAACAGATCGTCTCCTCCACGCGATCAACCACACCATGAGCAGATCCAATCTGTAGGTTGTTGATGCCGATCAACGCCGCAATGAGCAGCGCCCCCACCGGTATCCACACATCCGGGGCTGGAACACCGATCGCGAGTGTACCAGCACTCGCGAGCGGCTAGGGTTTGGCTCGGGAGGTGGCGGCTAGGGTTTGGCTCGGGATTAATAGAAGCATGCACCCCTCAGCCCCTCGCCTCCATATATATAGACTTCCTCACTTGGGCCTCGTGGACCGAGGCCTAATAGGAGTCTATCCGGATCTCTATCCGAATTGAGCCCACATCCGAATCATATTCGAATTAGTGTTCCAACCCGTTAAGTGTGCGATCCTGTAGGTTCACGTATACTTGGTCGCCACCCGGAAACGCCTTTCCGGTCACCCTGTTAATAGCGGCCTCTAGTAAGACATATTAACCCCAAAGTATACGTAAAGATCATATCGGTTGAACCTGTAATGTTCTCATGTACGAATCCCTTTGCCTCACGATATAGATTGAGCTCAAGGCGAGACCTGTGTCATCCTCTTAATAGCTCAATCACTCTTTCGATTCCGTGATGGATTATAAACTTGTGATTGACTCCTCAATCGCCTTGGCATGGCCATGCACTTTCATAATCCATTACATCGAGGGGCCCAGAGATATCTCTCCCATAAGGAGGGGCAAATTCTATCTTGATCATTCACATCCCACTACATGTTTCATGGCAAACTCGAAGACTACTTTTATGACTACCCAGTTACGAAGTAGTGTTTAGTAGTCCCAAAATAAGCTACTACGCATGTTGGGAACCATGATGATCTCAAGTCTAAGGATTCTACATAAACACTACTTGAGACCAACTGATGACACATGGAATCTCTGCAGTGTCTCATGGCGGGTCTATCCAACATATGTTCACTAACACATGTCCATATTATTGATTTGGTATCACAATACCTTGATTCATGAGACATGATCATCAATCAATACATATGCTGATCTTTGAATCATATTTGTTCCTCATATGATATATGATCAGGGATCATTTAGAAATAGCAACATTTTAGCATTAAGAGTCTCATGAATAAGTCACGTACTCATTGATCAATAATGATAATGTCTATTTCAAGGAACAAAGTAATGTATCATAAACATAGTATGTGATATATATATATATATAACATCTCCATGTTGCCTCTAGGGCATATCACTAACAATTTTGTCAAAATCCTTGTTGGTCGCATTTCCACCACATGCTGCAGATTGTTTATGCGTAAAACAAGTAAATTCACAGTCCACAACCTGTTCTCATAGCCGACTATCTTGTTTCCCACAAATATATTCACTCCCTGGATGCCCAGCCCTCGTTGTCGTTGGCACCCCTGCGCTTCGCCATTCTGTTTGCTTTTGCCTCCATGCACTGCTGCCGAAACTGCTAGCTATTGCCTGCTGCCCCCTTGCTTGCTACATCTCACCCATCATATGCCATTCATCTTGCTTTTCCCCCCGTTCTCTCCGTCTCCTACCCCACCTTAATAAATACTTGAAATATCGAGCTGCATACTTACATCCTTGCTACACCTCACCAGCTCTGCCTGCACTTGCTATTTCACATGGCTATCCTTGCCAGCCCTGTTTCGCCTGCTCACCACCTCGTCTTGTTGCCACCTACCAGTTGCCAGTTGGTAGCTTGCTTTTCAGCATCCTCACAGCTTGCTTCTTTGTCACCCAAAGTCGTCTATAAACTTTTTTTTATCACGATGGCAATCTTCCTATCCTGCATATCTAATGTTAGTTCAGTGCATTTTTCTCGTAAATGAAAATGACAGTAAGAAAGGGAAGCAAAGAGGAGAAAAGAATATAGTGTTCCTGAATTTGATTTCCTCGTGGGACCCGAAGAATCGATGCCTTTAATTATTAGATCATATAGCAATATAGTACGTAATGGTGACTTAGTTGTGCAAATCGCAAAAGAAGGGTAGCGTTCTCAGCTTTTTAATGTGTTATGTTTTCTTATTTTTATTGCATTTGGTTTTGTTCATCTAACTATTGTGTTTTCCTTCATCATTTAGTTACTGCTATTTTGTTGCAATTGCCTTGTTGGGGAAATAAACCTCCTAGGCCTAGTTTGGGAGCCCAAAATTCGGGCAATGCCCCGTTACCATCCCTGCCTATAACTCTCTATAAATTTGATGCAAATTTCAACTTAACTATTCTGGTAATTGGTGCTTCTAGGGTGGTCATCTTCTACTTTTGTGCAAATTGATGTCCCAAAACAAAGATGATTGAATAGAATTCAATGTTTTATCTTTTAACTGTAATGTATCCTCTGTCTGTTGTCAAATAACGGGTGGGTTTTTTTGGCTAATGATTTATGGCTTATAGCTTAAATATTTGAATTTTGGTCGTTTGCGAAAGGCAATACATAAAGGGAAATAGTTGCATACGATTTTGGTCGATACAACTGAACTCAGTATACTTTTTACTACAATTTTTCTATTAACCCCGTCTTGAAAAACACACCGTTTAAAAGCCAGTTACTATAAACAGTAGAAGCATAAATTAACATTAAGTCCAAAAGAGCCCGGCCAATATTCTTGATTTGTCGATCGGTTGCATCACCACTACATCCAAGTGACATCCTTAGTCTCTGAGCATGTTTTCCCTATAGAAAAAGTTAAATTCTGAATCTATTACTTTCTCGAGTATTTCTTATCCAAGACTAGTTAGCTTGAATCTTCTCTGTCTTGTCATCAAAAAGAAGCTCGCTGTCACTTACACATGTGATCTATCTTTTGTTTCGAGCAATTAACGTTTTCATGGCTCTATAGTTCGTTTGGATATTAGTCAAGATTTCGTTAAGTTCAGTTGATCATTTGGTGTAAATGTGATTGATAATTATAACACACTTGCTTTTGATGTCATTTGCTGACAATCTGTTCCCGGATCATAAATGCACTTCTAAAATTTGTGTTAGTGCATTGTCATGTGGGGATTCGAGGATTTACCACTGTAAAAGATGTGTATTTGAAGATTTGTCATTCGATGTCTCACTGATATGTGGTTCCTGCTGTCAGTGATAAATCCTCAATTATTCATTTTTTTTAAAACTCAATTGCATGTGGTTTTGACAGCCTGTATTGTAAATCTTATGAAATTTTTGTAATAGATTGCATTTATATGTGGCAATGTGGTATTTGTTTCACATGGATTGTTTCCTCCAAATTGGTTAACAGTTGTTTTCCAACTTTTTATGGGCTTATGGCTAAATTTATTTCTGGTTATTTTCTACATGAGTCCAAACCTGCGCTATTTCAGCCTTCCTACCACATGTACGACTTACGATCAGTTCTGTAAAGCCATAGGAAAACTTCAGTCTCTTAAAGGCATGGCGGTGGATGATAGTCTTATTAATTACGACGTCCTCCCCCATGTGCATCAGTGTTGCCCAGACTTTCTGGAGCTGAAGATGTTTGCTCTTTACGTGGATGAAGATATGGCTTCTTATTATAAATATTACGGTATAAGCATATTTTCATATTTAATTTCAGCCATAATAATCATATAAACAACATGATACCAGAACAGCAAGAATTATATAAATTGCATAAAACTATGTAATCTCACATTGTCATTCATATATAAGTAAATATTCAATGAATATGACCATAAATCTGCTGAAAACGGCATATACAGCAGATTCTTGAACAATATAGCAATTAATTCTAGCATGAAACAAATTACTTGCTTTAATATTGCTCTCAGAACAAAGTTGCTCAGGTTTTTAGATCTTGGCCTTCTCATGCCTATGTGAAATCTTCTTTATTAACAACTCAATAATCAAGTAATCAGGATTTGAGCTCTAAATTGATTCTACTGCCAGAACCAGAAAACAGTAGAGACAAACTTTTCGGTAAATGTTCACAATCAACAAGAATACAAACCGTACTCGGGCTGTAAACCAGATTTTAACATGCAATATATATCAAGGCATTAATATGCAACAGTTGAAGTGAATCTAAATAAAGAATCCTTCCCAGAATAGCTACTGCACAACAAGATATAGTTGCATATGAACAAATCTAACCAGCCGAAAAGATATTTAAGGTACTGACAGGGAAACAAACTAATAGAGCTCAAGATCCTAATCCTGTTATCAAGTGTTATCTCAGAAATTGACTAGTTCATCATAGAGCAAGCATTGACCCCACACAACATATAGCATTCCAAGTATTTGAGCTTTAAGACAGAGACTAAAGAACAAATACATCTGCAGCTATATGAAGATAAACCGAACACTCACAGTGCAGATGGTATTCAAAACCGTCTTGGAGCAATCAAGCTGAAGAAGAACTCAAACAAATAGGGCAAGGCACGATGAAATCGCTGTCCCAGAAAACCTATCGCCCCTCTGTGCCGATGAAGAAGAGAAGTGTGGCCTTCGGAGATACAAAGCCCTCTCCGACCTCGGAATCCCGACGCCGGAGTCGAAGGTCAGGAATGCCGCACAAGACCGTGAGAGTACTCCGGCCAAGAGTACCCGAAGTACAACAGGAAACCGTCGCCGCCTTTACCTTCTCTCGGGTAGACCTTCTCTCAGATTTCCCCTCACGCCAAAGGAGGCGCAAGAAGAACCGAAGACAAAAGGGCCTCAATCGGAGGTGATGCCGAAGCACTAAACCTCCACACACTCGAAATACCGAGACCAGGCAGAAGATTCAAGAGAGGAAAAACAGATCGGAAGAGAGCTACCCACCATGGAGAGAGCTCAGGCTTTTGAAGAAAGGGGTGGGGTCTGCGAGGAGGTGACGCGAGTGGCCGACTCCGAGGAACCCGGGCCAGCCCGCGCCTCCGTTGCTCGCCTCTCCACGCGTCGCCTCCCAATCCTGACGGAATCGCCAGATCTCCGCCAAACCGAAACGGACGCACGCCCTTCTCTCGCACGGGACGCGCCTGGGGAGGAGACAAATTCTCCTCCCCTTATCTCTTCGCGCGGCTCACCGACAGGTGGGCCCCGCCTGCATATATTTTTTTCCTTTTACTCAATTGGGAAATTCCCAAAAGACCCTTTCAGATACAACAGTCCCCACCAATTTATCAATTGATAAAAGATGTCTAATGTCTTATTTAATATACAGCTGTTCGACGATGGGTACCTTGCGGGTTTGAACCCAAAGCCTAGCGACAAGGACTACGACTCTGCACAGACAAAGGAGGACTTCGCCTTGATCCAATGCCTTTGTGTGAGAATTTTCGCCCAAATCACATTCTGCACTGGGCGGCTTGCCCTTTCCCTCTCGGCTTGGGACGTTCCGGTCATGTCCCCGTATCTTGCTCATGAGTGCTTAAGAAAGTATACCCTCATCTTTCTTTGATTGCGACCTCACAATCACACTCACGTAGGTGAACTCTTATAGGAATCCTGTAGGACGATTCCATAAGTCATATAGACCTCGAGTTCATTAAGAGCCAAAGCTCATCCTTCCATACAGAAAGAGCACTGCAGCTAATGGGACCCGTTAGATGTGCTCTCTAATCTTACTCAGTTTGTTGTCCTAGAGCCTAGTTCACAGGATCTCCGATCTCCTAGGATAGGTTACCACCAATATAAGCCTTTATACGGGTATGAGCCCCATTCCCTGAGACGCTGCTTGGATGGCCTTCCGTGCCAATCTTTTAGTGAAAGGATCTGCGAAGTTCCTTTTAGACTGGATGTATTCTACAGAAATGACACCCATCTCTCTTGCATGCCTTACCGACTTAAGTCGTCTCTTTATGTGTTTTGAGGACTTCATATTGTCCTTCCTACTCTTCGCCTTAACCAGAACAGTTTGGTTATCGCAGTAGGTCAAAATGGCTGGAATAGGTTTTTCTAGCACAGCAGTCGAAAGGAGTTCTCGAATCCATTCTCGCTCTCTGACCGCTGAATCAAGTGCTACCAATTCAGCCTCCATGGTGGACCGTGTAAGAATAGTCATTTAGAAGACTTCCACGACACGACCCCACACCGCTAGAGTGAATACATAACCACTCGTAGCCTTCATGTCATCCGAGTCACTGATCCAGTTAGAATCACTGAATCCTTCCAAGACTGTCGGATGACCCGAGTAATGTATTCCCAAATTAGAGGTTCCCTTCAAATATCTTAATACTCTTTCTAGTGCTATCCAATGATCATCTCCTGGATTGGACGTATAACGACTCAATCTGCTTACAGCATATGAGATGTCTAGCCTCGTTGCACTAGTTAGGTGTATCAGGGATCCTATAATTTGAGAATATTTAAGTTGATCCTTCCCATGCCCAGTGTTCTTGTGTAGCTTTGCATTTGGATCATAGGGTGTGGCTGCTGGCTTACAGTCCATAAATCCAAACCTGGTTAGGACTTTATCCACGTAATGGGATTGTGAAAGAGTAATCCCATTCGCACCCTTTATAAGCTTAATGTTTAAGGTAACATCAGCTTCACCCAGATCTTTCATATCAAAATTCTGGGAAAGGAAAGACTTTGTACTATTGATCACATCTATGTTGGTCCCAAATAGCAATATGTCATCTACGTAAAGACATAGAATGACACCTTCACCCCTGTTAAACCGATAGTAGACACATTTATCGGCTTCGTTTACACAAAAGCCGATCGATGTTATTATACTATCGAATTTCTCATGCCATTGCTTAGGAGCTTGCTTTAGACCATACAAAGATTTGATCAATTGACATACTTTCTTTTCGCACCCTTCAACCACAAATCCTTCAGGCTGTTGCATATAAATCTCCTCATCCAACTCTCTGTTTAGGAAAGCGGTCTTTATATCCATTTGATGTACTTGGAGTTTGTATGCCGCAGCTAGTGCTAAAAGCACTCGAATTGTGGGTAAACGAGCCACAGGAGAGTATGTATCAAAATAGTCTTCTCCTTCTTTCTGCGTGAAACCTTTAGCCACTAAACGGGCCTTGTACTTTTCAATAGTACCATCAGGTCTACGCTTTCTTTTAAAGATCCATTTGCAACCTACTAGCTTACAACCAGGCGGGAGATCTGCAATTTCCCAAGTTCCGTTAGCTATGATGGAGTCCATCTCGCTACGGACTGCCTCCTTCCAGTAATCCACATCCTGAGATGCATATACCTCTGAAAGGGTTCGTGGTTCATCATCCACAACATAGGTGACAAAGTCATCGCCAAGTGACTTCTCGGTCCTCTGTCTCTCACTCCTCCTCAACTCCAAATCTGGAGCGGTGTTGTCCACACTAGGAAGAATAGAGAGATCATCTATATTGATATGGCCACTGTCTTCATTCGGTCTCATAGGAAACACATGCTCAAAGAATGTCGCATCACGAGATTCCATCACTATATTTGTAGCGATGTCACTCACCTCAGATTTGACCATTAGAAATCTATAAGCCGTGCTATTAATAGCATATCCTAGAAAGACACAATCAACGGTCTTAGGACCAGCTTCCTTTTCTTCGGCAACGGCACATGCACTTTTGCAAGGCATCCCCACGTTCGAAGAAATGATAAGTTGGGTTTTTTCCCCTTCCATCCTTCATAGGGCATTTCCTCCTAATTGCGAGGTGGAACCCTATTCAGGATATAATTAGCTGTGAAAAACTGCCTCACCCCACCAATAGTCCGGCATACTTGAACTCTGAAGCATGGTGTTAACCAAGTCGTAAAGAGTTCGGTTCTTTCTTTCTGCTATTCCATTAGATTGGGGTGAGTATGGTGGAGTAACTTCATGAATTATTCCACTTTCTTCACATAATTGGGAGAACTCATGTGAGACGTATTCACCGCCTTGATCCGATCTTAACTGTTTGATTTTCTTTTCTAGTTGATTTTCAACTTCAGCTTTATAGATTTTAAAGTATTCAAGTGCTTCATCTTTCAACTTAAGTAGATAAATATAGCAATACTTTGTAGCATCATCTATGAGAGTTAAGAAGTATCGTTTGCCACCTTTAGTTAATATTTCATTCATCTCACAAAGATCAGAATGGATTAGTTCAAGTGGAGAAGTGCTCCGCCCTTCAACGCTATGAAAAGGTTTTCGGGGCTGCTTAGCTTGCACACACACTTCACACTTTGAACCCTTCTTATGGCATCCCCACAAATCATTGCGCCTACAAGAAGTCAAATCTAACAACCATACCATTTGGTTTCAATTTTAGCACTTCAACCGGATTATATTCTGGCACAAGGACATCGGTAAATCATTGCACCTACAAAAAGCCAAATCTAACAACTATACCATTTCATTTCAACTTCAACACTTCATCTGGATTATATTCTAGCACAAGGACATTGGCAAATCATTGCACCTACAAAAAGCCAAATCTAACAACTATACCATTTCATTTCAATTTCAGCACTCCATCTGGATTATATTTTGACACAAGGACATCGGCAAAAAAATTCACATAGCAATGGTAAAATTAAAGGTAGGGAAAATCCTAGTCGACCTGCTTCCCCTCAAAAACTCAACACGCTTCCTGACATTGGGCCAGAGCGTCTCGAGCACATCAGCATGCTGACCCGCTAAGCTCTACAGCTTGTCCTGTAACCCAATCAGATCACAGAAATGAAAATAATAGGAAATCATAACAAAAATGGGATAAAAATTCCACCAAACATAAAACAACCAAGCGTGCTAGAACCGAATAGCCTCTGAAGTATAAGCCGAATCAATGCACCTTTAGCGCATTGATGAGGTCGGCGCGGTCCTTGGCGCTGAGAGCTACAGGCAAACCGTATGAGAATACGGATCGATTAGGGAAATGATAAGGGGGCGGGAATACAGCTCGGTAGCGTGGAAGTTACCGGCGATGGCTGCGGGGAGGGATGTGTTGCGGTCGGTGAGGTCCAGGCTCTTCTTGTCGCCCATCGTCGAAGCTCTGTTGTGGCTTGCTTCGCCTTCGACTTGGACTTCGCCGGCGCGCCGCCTAGGACAGGAGAGGAAGCCCTAGGAGCGGGAGATGGGCGGTGAGAGGAGGCGGCGGTGGAGCGGAGGGGTGGGGGGAGGAGGAGGCGGCGGAGGAGCGGGGGAGGAGGCAGCGATGGAGAGGAGGAGTGGGGGAGGAGGCGGCGGCAGAGCGGAGGAACGGGGAGGCGATGTGGGGTGGGGAGGGAAGGAGGAGGCGATGCGAGGTGGGGAGGGAAAGAGGAGGAGACGGCGCGTGGGGAGGTAAGGAAGAGGAGGAAGGAGGAGGCACCGGCGTGTGGGGGCGGAAGAGGAGGCAATGCGGGATGGGGAGAAGGCGATGCGGGGTGGAGCGGAGGGGTGGGGGCGACGGAAAAATATGTGGGGAGGAGGCGAGGGCGGAAGATTCGGTGGGGGAGGCAGGCGCACGGTTTCGTGAGGAGGAGTGGGGGGCCTACACGTCAGCCAACGTAGCTTTTTTGTGAGAAGGGGTGGGAGAGAATGGACCGACCACCAACTCAAACTTATTAAGTAGTAAAGCTTACCAATTTGTATTGAAATTTTACTTGGAAAAATAATATCTTGCAAATTAAAATTTGAATTACTTAAATAACAAAAGGGGTTATGGAATTAATTGATGTAAGATTAAACCACACAAAATGTTACTGTTATTTCTATGTCTGAAAAAAGTCATGAATCCCTTTTGAAATATCATCTTGAATGCAGTTAATTAGTTCTCAGACATAATTAGTGCCTAAGTTGAAGTATTCATCGTGCACCCCGCCCGCTGTGGCCTCGGATGGCGTAGGTGATCCTCGGAGAAGGTGAATCTGGCGTGGGGCTGGCGTGCATCTCTGAGATTGTAGTGAAGCCTGCGTTGGAGGAGGGGTTGCGGATGACTCCGCGTAGGGGTATGGTGAAGGGCCGAAAACAGTACTGAGCACGTCGTTCGCAGATGGGTCAATATCCTGTGCAGATGGTACAGCTGCGTTAGGGCAGATGTTGCATTGTTTGCAGTGTGTAGTACTGTTGGAAGGCTTGTACAAGCGAAGTGGGAAGTGCTGACGATGAACCTTGTCCTTGATGATCGAACTGCTCTGTCCAGTCCTATAGATTTTATGCGATGCGTTAGTGTGGCACATATGTCATGTTATGTTGTTACAACGTACCGGTGTATATAGATGTGCGGACGATGATCCCTAGTGTAATCACCACTGTAGTGCTGCATAGTGTATCCCTCATACATTTGGGTGAACCGGCAACACGTTCAAACATCGGCAACACATTGTCTCGATGTGACAGAGAGTCAGGGTCACTGTCTGTACTTGGTTGTCATTAGCCCAGCAAGGAAGTCCGTTTGCACATCTCCCTCTGTGATGAAGATGGTTGTAGCATAGTGTCGGCCTTGTCAAATGCTGCAAGAAGACACGATAGTAAGAGAAATGTTACAATGGAGTGCATGAAGAAAAATAGAGGACAACATATGTGAACTCTCGTACTGCTGGCCCGATGTGCACGGAGGTGGAACGACCGTAGGTAGATGGAACATATCGTACCCAGGAGTTGGTCGATGATACTGTTCTTCCCACGACGTAGAGCATCAATAGCCTTGCGGTGGACACTATCGAGGTGGTCATACTGTAAGGAAAAGGAGGACTAGCTAGAAATGTCTTACCGTCAGAAAATTATAAGAAGATTGCCTTACCACCTCGTCACAGTGTACTACCCTGTGAGCATCGGGACTTGCTCGTAAAGCGTCATTGTGCATGATTTCGGCTGGACGGTGTGGCGGTGGCCCAATAAGCCTGCTCCTGGTGCATGGAATGTACCAAATCTAGTACAAAGTGTACGTATCCATGTCACCCTACACAACATCGATCATCGCCTGCTCGACCCATTAGGTCATGTACGGTAGCTACGCCTGGGTCCAGTTGCCACTCTTGCGGCCTTTCGTTGTTTGCATGCAAGTTAGAACGGACGTCAAAAAATAAAAAAGAGAGATGTAGGAAATAGGGCAATGGATGAAAACAAATGAGGACACACCTGTGCGTCTGGTCTCAAAGCGGTCATCCCAGTGGCAGTGGCACATGTTGGTAGAGCCTGAACTGTCTAAGGACCCGATGTTGGATGTATGGCTCAACCATGTGTGAGAATACTTGGTGGCAAGTTGTAAGCTAGTACGCTGATTGTCCATCGGGCTTTGTCGGCAGCTCATGCACCGGAAAGACCTGGCGTGTTGGTGGTGGGCTTGCATGCACCACAGTGTGGGCATTCACCCCTGGTGGGTGAGGGGGGCCCTCCCTGATGTTGGTGCTGATGCATCTTCTGCTTCTACGGTTTCATCTCTTCCTTGCTCGGTGCCACAGCTGACTGTGGAGTGCTCTGAGGCATTCGCATGACCTGTGGCCGTCTCGGTATGTGCGATTTGGCGATGGTTATGTTGGTGTTGGTGGTGCGGCCTGGTGTGGTGGTCGATCTAGTGGCTTCTTGGTCTTCACTGCCGTTGTCCTAGGCTTGTAGCGGAACAAATCTTCTTCTCGCGGCGGACGCGTAGGCACAGCCGACAGGGCGGTCACCGGCGGATGCCTTGCCGACAGCTCATCCCACACGGGCCTGGATGAGCTTGAATGCACCCTCAGCCGCCGCTGAAGGGTGATGGGTTAATCTTGTTGTATGTGTGTTTTGCTCATGTGTGTGCAAGTACTTTGTATCTGTGGTCGATACGACCGTTCTTTGTTTGTCATTACGACCAGTACTAAAGCTACACTGAGTATTGTAGCTTCGAGTACTTCGTGGTCATAATGCGGTTGATAGTCGATGGTCATAGTTGATTGTCAGTGGCCGTGGTCAATAGTCGTAGTCGATAGTCAATGGTTGTAGTCGATAGTCAAGAGTTGATAGTCGATGGTCGTGGTCGATAGTCGATTGTCGATAGTCGTAGTCAAGAGTCGATGGTCGGTAGTTGTTAGCGCATATTCGGAGGCGTACTGTGAACGTCATACTCGGAGGAGTATTGTGAACGTCGTACCCAGAGGAGTACTATGGACGCCACACTCGGATGAGTACAGTGGATGCCATACTTGTAAGAGTACTGAAGCACCCGGAGGACTCAAAGCTTGTGTGTGGTCATAGCGTCGTGGTCGTGGCGCCTGTGTGCATGGTCGGTTATGACCATGTTGTGTGTGGTCATAAAGACCAGTGTCGTAGTGCCATTGTGAGTGGTCGGTTACGACCACGTTGTGTGCAGTCATAACGACCAGCGTCATAGCCGCTGGCGCCATGGTCGAAGGTCCAGTGCAGAGGTTGAAGACAAGCCGAGAATAAAGCCAGCGGTCGTGGTCATACGTTGATCACTATAGCAGTTGGTAGCAGGCGTCACACACGGGTGGTCGTGGGTGACACAGGTCGTCCTCGGTCGGCTAAGCGCCCGATATGGGCGGCGGTGTGATCATGCGATCGTGAGCGGTTGAGTGAGCGGTGGTGGCGGCGTGGGCAGCGTCGTGGTAGTCGTTAGTCATGTGTAGGGGTGCAAACAGGATGGGTTTTTCCTGACCAATCCGGTACTGAATCCGGTTGGTAGCGAATTTGGTAAACTGGTTTGGTATCCGGTCGGATTCGGTTTCGGATACGGATACGTGTAGACGGATTCGGTATAATTAATATCCAACCGAATAACTTCGGTATTCGGTAAATCGGATATTATCTGAATGAAATATGAATAAATATCCGAAACAAAACGGTGAAACAATCAGACTTCTCCCGCCTCGCGCCTTGCGAAATATCCGAGTCGCGCCTGGGGCCTGGGGGTCCACGCGAAATCCCCAAACTGCCCCAGTAGCTCACCACGCCTGCCTCGCGCTGCCGCGCACTACTCAGGGGCATCCACGCCACACGAATCGATCAGGCATTCAGGTTCCCGTGATACGTCTCCCGAGGCGTCGAAGCAACGGGAAGACCGGAAGAGCCCCAACCCACCAAGGCAGTGAGGCACCAACCCTCGTGCAGTCATGCCCTAGGCCGGCCAGCCGCACAGCGAACCGCCCCCGCCTCCAATCCATCCATTTGCCGAGTTAGGGTTTCGCCTACAGTTTCCAAGGCCACGCGGTGCGGCCGCCAACGGCGGCCTCGCGGATTTTTCATGACAATTTCTCCCCCCTTTCGAGCTCAAAATCGCTGTGCTCTGCTCAGTTTCGTGGGTAAATATCGATCCTTTTTTCGCGAGACGGTCTTCGCCCACCTCGTACCCTAGGGTGTAAGGTCGCGGACCTGACCGGGGTTGCGGACTCCAGGGGAAAAATATAAGGACCAGAACCTTACGCCGAGCAAATGACATGGTGACCGCTCAACCACAGGAGTTGACTTGTCAACACTGGTTTAGTAGCTGCTCAACTCGATTGAAACTCTACAAGTGTTGAGGAGAAGGTGATTGAGTAATTAGGTTAGGTATGCCATGCTGCGGGTACCTAACAACGGTAGGGTTCACTCGAAGCGAACGGGAGTTTTCATGTGCCAGACCCGAGTGAATTCTATCGGATAGAGCCTATATAAAGAATTGAGCAGTGAAACGACCTGGCTTTCTTAACTCTGTTGCGGGAGTTAAGGGATCGTGTGGGTAAAGCTGAGCAAACTCTGCAGAGTCAAATAAATGGTATTTGAATACGCCGTGCTCCCGGTTAATGGAGCTGTGTCACTTGGGTGATTCTAGCAGCGAAGCTTAAGTAGTTTTGTAAATGCTTTAACTTGATTAGTTGGTTGATTAACTTTTCATGAAAAACCCCTGAGATCGTAAGGAGTAGTTTTGGGTCCGTTTCATCAAATTGTTTACAATTAAAACTGCATCCACTCAAAGTTAATAAACCAAGTATACTCCCTTCTTTGTTAATCCGTGCAAGTAGTAAGTTAGGGTTTGCTTTGTGACTTGCTGAGCTGGTTGTTGGCTCACGGCTTGCTTAATCCCCTCTTTAGAGGATCAAGATGAAGGTGAAGGTCTCCCTGTTGAGGAAGTCCCGGAGGATCTCTTCTTCGACGAGGATCCGTGGCTTTAGGTCTTCGTCGCGCTCAAGCTGATCTTGGAGCTTTTTGTGATTTAATTATACTTTGGGCTTGCACGCCCCGCTGTTGAAAACTGGATGTTAATCCATATGTGAAATATATGCTGGACTTTTGTTGTAAGCATGCAATGGTATACTCTTGCGCGACACTCCATAACTGTTCATGCATGAATAGTTACGGAATGCCATGTTCGTACGCGCCCCTGGAAACGGGGGCGTTACAAAAACCGCCGGTTTTTTTGTTCAGCGCGTGGCTCCAGAATCCAGTGAGGGTGAAAATTTTGTTCCTCCGAGTGGCCTTGGTGCTCTGATTCTTGGAACACTCGTGCGCACTCTATGAGTGCGAGGCTCGCGACTCGGGTTTCCGGGTATTTGGGCGCGCGCGGGGGTGTTTGTGTTAATGCCTCGGCTGTCCAGCAAGTTCGCCGATCTCGACAGAGTCGTTTATCGCAAACTAGGAAGCGATTTTATCGCAAAACTTAATTTAAGCTATAAAAAGGGTTTACGAAGAATATAAGGATTATTACTGTCTTTTTCCTCTCTTGTTGCTACCTTATCTGTCTTAAATTTACTTCTGCTTAAGTTTTGCTTTTGCAAAATGTTTACTGCTTCACTCGTCTAACTTCAAATTTTCGTTTCTCAGTAGCTGGAGGAGTAGCTGTTGTTCACTAGTCTAGACTAACCCTGAGTTGTAGTTGTACCTTTGTAATGTAAAGCAGGTGTAATCATGAACCCTAAGTGGTTTGTGTACCACTTGCATATTGTAAATTTATGTTCATTAATCTTTTATGTTGTTTACTTAATTATCAGTATCCCCCTGTGTTCAAAGCCTTCTCCTGTCCCCTTTCGCCCTCGATCTTACCTCTTTTGCCCTATACTTACCTCGAAAATTCAAAGTCTTACTTATCCCCTCTTATTCTCCAAAGCCGCTGCAAAGCTGATCTCAAGCTCTGAGAGACCATGTGGTCGTGACCCCATGTGTGTGATGAGTAATTGACTTCGGCTTAGGATAGTCGAGTTTGGTTTGTGTGGTCGGACCATGTCGTTGGGTGGTGCAATCAGTTTGGTCGGACTTGGTCAAAGCTAGTCAATCGTGTTTAGGATGGGTATTTCTTTGATTCGACAGGTTTGGGCTTTATCATGCTAATTTTGATTACATGTATCGAGCGGTGCTATTTGATATGTTTCTTGTCTGTGTTGGCTGCAGGACATCGAGGCGGAGTCATGGCGAGACACGGTGGACCGAACTAGGCGCAGGTGGCGCTGAGGTCAGAACGGTCGGGAGGTGTCGAAGACGGCGAGGGCTCGAGGTGGCTGTGACGCTTGCAAGGCAAGAAAGGAGGAAGCTTCCTGGAAGGTGCGCGAGGGGCGTTTCGGTAAAAACGCAAAGCTGCACTAAAGGAAGCGGGTTTGGATAAAGCATCGAGTAGGTGGTGACCTAATGGGTAAAGCATGTGCAAACCCATTAGTGGGAGGCTATAAAAGGAGAGGGAGAGGTTGTGCTGAAATTGAGAGAATGTGTGTAAGAGTTAGGGTTTTTATTTGGTTCTCTCCATGTATGAGAAATGAGAGATGGATTAGGGTTTTGCTTCTAATCTTTGTTTGTTGAGAAAGAGAGAAAGAGAGAAGGTGAGAGGTTCTCTTTATGCTCTCCGGGCGTATGGGGATGTATGGTTGATTGAGGGGATGTAAACTCTATCTCGTTTAATCATTCATCTCTCTTTGTCTCGATTTGTGAAATCCTTGTTTGAGATGCTATGGTTTCAAGTTTATCCCTACTTGTTCTTGTTTCTTTATTTTTGCACTGTCCATTTCTGAGTTGATTTCCCTTTGAGCTGCAGATTTTTGTTGTTCTTATCTGAGAATCTCTTCAAGATCTTTGGCTTGCGATTATCTGAGAGCAGACCGAACACTTCATCTCGGTTGCTACTCTTCTATCGTCAAAAGAGCAGCCAACTGCCTCCCGTTCTTGTCTCTTTTGGTTGCTCAATTTTCAGCAGCTAGTGAACTTTGTTTTTCGGTTAGGACAGGGTGCATTTGGCTGTTTTTGTTTCAGCGTTGAGTAGGAAATTAATCATAGCATGTCTCCTTTTTTGCTTTCTTTCTTTCTTGCTATTTTAGATGAAGTCTTGTTCTTTAGGACTGTGAAGAGGAGCATCTTGTCAGCAGCTGTTTTAGCTTTTTCTGTCCTCAGTTTTGTTGCCTGGTGTTCGGTTTGCAGAGATCAAGAAGTGAATTTTTGAAACCGAAGAATAGACCCTGCAGTCCGAGTGGCTTCATTCCCTTTTTGGGGCTGTTCATTCATTACTCTCGGCTGTAGCATTTTAAGGCAGCAAAAACTTTTGTACTTTGAGACCTTCTAGCCGCAAGATATTTTTGGTTTGGCAAACTTTCTCTCGGTAAAATAAAAATCTGCATGTCACTTCATTTAATCAGATCAGTGGTCGGCTTTAATTATCCTAGAGCATCTCTTGTCGGTTGGTATTCATTTCCAGTTCTTTTTGTGTATTTTTGCTGTGCCGATTTTTGTTAGTCAGCGTCATTTAATTTCAGCAGTCTGTGTCCTCCTTTTCTTTTTCTTTTTGGCTCCCGGTTAGGCCGGTTTCGTGGAGGCAGTACAACAGCTCTTCTTTGTACAGTTTTTATGTGTCTTGTCTCCTGTCTTTTAGTCTTGAGAAATGAGTTGCTCTCTGATTAGTTAAGATTAATAGCCTTGGATGTTGGTTGCTTGCTAAAGTATTTTTTTTCTTTTCTTCGGTAAGCTTTCATTCTCGTAGCTTACATAGCTGTCGGAGAATGGAGAAATTGAGTGGATACTCTAGGGGATATTTTTAAAGACGACATTCACCCCCCCCCCCTGTCGCCAATTTCGATCCAACAATTGGTATCAGAGCCGGTTAGCTCTTCTCAATAGATCTTAACTGGTCTCTAAGAGCCATGGCGACGAACAAGTATTCCACCAAGCCGCCCATCTTTGATGGCATCGATTACCCCTTCTGGAAGAGACGAATGGAGACATACATCCAGGCTCAGGGGTATGCCATCTGGCGGAAGGTGAAGGTGTGATTTGTTGTTCCTGCCGATGAGAATATCAACGCCGGGAACATGGCTGATGTTGAGGCGAACGCTAAGGTAAGGAACATCATAATCCAGGGGTTGAGCCGAAGCGAGTTTGATCGCATCTCTCATCTCACGTCGGCTTTCGACATCTGGGTGACCCTCGACGCATACCATGAGGGCACCACCCAGATCAAGACTGTCCGACAGGACCAATTCAAGCGAGATTACAACACGTTTGAAATGCTCGCTGGTGAGTCCTTAGATGAGTGCTTTGCGCGCTTCCACAAGATCTTGAGCAACCTCGAGCGGTCGGTCTCACATACCCCGACTCGGATAACGCTCGTCAGATGCTCGCGGTTGAAACCCCTGGGGTAGAATGGAGTCCCACAGTGGGTGTGCAGGACTTAACATAAAAATCCAAGGGGTAGATTTTAGAGCAGACTTATTGCAATTAGATATGTCCGGATTAGATGCCATCTTGGGCATGAACTAGTTAGCCAAGAATAAAGGCAAGGTAGATTGTGAGATCAAAACAGTATCCTTGGTTAATCCTGAAGGTCAGAGAGTGGTAGTAAAAACAGACCGAGAAGTGCTGAAAGATGCGAGGAAGCGCATGATCAACATGTTGGCAACCACACCTGATCAAGTGCCAGTGGTACAAGAATATCCAGATGTGTTTCCGGAAGAACTGCCGGGCAAACCCCCTAACAGACAAGTTGAACTTGCCATAGAGTTGATTCCAAGCACCAAACCAATTGCCAAACATCAATATAGAATGTCAGCCAGTGAGTTGAAAGAGCTGAAGAAACAGTTAGACGAACTGCTAGAAAAAGAATTTATTCGACCAAGTGTTTCACCTTGGTCGGCCCTAGTTTTGTTTGTGAAGAATGCCCAAGAATGTGCGTGGATTACAGGGGATTGATTGCTGTCACAATCAAAAACAAGTACCCGTTGCCTAGAATTGATGATTTGTTCGACCAATTCAAGGGTGTCAAAGTATTCTCCAAGATCGACTTGCGCTCGGGTTATCATCAGCTAAAGATCCGAGAGCAAGATCGAGAGAAGACATCTTTCATCACCCGTTATGGATTGTATGAGTTCACAGTCATTCCCTTTGGTTTAACCAATGCACCAACCTATTTCATGAATCTTATGAATCTGGTGCACATGGACCAATTGGACCGATTCGTGATAGTCTTCATTGATGATATCTTGATATACTCCAAGAGTGAAGAAGAGCACAAAGAGCATCTGCACATGGCATTGACCAGATTGAGAGAGCATCAGTTGTATGCCAAGTTCGACAAATGCAGCTTTTGACTGAAAGAAGTTGCTTTCTTGGGTCATATTATATCAGAAGATGGAGTCAAAGTTGATCCGGAAAAGATCGACGCGGTCATGGAATGGAGGCAGCCCAAGATAGTGACAGAAGTGAGAAGCTTTCTTGGATTGGCGGGCTATTATCGCCGATTCATAGAAGGATTCTCACAAATTTCTCATCCACTCACTCAACTGCTGAAGAAGGACAAGCCCTTCACATGGACAGATGCTTGTGAAGAGAGTTTTCAGTTGCTGAAGACCAAGTTGACAACAACGCCAGTCTTATTCTACCCAACCCAGAAAAGGAATTCCAAATCTATTGTGATACTTCAAAGCAAGGTGTGGGATGTGTGCTCATGCAAGATGGAAAAGTTGTTGCCTATGCTTCAAGACAGTTGAAACCGCATGAAGAGAATTACCCCACACACGATTTGGAGCTAGCAGCCGTGGTGCATGCACTCAAAATTTGGCAGCACTACTTGCTAGGGAATCGTTGTGAGATATTCTCATATCATAAGAGCTTGAAGTACCTCTTCACACAGCCAGAGTTGAATATGAGACAGCGAAGATGGCTGGAATTGATTAAAGACTATGATGTTGATGTTCAATATCATCCAGGCAAGGCCAACATGGTTGCCGATGCCCTCAGCCGAAAGGTTCGACAAAGCAAACCCAATGCCACAGAATACCCACCAGAATTGCAAAGGGATATGCTACGACTGAATTTGGTGATCACCGAACAAGGCAGTATGGCAGCATAGAACTTCAACCATTGTTGACAGATCAGATTAAGGCAGCGCAAGGTGAAGATGAAGAGATTCAAAAACTGAAAAAGAGAATTCAAGAAGGAGAGTCATCAGAGTATGCGGTAGACGAACATGGAATCCTCACCTTCCGTGGTCGCTATTGCATACCCGACAAGAAAGAGTTGAGAGAATTGATCTTATCCGAAGCTCATTCGTCTCAATTCTCGATTCACCAGGAGGCACCCAAATGTATCAAGACCTGAAGAAGAAGTATTGGTGGAATCAGATGAAGAAAGAGGTGGCAGAATATGTGGCTAAATGCGATGTTTGCCAGCAGATCAAGATAGACCACCAAAAGCCCTCGGGATTATTGCAGCCTTTGCTAATTCCCGAATGGAAATGGGATAGTATCGGCATGGACTTTATTACTGGACTTCCCAAAACTCATAAGGGATATGATGCTATCTGGGTCATCGTTGATAGACTGACCAAGGTGTCTCATTTCCTCCCGATCAAACAAACCTATGGGAAGGATAAGCTTGCCGAACTGTATTTGACCAGAATAGTAACACTCCATGGAGTTCCAAAGAAGGTTGTGTCAGACAGAGGAGCACAGTTCACGTCCAAGTTTTGGGAGAAATTGCATGAAGCTATGGGCACTGATCTGAACTTCAACTCAGCATATCACCCACAGACAGTGGGCACACAGAGAGAACTAACCAGATTTTAGAAGATATGTTGAGAACTTGTGTAATCATGTATGGGACAGCGTGGAATACTTGCTTACCGTTTGCTCAGTTCTCATACAACAACAGCTGCCAAGCCAGTATCCAAATGGCCCCGTTTGAAGCACTTTATGGTAGGAAATGCAGGACCCCTCTGAATTGGACAGCAATAGGAGAACGACAACTTATTGGTCCCCAGATTGCTCAAGATGCGGAAGCACATGTCAGAATTGTCCGAGACAGACTCAAGATGGCACAAGACCGATAGAAGAACTATGCAGATAACCGCAGGAAGGATTTGAGCTTTGAAATTGGAGACTTCGTCTACATCAAGGTCACCCCATTCAAGATAGTTAAAAGGTTTCAAGTCAAGGGCAAATTGGCACCAAGATATGTGGGACCGTTTCAAATTATCGGAAGAGTTGAAGAGGTAGCTTATCAAGTGCAGCTTCCACCCAACTTATCAAGGAATCATAACATGTTCCACGTATCCCAACTTCGAAAATGTCTATGCCAACCGACAGATGAAGTGCCTTTGTCAGATATTGAACTGCAAGATGACTGGACATACCCTGAAGAGCCATTACAGATACTTGAAATGTCACAGAGGCAGCTCAGAAACAAAAATGTTAGATTTTGCAGAGTTCAGTTGAAGAATCATACAGCGGATGAGGCCACTTGGGAAAGAGAGTCAAATTTGCAGCGAGATTTCCCCAACTTACTCCTTGGACCAAGTTAATCTCGGGGTTGAGATTCTTTTAAGGGGGGTAGGTTGAAAAGCCCTAAAAATTCAAACCAGAACATTTTGTGATTTTTGCTGGATTTTTGAGTGATTTTTTGGAACTTTCCCTTTTTGGAAAGTCGCCCGGTTTTCGCTTTCCTTTTCGGGCGCTGCCACCTTCCCCTCCTCTTTGGCGCCCCGCCCCTCTCCCGTTTTCCCTTCCTCCTTGGCGCCGCCCCGTTCCCCCTCTGTCGTTGGCGCCTTCGTCCCTCCCCGTTTTCTCCCTCGCGCCCGCTCCCACACTGCCTCTGCGCCCCTAGTTCTCCCCGCGCCCGCGCCGTCCCGATAGCCACGGTCGGAAATTGTGGGTGCCCTCGCACCATGCGTCGCCCCGTCCCTACCCTGGACCCACCTGGCAGTCGCCGCTCCTCCTCTCTCCCGCGCGCGGATGCCCTCTGCCCATGCCGCAACGCAACTGCTCCCCTCTCCCGTCCATCGCCATTACTCCTGTGCAGAGCTCCGATCACCACTCCATCTCGCGGAGAGGATGCCTCACCTGCTCCCGTCCACTCCGGTTGACCCCGCGCCCGCGCCCATTGCCTTCTCCTCCATGGACCCACTCCCCTCCGCTCAGGTATAAAACCCCACTCCCGGCTCCCTCCTCCTCCTTTGCTTCCCGAACTCCTCCACTATGCTCAATCCCTACCTACCACTCCAAAGAACACCCCAGAGCGGCCGATTGAAGTCCCATTGCCCGGAGCTCTGTCGCCGCTCTCCCCTGCGCCGGCGACACCCGTGAGCGGATCTCCCCCATTTCCCCCTCATTTCCCAATTGCATTCGCCAGAAGCTTCACCCTTCTCCCCTGATCTCTTTGGTGCATGTCCCTGGCCAGGTGGACACCCGTGGAGCTCCAGCCCCGTTGCTCACCACCGGCTGCAAACACCTTACCGTGGCCAGACTACCCCGAGGCTTCTTAGCTCGCACCTCCACTGCCATTGTGAGCACCTTGCTTCCCTGGACGTGTAACTCCCGCCAATTGAACTAGATCGCCGTCGGTGACCCCTCTTATTGCCGGAGAACCGAACTTCCCCTTTCTGTCCCCCACTTCCACCATTGATCTCCTTGTCTTCCAAGGCCCCAAATGGGTTCTCCCTTCGAAGACCTACCCACTGGTGCCCTCGGTGGCCGCCGACGCTCCCCCATGCGCCCAGACAGCCGTCGCCACCATATCCCTGCCATGGGGGTACTGTAGCGTCTGGAGGAGGAAGAAGACCCCTCCCTGCGACGTGGCCCCTCCTCCTCCATCCATCTCCTCCATTGCCATATAACCGTAGCCGTCCGATTTCACCGTACCGCTTTGCCCACCCTCCCCTCTCCTTAGCCGTCCGATCGCCACCCCGCTCCAATCCATCCACCCGCTCCCTCGCCATATCGCCCATTCAGCTTCACCACGCATCGCCCATCCATCGAGACAGGGCGCGTGCAAGGGCCTCCGGCCGAGCGCGCGCGTGGGCAGTTTTCCCCGGCCTGCTCCACCGCGCGCGCGTGTGCGCTTGGGCCGTCTGGGCCGCCTGGGCTACTCGGCCATGCGGGCGAGTTCCCGGCTGGGCTGCACTGTAGCCCGAAGGCCAGCTCATCACTGTTCCTCTGATTTTCCAGAGGATTTAATCATTTCTAAAATCCCAGAAAATCCAAATAAATCCTAGAAAATCACAGAAAATCCCAAAAATTCCCAAATTTCACCACTTTGCTCAAAAAAATGTCCTGAACCCATTTTTGACCTCCATTCCTCCAGATTCATCCCAGAAAAATTCTAAAAATTCTAATTTGAGGGTTTATGCATTTTACTCCTTTTTAAATAGTTTATTTTCCCTCGCTTGATTAGTCTCAAGCTGGACTTAATTATTTTATGTGTTTGCGCTAGTGTCGGAGATTCCAGAGATTCAGGTACAGGCTCAGGATCCAGGTGCTTCTTCGTTCGAGCTAGCCGAGATCATCCGGATTGACGGCAAGTCACAAATCCTTGATCATATTGCAACCCATGTTATTTAATTATGTTATTATGCTATTTGCATTAAGCTAGTTCTGAAATGCTAGTTCAAAGTAAAATAAAATGTTTAGAATGACATGATATGTAGTTAAACCTACCACCGACAAATGCCATGTTAAACTTGTAGCCATGCCTTTGTTAACCCTAGAAATAATTATCTGTTAATCTCGATAACTATAGGTTATTATTATTATCACTCAAAGTCTTTACACTAATAAGGTTGTGGCTGCGGGCTAATAGACTTTGGAAAACCCGACTCTAGGGCAGGGTGGTATGGGACACCGTGCCCTAGGGCGGAGATTATCGGCGTGCAGATTAGGGTAAGGGTTGGGGAAGGAGCCGCGAGACGGCCTTCGCCCACCTCTTACCCTAGGGTGTAAGGCCGCGGACCTGACCGGGGTTGCGGACTCCACGGGAAAAATATAAGGACCAGACCCTTACGCCGAGCAAATGACATGGTGACCGCTCAACCACAGGAGTTGACTTGTCAACAGTGGTTTAGTAGCTGCTCAACTCGATTGAAACTCTACAGGTGTTGAGGAGAAGGTGATTGAGTAATTAGGTTAGGTATGCCGTGCTGCGAGTACCTAACAACAGTAGGGTTCACTCGAAGCGAACGGGAGTTTTCATGTGCCAGACTCGAGTGAATTCTACCGGGTAGAGCCTATATAAAGAATTGAGTAGTGAAACGACCTGGCTTTCTTAACTCTATCGCGGGAGTTAAGGGATCGTGTGGGTAAAGCTGAGCAAACTCTGCAGAGTCAAATAAATGGTATTCGAATACGCCGTGCTCCCTGTTATTGGAGCTGTGTCACTTGGGTGATTCTAGCAGCGAAGCTTAAGTAGTTTTGTAAATGCTTTAACTTGATTAGTTGGTTGATTAACTTTTCATGAAAAACCCCTGAGATCGTAAGGAGTAGTTTTGGGTCCGTTTTATCAAATTGTTTACAATTAAAACTGCATCCACTCAAAGTTAATAAACCAAGTATACTCCCTTCTTTGTTAATCCGTGCAAGTAGTAAGTTAGGGTTTGCTTTGTGACTTGCTGAGCTGGTTGTTGGCTCACGGCTTGCTTAATCCCCTCTTTAGAGGATCAAGATGAATGTGAAGGTCTCCCTGTTGAGGAAGTCCCGGAGGATCTCTTCTTCGACGAGGATCCGTGGCTTTAGGTCTTCGTCGCGCTCAAGCTGATCTTGGAGCTTTTTGTGATTTAATTATACTTTGGGCTTGCACGCCCCGCTGTTGAAAACTGGATGTTAATCCATATGTGAAATATATGCTGGACTTTTGTTGTAAGCATGCAGTGGTATACTCTTGCGCGACACTCTATAACTGTTCATGCGTGAATAGTTACTGAATGCCGTGTCCGTACGCACAAATCGCCGGTGTTTTTGTTCAGCGCGCGGCTCCAGAATCCAGTGAGGGTGAAAATTTTGTGCCTCCGAGTGGCCTTGGTGCTCTGATTCTTGGAACACTCGTGCGCACTCTATGAGCGCGAGGCTCGCGACTCGGGTTTCCGGGTATTTGGGCGCGTGCGGGGGTGTTTGTGTTAATGCCTCGGCTGTCCAGCAAGTTCGCCGATCCCGACAGAGTCGTTTCCTCCGCCGTGGCGCGCTGCGTGCAGCCAGACACGATGAGCTGCGGCAGTGACGGGTGTAGGGACAGTGGCAGCGGTGGCAGTGAGGAGTTCAAGAGGCCGCGGCCGAGCAAGGTCGCGGCTGACGATTTGGTGGAACCGGCTCGGTGCTCGGATGCTGCCGCACCAGCGTCTTGGATTGACAAGAAGCTTCTTGTTGATCCCAGGATGCTGTTCATTGGATCCAAGATTGGGGAGGGAGCTCATGGGAAGGTCTACAAGGGGAAGTAAGTGAAACAACTTTTAAGACATAACCATCATTTGCTTGGATCCAAGATTGGGGAGGGAGCTCATGGGAAGGTCTACAAGGGGAAGTAGTGCCTACTGTTTGTTATGTTTGTGCTCAAAGTCGTCAGTACCATCATTTGCATCAAAGTCTCTGCTCTAGTGGTAGTATTAGCAGTTGTCCAATCAAATGGGTGTTATGCACTACGCCCTTGCAAAAAGTTAAAAGGAGTTAGTATCAATAAAATAAGGGGTAAGAGCCGTGCTTTGAATTGATGAGTCTCGGAGGGTGCCTGGATGCTCATGGTGCATCTCACCTCAGTCAGTTAAATTGCACAATCTGTTACCGAGATCTCACCTCAGCCTACACTATTGTTATTTTGTGTTTCTATTGTGGCAAGATAAAAACTTATGTTATGTATGGTACTCCGTACTCATAATCTCGTATGTTTCTATTGTGGCTTGTATGAATTTACCACTTATGTATAATTTGTGTTCCTATTGTTCTCATTGCTTCCTTTTATTCTTTGTTTTGCTGAACCTTTCTGTTCCTATTGTTCCTATAATTAGTTGAACTACGTTTTGCTTCGTTCGAATTTACTAAAGTATAAGCTTCAGTTGTTATTATTTCTATCACACCATCTTCTATATATGTTTGTCAAATTGTTTTCATTCATGTTTTATTTAGTGTACTTTTAGAACGATACTTGCTTCAGCTTTGCCAATCCTACGGTTCACTGATATGCTAGAAAATACAGCAAAACGTCTAGTATGGAATTTGTATGATATACCATGAGCTGTGTGTATCTTCTCCCTAGCGCAAAACTATAGCTTTTGGAACTGTAATCATCTGTATTATCCGTCTATATTATCCGTTTCCGAGCCGAATCCGTTATATATCCGTCCCGACAATACTGTATTAGAAACTCCGAATATTCTGAATTCGTATTCGTATCCGGTCTTACCGTATCCGACTCCGAATCCGGGAAAAAATGTGGGTTAGGATATGGCTTAAGCAATATCCGTCCGAATCCGATCCGTTTGCACCCCTAGTCACGTGGAGTGGCTGAGAGGCCTAGCTGTGTCTAAATATACTATGTAAGTCTCTTGAGAGAATTGAGCCAGTGAATAACAGAGAAAACACAGAGGAAAAGGTACGTCAGTTTGCACCACAAAATCATGCCTCGGTTCTTATGTTCAGTCCTGTTATTAGCTCCACCTTATCGTTCCCCTCTTCGGCAAGCTGTCCATAATCGTCAGTAGAGTCCACAGCCAAAGTGTGCGTTTGAGAGAGGCTAGACCAACACTTGATGTGTAGTTGTAAGTGAGTTACGACTACTAGTGTGCGCAACTTCGAGGAGGTCTGGTGTGAGTTTATGCACTGACTGGGTCCGACGTTTTACGCCACCAATGTCACCGGCGACGAAGCACTTCTTGGTGAGCACGTGTGCCTTTCGGGCCAGCTCTTCCTACGACTCAGCCATGTTACGGTTGTCTCCCATGCTACCATATATGTAATTTAGTACTGTTTCTAAATGATATATTTAATTCCATAGTTATAGGGTGTATTTTTTTGGCTAAGGTTTATAGGTACAGTTTATGCCTTTTTGTCCTATTTTTGTACTATCGCGAGTGTTTATACGAACCAATTGAATACTGATAAATCGTTTCGAAAAAACTATCCTGATAAGCTACTTCAAAATAACGATAGAGAAGTCATTCGATTTATTTGTTTAAAGAAAATCTTAAACTATAAGCTGAAAAAACAGGCCATATCCGACACCAAATGAGGAGCGTACGAATCCGTATAGGAGTCATGGATGAGCTGGCCGAATCATAACAAGTGCGGGAGCAACACGGATTCACTTTGCGTTGTCGTGATGAGATTCAAGTATTTGGGATCAGGAACCTCACCACCTCTTGGAGTTTGTTCACCAACACCTATTTGAACTTCTTGTTGAGTTGACTGCCGGTGTAGTCCTAGGAGGCAGGCCAGGCTTTTTCGGGCCACCTTGAGGCCCAGCTCGCATGTCATGGATATGACTCGTGGTGGGCAGGAGGGCGGGTCGTGCCAGCCTTGGATAAAAGGCTTAGCACGAGGGACGCATGGCGGGTCGGGTGGCACAGACACGACGATAGCATAGTTTGATATAGGGTCATCTGATATTTTCGACGTAGGATTAAGATATTCACAGATAGTCTCTTGAATCATAATGATCCTTAATTGCTAATGCAAGAACAAATACTCTTTAATTCGAAAGAATACATGCGTCGAACTTCACGACAACCAAGCCCTATTGTGCTCCCAATTTTCAGTGAAAAGGTTAAACGATCTATATTATCGAAGTACTCTTAATGTCCCATCAAGATGGTTCAGCCATCTTAGAAGAACAAAGTAATCTACTGTTTTAATCCATTATTAAAATATCTAATTTGCCTTGCAACGAGGAAACCCCGGAATTTATGGCGCCCCCTCCCTAAGACTCACGAAAGACTCGCCCTAGGGCCGGCTGAATTTGATTCGGTCAAAGGCCGAATTGATCTACTCCCTGTTATAAGAAATCAACTCAAATTTTACTCTAGCAATTCGGATCAATGTAACCCAAGTAAGGTTCGGACCCAAAGTCTAGAACGAAATTACACGGCCGGATTTAATGGACTTCGGCCTAATTTGGCACGCAGGCCCGTGAGTCCATTCGGTCATGCACATGGGCTTTCTTCTCCTTGATACTGGGTCCTCCTTCTGGCTTTGCTGTTTGAGATCCTGATGCAGCTCTTCAGTATTGGAACACCCTATCAGAAGCGTGCTCAGCAAATCCACTGGCATCTGATTTTTCACATGAAGAATTAATATCCGTAGAATGCACAGGCTTCCTATTTTCTTCATCCGATATCCAAATATATTAAATATTATATCCGTTTAGAACGGCTCAACGAGATCTTCACAAGAGTACCATTTATTCTGGCATGCAATATTTCTTTCTCTCGGGTCTTTTAAACGCATTTTCACTTTAGTGTTGTACAGATCGAGTATATATAAGCCTGTATATAATTAAATAAAATAGTAGTAACTCTGTACCTTTAAGTATAATAATTAAATACCTTATAAAATTAGAGTTTACCTGGTAATATTTAATGCGACTCAATAATCCTTTCCAGTCAAATAATATATTTAACTGAAAGGTGCTAAACATGTCTATATCCGCATCATCCTTTCCTTCTTCAAAAAAAAATCCGTCATCAACTTTTGATAACCTAAAAATGTACTAAACAAATAATATAGCGTGTATGTATGGTATGTTTGTGTGTGTGTGTGTATATATATATATTTGTCAATTACACTTCTTTTATTTAGCATATTACGATTACCTGAAGGCATAGTAAACAAAAAGAACAACACATATATGTGGTATATGTATGAATCAATAATTGTGTCATTCTTGTTATTTTGCACAAACTAATTAGCACAATAGTAGCCACAAGATATATGCATTGCAATATTGCCATTCACATCTTCTCCCTGTTATGAGGAAAAGTCGTCTTTGACTTTTCTAAGTACATGGACAAGACATTAATGGGCAAAATTAGATTAGGTTGTTCAAATATGGGGAAGAAAATTTTTAGTATCTTCATGTTTCAACTGTGTTACTCTAATTACTTGTACATGCTTGCACATCAAAGGATAACAAGTAGACTTAAGTGAGAGACCATGTGGAGGTCACCTCATGGTTGTGATGAGTAATTGACTCTTGTTCTTGGAAGAGTGAGTTTGGTTTTTGAGGTTTGAGCTGCCTCTGCAAAGTCGTAAGCCTTGAGAATGGCTCTTTCTGTTGGGTAGGCTTGAGACCCTGTGGTAAAAAGGGGTTTTACGACTTGGTAGTCGTAGTCGAGCTTACATCTTTGTGTTCAGCAGAGTGTCAAGCTTTATCGAGTGGTTATAGATTGCCTCGACCTCGGTGTGTTGTCTCTGTGAGGTCGCAAGTTCCTTCGGTGGTCGCGAATGTTTACGACCATCTTTGTGACTATTGAGTGGTCGGCGGACGGTTTGCCATGGTCGGAAGTCACCGGGAGGCGTCGACCGATTTTAGCCGTGGTCGAAGGCCATCGGCAAGTTCGACCACTTGTTGGAAGTCGAAGGCCACGAGAAAGTTTACGCCACCGTTGAGTAGGTTACGTGCGATCGTAGCATCTAGGAGAGGTCGGAATCCTTTTATCGACTTTGTTGTTCTGGTGAACACGGTAAACTTGTTGATCGAGTGGTCGAAAGGCTTTACGAGCACGTTGGTCGTGGTCGGAAGTATGCGCGCTTGTTTACGACCACGTTGTCATGAGTGAAGCGGTGGAAGTCGTAAGTCGAAGCTACGACCATGTTGTAGCAGTGCGGTCGAGTCGGCGCTCAAGTTTCTGACGATGCGACCACGTTGCGGCGATCAAATGTGGTCGTAGCTCGATCGTTTGCGGTCGTAAGTGGTCGGAAGGGCCGACAACGATAATATTCGGGTATGTGGTGCGAATGGGTTTCGACCACGATGGAACCTCTGGTTTTGGTCGTAGCCTCTTGGAATCGATCGTGTGGACTGTTGGCGCGGTCGGTTTAGCCGTAATCGATCGTATGATCTTTTGGGCTAGTCGTATTTATCGAGATGTGGTCGTAGGACTTAAGCAAGTCTTGATCTATGGTTTCGACCGATCGTAAGTTGGTGCGACTTGGTTGGGCAAGTTGGAGCTGAAACTTGCGATGGTTGTAGCTGAGTGTGTGTGGTCGTGGGCCACCGAATGAGGTCGTAGGCTGCGGAAGACTCGATGGGCTCGAGTGCCTCTTATTGTGTCTAGACTTTGGCGATAAAGTCGTAGCAATGTTGTGTGCGATCGTAGGCTCGGTGCGACTTGGTGATCGCCTTACGACTTGGTAGTTGTCGCGATCCGTGCGAAGTCGAAGCCTATGTGATCGGTGATCTGGGCGGCGATTGGTGGTCGGTGAGGCCGTTCGACTTGGTGGCGGCTTGGTAGTCGTGGGATCGACTTGGTGGTCGGTGAGCTTTACGACTTGGTGGTCGTAAAGGCTCGCGACAGTGTCCGCTCTCGACTTGTTAATCGTAGGAGTTGATTCGACTTTGTGATTATAGCGACCAGTCTTGGTAGTCGGTAGTCGTAGCCGCTGTGTGGTAATCGTTGCAAGCTTGCGATGGTAGTAGCTTGTGCCTTGGCGGTCGTAGCAGCCTAAAGAGTGGTCGCAGTCTTTGGCACTTCATGTGTTGTGCATTGGATTGGTCGTAGGGGTTTACAACTAGGTGTTGCCTTTGGAAAACTTGTTGGTTGTACCGATCGATGGTTTGATTGTTTTGTGCGGTGCTATGTGATGGTTTGCTTATGCGTGATGGTTGCGAGACTTGAGCTATTTCATGGTGAGCGTGGGAGGACCGGGACTAGGCACGGGAGGTGTTGAGGTCCAGACGGTCGGAGGCGCCAAGATGATCGAGGCCGGTGAAGTGGTTGCAAGCCGGGAGACGAGGAACCGGAGCGAGAGCTGCGAGGTGGACACGACGGGCAATGGTGAGGTGAACCAGACTAGGCTCGGGAAGGAGCCGAGGTCCAAGCGGTCGGACGCCTAGTCCGTGGCGGTCGGATGCGGCGAGATCTTGGAGACAAGTCTTGGTGAGGCTGGAGTGGTCGAGGCGAGACACGAGTGGTGTCGGGGTCCGAGCGACCGAGGAAGCCGAAGAAGACTTGGGACTCAAGGTGGTTGCGTCGCGCGGACCGGGACTAGGCTCGGAGGAGTCGGAGGTCCGATCGGTTGGAGGTAGGTTCGGTCGTGCGTGATCGGCAAGGAAGCGGGAAGCTTAGGAAGGTGCGTGAGGGCAATTTGGAGAATTGACTCGGGCACGCAAAGGAAGCGGTTTCTGTAAAGCACTGAAATCCTATCACCGTCACCGGTAACGGGTTGCAGCGTGTGCGCGGTGTGTAAAACTCCGGTGTTAGGAGGGGTTCTGGGTTAGCCCAGTATGGACTAATGGATGGATCCATTAGGGTTAGTCTCGGTGTGAGGCTATAAAAGGGAGAGGAGGCGCGAGTGTGAGTGGGTTGGCGGTTTGGGCCTTGGAGGCGGCCGCCTCTCCCTCCCATGGGAGTCTGTAAGTGTGTTCTTGGGATTGTGTGAGAGAGAGAGGATGAGTGGAGAATCCATGTATGAATAATCGAGAAAGAGAGAAAGAGAAGAGGTGTGAGCTCCTCTCTATGCTCTCCGGGCGTATCGGGATTCCTTGTACTCCTTGATGGTTGGAATGGAAACTCTGAGTTGTGGTCTCTGTCTTGTGTTTGAATGATTTGTTTGCGCTCTCTTTGTTCCTTCGTATATCTGTGTTCTTGGCTTTCTGAAATCGCAGTGACATGTGGGTTTTACTCCAAGCCATCTTGGCTATTCTAGTCCCACGAGCGGTTCTATTCATCAACTCTGGTACTTCTTGCTTTGAGTTGTGTTCTTGGTTTGAGTAGGCCTAGTTTTGATTTGCTCAGAACAGGGAATCTGTCTCAAGGCTATTTGGCGATTCATTCCGAGAGCAAGAGTCGAATCGGAGAAGTGTTTGCGTCTCGCGATCGTGCGCCGAGTACATGCTCTGCATTCGCTACGACCACGTTGAGACTTTTGTGCATGAGTCGACCGAATTCTGTTTGATTTTCGACCACGCCGTTTGTCGGATCTCGGCAAAGAAGTTTTTCACGCCTTGGTTTTCTCACAAAGGGCGTGAGCAAGCGTTGTCTAAAGTCTCATACCCGATTGCTTTGTGAATTGCAAGATATTTGGAAATCAAAGCAAGTGGTCATGAGCTCGCTTGTCTAGTTGGTCGTGCGCGCCTTCTGCTTTCGGTCATTCTTGTGCGGTCTCTTTTGTCGGTCGATCTCGGGTTTTGATGGATTATGCGTCTTACCGAGTGACTCGATCGACCACGAGTTGGCGTTCGATCTCTCTGAAACAGATGGTCTATCTCTTTGTCGAGTGATCACGATAGATCCTTTCGATGCCTTGTTTTGTCCTCGGCGTGGCGATTCTAGTTCGGTGTCGATCGATCTTACGTTCTCCGTTGAACATTCGATCTTCCTCTTCATAGCTTTGTAGCTATTGGAGAAGAAGATTGTGTGAATACTTGGAGAGATTTTAAGGCACCATTCACCCCCTCTGTTGCCTTTTCGGTCCTACAATTGGTATCGAGCAAGGTTTGCTCTATATTTGATCTTAACCGATCCGGAGCATGGCAACTAGTAGGGGATCTTGTGAGCTTTTCTTTGCATCTTGCTTGGGGTGTTTTGCCAATGATGTCCTGCGACAAGAGGCTGATTTCGGTTGGAGGGTGATGTTATTTGCAAGCACGATCAGATCGAGAAGCGGCGACGAGCGATGATTCGCAGTCTTTGGGACATGGTCATTAAGAGTTATGACCACAGTCTCGGTGGCCCCATCTGCGACTACACTTCGTCGACACAGTGCTTTCCTCGGTGCACGACTCTCGATACTTTGGTTTGTCTTGATTTACCCTGTTCTCCGACGGATGATGAAAATTCTTTGAGGAGAGGAGTGCAATGATCTGAGCACTGCATCTTGAGACTTTGTCACCTCTTTCATTTAAGAGGTGGACCCTTCCTTGAGCATAGTTCTTTTGTTGTCGACACTTGTGCCTTTTGCTTAGTTGGCTAGTGCTTTTCTTGTTGGCTCTTCTCGGTTAGTCCAAGGGATTTCTCTTTTTAAGCAAGGATGGTGCTTTGTCCTTTTGACCATGTTTCATGGAGGACACTTACATCAATGCTCATTTTGAGAGAAGGATGGACATCTTGACATCGTAGACTTGTTTCTTTTGTTGTTGCTCTTTGTCTGCGTCTTGACTGAGGAAGGACTTCCACCGCTTCTTAATTGGTAGACCTTGTTCACCCAAGCGAGGTGCGCACCTCTGGTGAGAAGATGTGAGTCTCCTTTGATGCTTTGGTTGGTTCTTCTCTTGGTTGTTCATGTGCCGGGATCAAAAGAACACACGGATGATAATGCTAAGAGGACGAACAACAACTCATCATGAGCAAGGTAAAATGTCAATATGACCTTGGCCTTGTCCAAGATGAATATACTTGCTCTTAGGGATAATATGAGTGCCTAGATGGTAAACCGCTAGATCGTTCTTGCTAGGTTGAAATCTCATTTAGCATGTATAGGTTGTGAGTCTTCCACTACGGATGGCGATAATTTAATTTCCCTTCTTGCATGTTAAAATCTAAAAATGAGAAATTAAAATTTTGACTCACCACACTTGTGTAGAGGAGCTTGTTTCGCTAGAATCGGTTTAGTAAAGCCAAGTTCCTCTATTGTGTCGTCGTTGTAGTCGTAATGTCTTACGATCACGACTTGGCTTCTCGGATGTAGTCGTAGCTTCATACGACCACGTCTTCGGCGGACACTCTTACTGTCATCATGGTCGTAAGTCCATACGACCGTCTGCTGCTTCTTAGCACGTTGCTGCACGGTCGCCATGGTCGAAGCGCATTTTGATCACGCTGCAATCCCCAATTGTGGTGAAAGGCTTTACGACCTGTCTCTCGGTGTAGTCATTCAAGACTATGCCTCTTGTGCTCTGACCACGCTCATGTCTTCTCGGCCGTAGTCGTAGCACGTAACGATCACTCATTTCTGCTGAGTGGTGGTGTGTCAAAGTCTTGGGTTCTCAAGTAATTGCTTGCTAACTCTTGAGACCCAAGACTTGGGCACTCTGTTCTTGTCATTTGTAGGTCTCTAGGCGCTTGTTGGAAAACATGGAATTGATTGGAGTTTTAGTCTTACGCCTCATCATATGACTAGAACATTTATTGGCTCTCCATTTCATGGCCTCCAAGAGACATATGCTCTCACGTTGGTGTCTTCACCTACTTTGTGAGCTATTCTTTACCTTCATGTCTCTATATACATGTGTTAGTCTTAATTGGCATGTTGTGTTTGTTCAGGTGCTCACTTATACCATCTTGGCATGTTCTTTCTTCAATACTTTCATGTCATGCCTTTATGTGTATGTTGCTTAAGTATCCATATATCTTGTCATATTTGTTAGATGCTTAAGCTTTGACCTGACTTCATGAGCGAAGTAGAATGTGTATATTAGAAGTCAAGTATCATCATGACCTTGTGCTCTGTAGTATCTATCATGGTTCACATCTTGCTCCTTATGTTCATTCATCATTATTTATACATGTTAGCATACATTTCATGATTCTGATTTGTCATGTTGTATGTCTACATGATGTATGCACATGTATGGACAGTATGAGCTTGAGTATATCTTGGATAGATTTTCTATGTCATGATGTTTTGTTTATTCATGCCTTCTTATCTTTTACGTATACATGCTTATATCCATGCTAGCATATGCTTCGTGATCTTTCCTTGTCACCGCTATGTGCATGGTTGTGACTCATTGAGATACATGTTTACCTTGATCTTACTCCTTCCGGTTTTGGCATGACATAAACTGTACAACATCTTAGTAGCATTAGTGCGTGCTTATGCGTAGATATCATGAGAACTTGGATAGGTCACAAGCTTCTTCTTGTATTGGGTGGCACTAGACTTTGTGTTCTAGGTGCTTTTGATGAGGGCTAGATAGAGCTTGTGGGGGGTGTGTTCTCATGCATTAAAATTTGTAATGCTCTTGTTGTTGTCTCTCGTCTCGATCTTGGTTCCATGTTGCATATCACTTACCCCAGTACTAGGACACGATCGTCTCTGTGTTTAAACCGTAGGTTGCAAATGTGAGAGGAGACTGGTACAGCATTCTACGACCGCTCCTTGGTCTTTTCGACTATGTCACAGCAACTATGATCATGGTGCGGACTATCGGTCAAACTCGTACCCGACCACCGCCAAGACGCGGCGACCACGGGACTATGACCATGGCCGAGCCCATACACGACCACGATCCGGACTCGACTTGGCCGCGACTTGGACTCGACTACGACCTCGCCTCGAACCGATTTCGATCGCGACTTGGACTCAACTACGACCGATCCTCGACGCGACCACTACCACGGACCGGACGAGCGCGACTTGATCACTCAACCGAGGTCGGGACTCCTATACGACTACTACCAGGACTCTTCTACGACCACGACTACCAACCAAGCGACCATGACAGAGGTTTGTTCTCCCTTGTGATCTTTCAGTGTTTTGCTTCCCTCCACTTGGCTTTGCTTTGTTTATCTGTTCTAGTGGGAGGAAGGGTCCGATTGGTTAGACAGGAACCGACTCTAGGTGATATTGTCTCGATCACACTTCTCGTCCAAATGGTTCTCTAGGATTATTTACTACCTAGTTTGGGTTTTGGTTCTCTAGGATTCTCTTCTACCTAGATTGAACTTTTCTTGGCCACTAGAGTCTTGTGCATTGACATAGTGTGCTTTTGCCCGTGGTATGAGGTTATAGACTAGAGACCATGAGGATAGAGTGTGTTTGGGAATCACCTCTTTGAGCTAGAACCTTCTCTTTCGGATTTTGTGCCAAATTTCCTGGTTCTTCTCTTTTGCCTTCTCTAGGGGAGTTGGAGCCTCTCTATCTGTTGGGCTAGCTTTGGGGAGTTCATCTCATGTGCATTCTTTTGTCTCATAATGCATAAAATTCACTTGAATGCTGTGCAGTCTTTGGAGCCTTGTCTATTATCTTTATGTGACATGATATCATGCTTTATATCTTGCCATGTCTTGTGATAGCTTGATTTATCATGCCCTTCTATGTCTTTGCTTAGCTCTTGCCATACTAGCTTAATTAAATGTGAACAACTTAAAGTAAAACATGTCTTGTTCAATCTTGTGACTAGTCGGCTTTAGTGATCCTCTCTTGATTCAGGCCATGTCGAATAGGTGAGTTGAGTCTTGAATCTGTTTTTGAGGTTTAGATTGAGCTAAGTTAGTTCATTAGTGATGCATGAGTTAAGTTTTAACTCTTTGTTCATGAACTAACTCAAGTAAATGCAAAAAGATTTCTTTTGTGCGAAAAAACTGATCTCACCAATTCTTTCTCATGAGACAGCTTGCCATTGCACTAGGCATGAACTCAGGGGGAGTTTTGGATGACCTAGACTATCTTCTTAAGCTTATCGCTTGGAGTAGTCGCATAAGGCTTGAGGTCTAGCACATGATAACATAAAAATCTGGTTGGCAACTACCATGAATTTCAAAAGAAAATATGTCATTTGTGCTCAATTTTGCGTAAGCTACAACAAGAACCAAGTACTTGAACCAATGTCTCATTTTTGAACTTATAGCACTCTAAATTGACTCAACCATAGCTTCTTGGTTCCACTTAGAATATTGACATGGCTTGACTCACGTTTGGATACCTTCTTCTAGACTATAATCTTGAGTGACTTGACATGCTAATTAAACATTTAATTTAAAGATCATGACTTATTTGGCTTGAGCTTGGCAATACATGGTTTGTTATGATCTAGATAGCATTGTCACCTTTTATGGCTTGGTATAATTTTCGTTGAAGTCACTTTAGATAATCTTCATGGCTCCTCGGCTCCCATTGCCTTCATCAAATCAACTGTCGGCACTCCATTTCATTCATGCTCTATTTTTGTTCCTGCATCTTGATGATTCTATTGCCAAAAGGGGAGAAGGATAGAGAAAAGGCATTAAGGAGTGCAAAAGGCATTAAAATGGGAGAATGCATTAAGGGATAGGAGAAGGATAGAAAAAGGCACTAAGGGGAGAATGCTTGTTCATCTTGTTATGACAATGGCCATGTGAGCAACAACTTTTGGACCATGAGCAAGATTGGACTTTTGTGTGATTTGGAGCTTTTGTAGAAAATTTGACCTTTCTCTGTCTGCTCCATTTCACTCTGTGTCAACATGGTCATAAGTTCCTTCTTCACCTCTTTTAGACCATGTGTGGCTTTTGCATCTCCTTCCTTTTCTCTTCAAAACCAAACTCTTCTTCATGCTTTTACTGTGTTTGTCAATATACTCATCAAGGGGAGATTGAGAGACCATGTGGAGGTCACCTCATGGTTGTGATGAGTAATTGACTCTTGTTCTTGGAAGAGTGAGTTTGGTTTTGAGGTTTGAGCTGCCTCTGCAAAGTCGTAAGCCTTGAGAATGGCTCTTTCTGTTGGGTAGGCTTGAGACCTGTGGTAAAGGGTTTTACGACTTGGTAGTCGTAGTCGAGCTTACATCTTTGTGTTCAGCAGAGTGTCAAGCTTTATCGAGTGGTTATAGATTGCCTCGACCTCGGTGTGTTGTCTCTGTGAGGTCGCAAGTTCCTTCGGTGGTCGCGAATGTTTACGACCATCTTTGTGACTATTGAGTGGTCGGCGGACCAGTTTTGCCATGGTCGGAAGTCACCGGGAGGCGTCGACCGATTTTAGCCGTGGTCGAAGGCCATCGGCAAGTTCGACCACTTGTTGGAAGTCGAAGGCCACCGAAAAGTTCTGCCACCGTTGAGTAGGTTACGTGCGATCGTAGCATCTAGGAGAGGTCGGAATCCTTTTATCGACTTTGTTGTTCTGGTGAACACGGTAAACTTGTTGATCGAGTGGTCGAAAGGCTTTACGAGCACGTTGGTCGTGGTCGGAAGCTGTGCGCGCTGTTTACGACCACGTTGTCATGAGTGGCGGTGAAGTCGTAAGTCGAAGCTACGACCATGTTGTAGCAGTGCGGTCGGTCGGCGCTCAAGTTTACGGCGATGCGACCACGTTGCGAGCGATCGAATGTGGTCGTAGCTCGATCGTTTGCGGTCGTAAGTGGTCGGAAGGGCTTCGACAACGATAATATTCGGGTATGTGGTGCGAATGGGTTTCACCACGATGGAACCTCTGGTTTTGGTCGTAGCCTCTTGGAATCGATCGTGTGGACTGTTGGCGCGATCGGTTTAGGTGTAATCGATCGTATGATCTTTTGGGCTAGTCGTATTTATCGAGATGTGGTCGTAGGACTTAAGCAAGTCTTGATCTATGGTTTCGACCGATCGTAAGTTGGTACGACTTGGTTGGGCAAGTTGGAGCTGAAACTTGCGATGGTCGTAAATGCCGTGTGTGTGGTCGTGGGCCACCGAATGAGGTCGTGGGCTGCGGAAGACTCGATGGGCTCGAGTGCCTCTTATTGTGTCTAGACTTTGGCGATAAAGTCGTAGCAATGTTGTGTGCGATCGTAGGCTCGATGCGACTTGGTGATCGCCTTACGACTTGGTAGTTGTCGCGATCCGTGCGAAAGTCGAAGCCTATGTGATCGGTGATCTGGGCGATCGATTGGTGGTCGGTGAGGCCGTTCGACTTGGTGGCGGCTTGGTAGTCGTGGGATCGACTTGGTGGTCGGTGAGCTTTACGACTTGGTGGTCGTAAGGCTCGCGACAGTGTGTCTGGCTCGACTTGTTAATCGTAGGAGTTGATTCGACTTTGTGATTATAGCGACCAGTCTTGGTAGTCGGTGATCGTGCCGCGTGTGTAATCGTTGCAAGCTTGCGATGGTAGTAGCTTGTGCCTTGGCGGTCGTAGCGACCTAAAGAGTGGTCGCAGTCTTGGCACTTCATGTGTTGTGCATTGGATTGGTCGTAGGGGTTTACAACTAGGTGTTGCCTTTGGAAAACTTGTTGGTTGTACCGATCGATGGTTTGATTGTTTTGTGCGGTGCTATGTGATGGTTTGCTTATGCTGTGATGGTTGCGGGACTTGAGCTATTTCATGGTGAGCGTGGGAGGACCGGGACTAGGCACGGGAGGTGTTGAGGTCCGGAGCGGTCGGAGACGCCAAAGATGATCGAGGTGGTGAAGTGGTTGCAAGCGGGAGACGAGGAACCGGGCGAGAGCTGCCGAGGTGGACACGACGGGCAATGGTGAGGTGAACCAGGACTAGGCCTGCAAAGGAAGCGGTTTCTGTAAAAGCACTGAAATCCTATCACCGTCGGTACATGCAGGTTGCCGCGTGTGCGCGGTGTGTAAACCCGGTGTTAGGAGGGTTTACTGGGTTAGCCCAGTATGGACTAATGGATGGATCCATTAGGGTTAGTCTCGGTGTGAGGCTATAAAAGGAGAGGGAGGCGCGAGTGTGAGTGGGTTGGCAGTGGGCCTTGGAGGCGGCCGCCTCTCCCTCCCATGGGAGTCTGTAAGTGTGTTCTTGGGATTGTGTGAGAGAGAGAGATGAGTGGAGAATCCATGTATGAATAATCGAGAAGAGAGAAAGAGAAGAGGTGTGAGCTCCTCTCTATGCTCTCCGGCGTGTCAGGATTCCTTGTACTCCTTGATGGTTGGAATGGAAACTCTGAGTTGTGGTCTCTGTCTTGTGTTTGAATGATTTGTTTGCGCTCTCTTTGTTCCTTCGTATATCTGTGTTCTTGGCTTTCTGAAATCGCAGTGACATGTGGGTTTTACTCCAAGCCATCTTGGCTATTCTAGTCCCACGAGCGGTTCTATTCATCAACTCTGGTACTTCTTGCTTTGAGTTGTGTTCTTGGTTTGAGTAGGCCTAGTTTTGATTTGCTTAGAACAGGGAATCTGTCTCAAGGCTATTTGGCCAGTTCATTCCCAAGAGCAATAGTCGAATCGGAGAAGTGTTTGCGTCTCGCGGTCGTGCGCCGAGTACATGCTCTGCATTCGCTACGACCACGTTGAGACTTTTGTGCATGAGTCGACCGAATTCTCTGTTTCGATTTCGACCACGCCGTTTGTCGAGATCTCAGCAAAGAAGTTTTTCACTGCCTTGGTTTTCTCTGTCAAGGGCGTGAGCAAGCGTTGTCTAAAGTCTCATACCCGATTGCTTTGTGAATTGCAAGATATTTGGAAATCAAAGCAAGTGGTCATGAGCTCGCTTGTCTAGTTGGTCGTGCGCGCCTTCTCTGTTTTCGGTCATTCATGCGATCTCTTTTGTCGGTCGAGATCTCGGGTTTTCGATGGATCGTCTGTCTTACCGAGTGACTCGATCGACCACGAGTTGGCGTTCGATCTCTCTGAAACAGATGGTCTATCTCTTTGTCAGAGTGATCACGATAGATCCTTTCGACTGCCTTGTTTTGTCCTCGGCGTGGCGATTCTGGTTCGGTGTCGATCGATCTTACATTCTCCGGTGAACATTCGATCTTCCTCTTCATAGCTTTGTAGCTATTGGAGAAGAAGATTGTGTGAATACTTGGAGAGATTTTAAGGCACCATTCACCCCCCCTCTGTTGCCTTTTCGGTCCTACATTAAGAAATCTTTTAAAATAGCATGCACGATTGTTGAAATTCATCTCATTGTGATTATGACATGGCAAAAAAGATTGTTCATCTAAAACATGCAATTTCAATTCAGCAATCTTATCACGTGTAATGCATATTCGATAAACATAAAACTTATCATCTACACCATAATCTCCAATCAAATTAAATTTATATGTGTAGGCATAAGTACTAACTAGTGATTTTAAACATAAAATTTCAGCAAGGTTCTCAATTACACTAAATAGCTCTTTAGGATCGTCAAACATAATATAATACAAAGAATCACGAGGAGATATTCGACAATATCTATTTCACATTATGTAAAATTCTTGATATTGTAAAGTTAAGTAATAATTCAAGCTAGAATATTTTGCCTAAGTGTTGATCCAAAAAGTTTAAGTGACATGTATGAACGCACATGTAAAAATCAATGTGACATAATGCAAACAAAGGAATGAGCTAATTAGATGCAATCTGAAATTAAGGATTAAATAACAATACTATGAATATAAGGGCACAATATTGCTCAATGAAAATTAAATTACACAATCTGAATTTATGGACTAACGTTAACTCACCCAAATTCATCCAATGCTCATTTTTTTAATATATATTTGCTCAAGCCATGTTTTTTTAATTCGGCTCCCTCTTTTTTTCTTTTTTTCTACTCAAAGGACGAACTAGGGTTTAGATATCCCTTGATTTTACACAAGTCATAAATATTCAGCAAGGTGTAAAAATATTCAAGAGTAGCCATAGATGTAATATTCAACCGCTAATCTCAATTAATAAAATAAAACACAAGTGAAGCTCAACAATAGCAATGCTCTCGGCTAGTGCAAAGATGCAAGCTTCTTGAAATTTCCTAGCCAAGCCGCGGCACTAGTGATTTTGTAGTGGCGTATTGGACTCCAGCTCTTCTCAAGTGATTTGGATGAGGCAATTGGAATTGGGCCACTACACCAGCATTGGGCTCGGATTGGCGCAAGCAAACAGAACAACTAGCAGCAGTCTATTCCGGTGTTTGGAGGAAGTAAACATTAACATAATTCTCACCCGAACCGAACTCAAGTGAAGGCAACAACTTCCTGCTGTCAAACGAACAGATTGGGAACTCTCTCGTGCAAGCAGTTGGTGTTCGGCCACCTACCTCACGGCAATAATGACACCGCTAGTGTTCGGATAGGAACAAGAGAATTCAATTAGCCTCCGGCAGGTGGAATTCGAACGTAACTTGCAAAGCCCAATAAAGATGAACGCAACTATCGGCTGTTCTGGTGATTCAGCCGAGCGACAAATTTTTTTGACATAATTATGATTCGATGAAACAAAAAAAACAGCATAACCATTAAGCGACTCAAAGGAACACGAGATCAAAACCTAAACAAAAATTTTTATGAATCAAAGCATAATAAAACTCACGAAAAATAACAGATACAAAAACTAGAGTTTGGCTTTTTTTTGTTGCAATTTTTGGTTAATGGACTCTAGGTATTAAGAATAGCAAGAACAATTAATCTAAAAGCTAGGGTAAATAAGCCCACCGAGGAAACCATGCTCTGATACCAAGATGATGTGGTAGGGTAAATATCCAAATCGTGCTCGATAAGGTAAATAATCACTAGGAGATATTCGAGTAAGAATTTCTTATGAGTAATCAATTCTACATTATGTAAATTAAGCATAGAAATATCAGAACATGGAATTTCTGACTGAACGGGAGAGAAATAACTCGGTGCGCTGACTCCGTGGGGGAGGGCGAGATGTGTCGGAGCCGGCGTGGGGGAAGAAGCCGGTAGAGCGGTTGGGAATGGCGATGGCAAATCTGTTGGCTCTGGCGCCTTCATCCTCCACGTTCATGACTAGAGAAGCAATAGGCGCCCTCATCCTCATTAGCTCCTCCCCGCCCTCATCCGACACCCTGCCTCGGACTGCAGCACCATCACACTCACTATCGCCGTGCCAGCGCGAGTGAGGAGAGGAGAGACAGGTAGAGAGGAGAGAGTGATGAGTGAGGAGAGACTGAGAGAGAGTGAGGAGAGATTGAGGAGAGAGAGACACACAGTGACGATAGGGTGGCCTAAGGGGACGGTATCAACACTCAACAGTTAGCATGGCCTAGGCAACGATTGCCTAGGTCACTGGGCAACTAGGTTGGCACTAAGCCACCAATGATAAGACAAAGGATAGACTAGCGAAGCAACATGAGGGCAGAGAGAGAGAGGAAACGGTCGGGAAACAATGACAAGACATAGAAGAGGACGTAGGCAGAGCGCTGGTGGAGGTTGAGAGACAACGAATAGATGCAACGTTTTCCTCCATGGCCATAAAGCCCACCTTCTCTGCTCATTTCTTCACCACCAAAGTACCAATCTTCTTTTCTATTTTTGTTGTGCTCAGTAGTATGTACAATAGAAAGCTCGGTGGCATCTAGGGTCTAGCGGTATGCTGCCAAGGAGTCGCAACACAAAGGCGAGGGCGACAGCGTCAAGCTCGGTAGCAGTATACTATCGAGGAGTCATAACACGAAAATAATAGCAAGGCGCCTAGCTGGAAGCTCCCATCGCCGCTCCCATAGTCCTCTTCTGGCTTTGACTCCCGTTGATGCTCGTCAGTTTCACTAAGCATGGGAGACTGTGGCATGGATGACTATCATATGGATGGTACAAAAGGCTATGAGGAGTGTCAGGATAGTCTAGAGCCAATGGGGACACCAAACTCTTCTCCCCTATCTACAGACAACAATATTGGTGGGTCTAGGTCTGGCACCACTGGATGAAGGGCGCTGTGCATGAAACATATGACCTGGAACTAGAAAATTCAAGACGATCAAATGATAGAGATCATAATTTATAATTATTACAAGCTCAATTAACTGCTTATCTCCTTTTCTTTCCCCTCTTCTCTCTCCTTTCCTTTTTCTTTTCCTGCGCTGCGTCAGTGCCTTGGTCTCCTCTCATTGCACCATTTCTTTTCTTAGCCTGTCCTGGGCTCATGGCTCTCTTTCTCGCCAGTTTGCCATCGTTGCCCATCGGCCCATCGCTCCTCCGTCCCTCCCTCTCCACCGCACTACCACCACAACCTGTCCCCATCCAAGTCTGCAACTCTGGTCCTCGCCTCTATTGCATCGTCGCCATCCATCAGTCCTCATCGTGCCGGCCTCATCCGTTGGCCATCTACCACCTCGCTGCCACTTAGCCTTCCCTTCAACCGTGTCGCTACCGCAACCCATCGCCCTCCATATTTGTGCCTCAGCTCCTCCCCTCCATCATGCTGCCAGCGCCCTCCAATGGTCATTGTGCCTGCCTCGTTCACTGCCCATGCACCGCCTTGCTGCCATCACTCAGCCTCCCCCTCCATTGCTCCTTAATCCTCATCCTCTGCGCCATCGCCGGTCATCTTCCCCCCTCCACCACCCCTTCCCAGCTTCCCCCACTGTGCCCTCCTCTTCCCCTCTACCTCCCCCTCCTCCCCTAGTGCTAGTCACCCCTCCCCCTCTCGCTTTCGTTGTGCCATGTTTGGGCCATCTAGATCCGACTCTGACACAGCCACCTCCCCGCTCGCACCAGAGTGGCCACCACTCCATATCCTCATAGTCTCAGCTCCAAATTGAGTGGCGAGAGAGCATACTCTATGACTCCAATGCCCGCTAGGGGGCTCTAGCAGTCTAACTGGTTCACATGGGTTTTGCGCCAACTCGTGTTGCCATTTCCGCCTTCATGGTGGGCGGGATTGGCGTCGTTGCCTGACCATGGTGGCAAGGACACAATGGAGGTGGCTGAGCGAGGAGCCACACGGCATGGCCGTGGCTAAGAGAGGTTCGATGACGATGGCACTAGAGATGCGAGGTGCAAGCACAACACGAAAGGAATGAAGATGGCGGCCACCACCACCATTGTCGCCAACGCCTGGGCTGGCATGGCATGGTAGTAGCCCGTCGTGCCATGGGCCATGCCTGGGCCTCATCGAAGGTGAGTCGTGCCAGCATGACCCGAAGCCCACTAGGCCCATGCTGCGTTGGCACATCACAACCTGACTCTTAGGTTTATGTAGGTGGGTTACTTGACGACAAAGTTTGCAAGATAGTTTCCCGTTGACGAAGTCTCGACATCATTCATCTTTTTTATTGTTTATATACCGGTCAACTAAAAGTATGACAAATTTCGGTCAAACTTTTGGCCATTGGATCAAATCCCACACTTGTTAAGATGAATCACACAAGCCCCATCACTCAAACCTATTCCCCCACCTCCCCTAAGATCTAATCGATGCACATAGCGCTGCTAGTTGCCTGCACTTCCCACATCACTCATCCCACTACCCCCGACGAGGCCAACTCGCGAACACCTCCCCCATCGCTACGAACTATCAGTGCGGCTATCGCAACTATTGACACCGTCCACCTCCTCCCCCTTTGCCCCTCCTCCACTCCCCTGCTGCCATCCTTTTTCCCCATCTTCGACGGCTAGCACCTCTGGGTCCACCACCACCACCTGCTACCTCTTGTTCTTGTTGGCCCCGCTGATCTCCACCACCCACTACCCTCCTCTAAGCCAGTGGCAGGGGCCACCACCATTGCCTCCACAGCCCCTTCCTCCTACAGCGGGGGCCTAGTGAATACATAATTCTAAAGTGGTGAACCTGAGTCCTAAGCTTGCCACTGTCAGAGACAAAGGTTGAGAGTGTGAACAGATGCATCTAGGAGCAAAATCAAACATGGAGAAATTTGACTGAAAACTGCAAAAAATTTTAGTTGACTGCTATTTAGAAATTCCAGTTTTTTTCTGCAAAAGAATCTATTAAACCTTAGGCCATCGAATCAAAACCACCACTTCTCCTACTGAACTGTGTGTTACCCTTTGTTGCAGCCACGCTCAGGTTGAAATATGATAAAGTAAACTAATTCCAAATTGCACCAAAATTAAGTTATAAGCAAATTATGGCCAAATAAATATGAAACTTGGAGCTCCACCGTGAAAGATAAAACAAGATAGAAGGAACATCGAAAACAATGTCGTAGCACTATAGAGAAGTAGCAATTTAATTAGTACCCAACCAACGTAGATTTGGTTCATCCCACAATTTCCACTTGGAGATGAGCCGAATGTTGATTTTTATACATTCTTAGAAACTAGACTGATTTTTAGAGAGAAGTCGTATTACTGATTTAATCCCAGAAAAAAAATGGTATGGTTTGTCCGTCATGCGCCCACCTTTGGTGTGATCTAGAGTTGTGACAAATTTGTACTATTTTTTTAGACTATAAACCTTCCGACTTTTCCTTTGCTTAACATAGCTTTCTACTACATCATACATCAACCACATGTAATTAGTGCACACGGATGGGCAGTAGGTGTTGCTGTTTTGACAAACTCTACAATAAATGTCAACGAAAACACCCCATCATAATCACGAGTCCTCCATTTCACAGCAATTTCTTGCTACCTTAGCCCTTAAGCAACATGGCCCTTTATAACACCTTCGCCTTCCAAGGACTCAACACAGGTAAAGTTTTCTAAAGATTTCATATTTCACAGGGAAAATGCTGGCCGTTGACCCGAAAGCCGCTCCCTCCGCCACGGCCGTCCACCACCAGTTCAACGTTGTCATCGACGGCGCCGAGACGACAATCCATGAGGGCGTGCTCCGGTGCAACGGCGGCACGCTCACCGTGGTCAGCCCGGGCGTCCTCGAGGTCAGCCGGTTCCAGCACGTCGTCGTGCGCGGCGGCGGCCTCGGCGACGTCAGCTTCACCCGGTGCGGCTTCGCGGCGGCCGAGGCCTGCGGCGCCGCGTCGTTCCACAGGTGTGACGCGGTGCGCGTCGACGGGGCGCGGGAGGTGGCCGTGCGGCGGTGCCGGTCCGCGGACGTGGAGCGCGCGGGCTCGGTGGGCATCCGGCGGTGCAAGGGCGCCGCGCGCGTGCGCGGCGCCGGGGAGCTGCGCGTCGGGCGGTGCCGGGAGGCCGACGTGGGCAGCTGCGCTGACGTGGCCGTGGGGCGGTGCCGCTCAGCGCGCGCCGACTGGTGCGGCGCGCTAGGTATCGAGCGGTGCCGGTCTGCGGACGTCAGCCGGTGCGGCGCCGTGAGCGTCAACCGGTGCCGCGCTGCGAACGTATCGGGCTGCGGCAGCTTGGTGGTCCGCCGTGGCAAGGTGAACATGGTCGAGGCGCAGCAGCCGCCGATTTGTCAGGAGCAGCCGATGTGCCATCAGGCAGAGCCAGTCTACGCGGCGCCTTTGGAAATCATGAGCAAGTGAAGGAACCTACGAATACGCGGTACTATGGCCAGTTGTCTTATCCGTATGGTACTGTTTAATAAGACAGCATATGAATTATGAACTCTGGTATGGTTGGTATTGTTTTATAATCTTAATATTTCTGTTGTATTTTGCGAAGTTCAGGAGATGTTTGGTTTGTATGGAAGTATTGAAGCACCAGTATGTGTAAGAAATGTTCATCATTTAAAAGTGACGACGTTGTACAGATGTTTGTAAATAAGTAATAAAAATAATTTTAATGTGTTGTTGAAATTGCTTTTCGAGGGAGCAGACGCCCTATTGTCCATGTCCTTAGTGGGCAGAGAGTATAGCTTGATCCAAATCTACTCATAACTAGGAGTGGATAAATACCTCGAGGCTTGTGGCTAGGGTCAAGCTCGTAAATAGTCGAAGATTGACGTATTGCTCAGATGATTGGTTTCATAGTTACTCCCCTTAAGAGGATCAAGCTCTAAGCCAACTCACTCTCTAACCTAACTCCCATGGGAGGGAGAGGCGCCAGTCACCAAGACTAAGCCCACCGTCTCAACTCTAACTCTTGCCTCCCTTCCCCTTTTATAGTCTCATAAGTGAACCCTAGACTAATGGATCCAACCATTAGTCCAAATAGGGATAACCCACTAAGCCCACATAACACTGGATTTTACTCATGCACACTTCCCAAAGCGGCTTAAATGTGGCCCCAATGACTTGTTAAGCCTTTCACGCGTTTGGATCCCACTGAACCGTCCTCGCTTGCAAATGACGGCACCCAGCATCCTTGACCGTCTAGACCTCGACTCCTTGCTGAGCCTAGTCTCGATCCACCTCGCCGTTGCCCGTCATGTCCACCTCACGTAGCGCCCGCTCCGGTTCCTCGTCGTCTGCTTGCAACCACCTCACCAGCCTCGATCACCTTTGGTATCTCCCTGACCTTTCTGGACCTTAACACCTCCCTGTGCCTAATCCTGGTCCTTCCACGCCTCACCATGGCCTAGCTCCGAAGTCTTGCAACCAACCACCAATAAGCAAACCATCACGTAGCACTGCACCATGCATAAAGATCATCCATTAACACAAACAAAATGAATGCACCCAAAATATTGATTCTAATCCTAGAACCAAGCAGTAACCTCATGTGCACAAGGCAACAAACACCTTGGTCAACCCTAACAAAAACACCAAAAATTTCAGTGAACAAACTTAGCACAAAGACTGGTCTGATATGACTTACAAGTATCAAATGCACAAGAAAAGAAGCACTTGTAGCCCACGAGATCCTTCCAGCAGCCTACGACCACATAGCAGACTGTTACGACCATCACATAGGTCACTACGACCATGCAGCAGACACTACGACTAGTGCTTACAGAACGATACGACTATCACAATGGTCGCTACGACTATCGCTTACTTTGGCTACTATTTACCCAACCAGGTCGCTACGACCTATAATTACCACAACCGATAGCCACGATCACCGATCACACAGGCTTCGACTTCTGCACCTGATCGCTATGACTATCGAGCACCACATCCTACGACCATCGATTGCAGGCCACGACTATCAACCAAAGGTATGACTATCGATCACCAGGCTTTACGACTACCAATCACGACTAGCAGAAGCTACAACTATCAAGTCGTAAGAACTCGTGCCAACCACCAAGTCGTAAAAGCACCTGCGACCACCAAGTCGTAAAAGCACCTACAACCACAAAGTTGTAAGAGCACTGCGACCACCAAGTTGAAAAACAGAAGTCATAATTGAGAGTAAAGTCGTAGAAAGAAGACTTCTGCACAAACCTCAAAAACCAAACTCAATCTCTACACAAACTCTAATGCAAAGGTCAATTACTCATCACAACCATGGGGTGACCTCCACATGGTCTCACAATCTCCCCCTTGATGAGTATATTGACAAACACAGAAAATGCATGAAGATGAGTTTGTTTTTGAAAAGAAAAGCAAAAAAGTTGCAAAAACTAGACATGGTCTAAAAGAAGTGAAGAATGAGCTAATGACCATGTTGACAAAGTGTGAAATGGAGCAAACAGTAAGAAAGAGCAAGTTTTCTACAAAAGCTCCAAATCACACCTAAAATCTCACAAAAGCCCAATCTTACTCACAGTCCAAAGGAAAGAGCAATTGCTTACCATGACCATTCTTATAGCAAGATGACCAAGTATTCTCCCCCTTTAATGCCTTTTGCACCCCTTAATGCCTTTTTCTCTATCATTTCCCCCCTTTTGGCAATAGAGTCATCAAGATGCATGGAAGAAAATAGAACATAAATGAAATAGAGTGACTGCATTTGATTCATTTTAAGCATTAGGAGCCATGAAGATTATCCAAAGTGACTTTCTAAATATTACACGAAGCCATAGAAGGTGAAAGTGCTATCTAGATCATGACAAACCATGTATTGCCAAGCTAAAGCCAAATAAGTCATAATATGAAATTAAAAGGATTGTTTAACATGTCAAGTCACTCAAGATCATATTCTAGCTAAAGGTTTCTAAACATGAGTCAAGCCATGTCAATATTCTAAGTGGAACCAAGAAGCTATAATTGAGTCAATTTAGAGTGCTACAAGTTCAAAAATGAAACATTTGTTCAAGTTCTTCATATCACCTATAATTGAGCAAATTTAGCACATTTGGCATTTTTAGAAATCCATGGTTGGTTTCAACATTTTTAAGAAGATTTTGTTTTCTTAGCCATGTGCTAGATCTCAAGCCTTATGTGACCACTCCAAGCAAGAAGCTTAAGGAAATGATCTTAGTCATCCAAAACCCCCTCTGAGTTCATGCCTAGTGCAATGGCAAGCTATCTCATGAGAATGGATTGGTGAGATCAGTTTTTTCGCACGAAAGAGATCTTTTTGTATTTTTTTGACTTAGTTCAAGAACAAAGAGTTAATACTAACTCATGTTTCACTAATGAACTAACATAGCTCAATCTAAAGCTCAATGCAGATTCAAGACTCAACTCAGCTTATTTGACATGACATGAATCATAAGAGGATCACTAGAGCTAGACTAGTCACAAGATCGAACAAGACATGATTTAATTCAAGTTGTACATATTTAATTAAGCTAACATGGCAAAAGCTAAGCAACACATAGAAGAAAATGATAAATCTAGCAAGATATCATAAGACATGGCAAGATGTAAAGCATGATATCATGTTACATAAGGATAATAGTCAAGGCTCCATGATTTGTACAAGCATTCATGTATATACAGTGCAATATAACATAAATGAATGCACAACAAGTAAGCTCCCCTGGAAAGCAGCCCGAAAAGAAAGAGAACCTCCAACTACCCCAAAAGAAGGCAAATTGAGAAGAACCAAAAAATGAGGCGTAAAATCTAAAAAAAGAGGGTTCAAACTCAACGAGATGACTCCCAAACACACACGTCCCTCATGGTCTCTAGCCTATAACCTCATACCACAGAGTAAAAAGCACACTAGCTATCAAAGCACAAGACATTAATGGCCAAGAAAAAAGTTCAAACTAGGTATCAGATAATCCTAGAGAACCAAAGCTCAACTAGACAGTAAATAATCCTAGAGAACCATTTGGATGAGAGGTGTGACTGAGACAACATCACCTAGAGTTGGCTCCTATCTATCCAATCAGACCCTTCCTACCACTAAAACTAGAATATCATGCGAAACCAAGTGGTGGAAGGCAAGAAACTGAAGATCACAAGGGAGTAAACCTCTGTCACATCACTCGGTGATGTGGTGTAGTTGATGTGATGAAGGCTGACTGAAGTTGCATCATGAAATCAAGAAGCTCAAGGGAGGTGAGAGACCCATAGCATCAGTAATAACCCACATGGTCTCCCCTCATATCCACAACCTGTAACTTAAACACAGGAACAATTGGTGTCCTAGTACTGGGGCAAATGATATACAAGCATGGATCTAGTACTGAGACATATGACAACAAAAGTAGCATCACAAGTACTAATGACCTCAATCTAGCCCTCATCAAAACATCTAAAACAGAAGCCTAGTGCAACCCAATTCTATAAGAAGTTTGCGAACTAACCACAGTTGTAATGATACCTAAGCATAAGCACAATCTAAAGCTACCAAGATGTCATACAGACTATTTCATGCCAGAACAGAAATGAATAAGATCAAGATATACATGCATCTCAATGAATTACAACCATACATACATAGCAGGTGACAAGGAAAAGTCACAGAAGCATATGCTAGCATGCATACAAGTATAAGCATTTACACATGAACCAAAAAAGGATAAGGCATGAACAAACATAGCATCATGACATAGACAACTATCAAAGATATAATCAAACTTAAAATGTCCATAAACAAGCATACATCATGTAGGCATATATCATGACAAACCAAAATCATGGATAAGTATGCTAACATGTATAAATAATGATGAATGGACATAAGGAGTAAGATGTAAGAAATAAACCATGATAGATACAATAAGGCACAAAATCATGATGATTCTTGACTTCTAATACACATATTCTATAAGACACTTATGCTCATGAAGTCAAGTCAAAGCTTAAGCATCCAATAAACTAACATATATAATCATGACACATGGATATCTAAGCAATATACACACAAAGGCATGACAAGAAGGTATCAAGAGTAAAACATGCCAATATAGTACAAGTGAGCACATGGACAAGCACAGCATGCCAATTATGATTATACATGAATATAAGAGCATGAGGATATAGAATAGCTTACAAAGTAGGTGGAAACACCAAACGTGAAAGCATATGCCTCTTCGAGGCCATCAAAGGAAGTGGAGAACCAACAAGTGTTCTAATCACGTAATGAAGGAAAAGGCTAGAACTCAATCAAGTATATGTTCTCCATTCCGCGTATTAACACCTACAAATCACAAGAACAAAGTACCCGAGTCTTGGATCCCGAATGGTTAGTAAGCATGTACTTGAGAACCCAAAACTTTGACACACTCACAATAGAAGTATGCAAGTTAGCATGATGCAATGGATGGTTCATGCAAGAAAATCTGATCCTGGAGGCATACCGCAAGTGGACAACTCGACAAGTAAAACAAATGCCATCTTTGAAAAAGCGGCGAATGCCTTACTTGAGAGCACCAAGATGAGAACCAACCGATGCACCTAAAGAACTCACAACTCCTCCTCGTCGTAGATGCATACCTCGATTGGGCGAACGAGGTCCACCATTTGAGAAACGGCGGAAATCCTTCCTCGGGACAGCACGTGGACAAAAACCAAAATCATAAGAATCAAGTTCACGACGCCGATGATGTCCATCCTTCTCACAAAATGAGCAATGGTGCAAATGTCTACTATGAGACATGGTCCGAAAGGATAAACCACCATCCTTGCTCAAAAAGAGAAGTCCCTTGGGCAACACTAGAAGAGCCAACAAGAATTGCACTAGCCAAAATATGAGCATTAAAGATATGGCACAAACGCCAATAATGAAAGAACTATGCTCACTACAAGAAAGATTCAACTCCAAATAAAGGAGGTGACTAAGTCACAAGATTCAACGCTCGTATCATCGTGTTCTCTCCTCAAAGCATTTACACCATCTCTGAAAGAATGACAATATATGCTAGAGATGAAAATGCAAGAAACCAATGAATTGGACCAAAATGAGGAACAAAGCTAGTACAAATATAAAACAGGAGAAGTAGGTTATCAACATGAGAATCATGAACATAAGCACTAGGCTTACTAATCTCAGCCCTAGTAAACTCAAGCTCCTCTATACATGTGCAATGAGTCAATTTTAATATCTCATTTTCAGACTTTTAGCATGCAAAAAGAGAAATCAAATTTTCAACATCTACAAGAAAAAGACTCACAACCTACACATGATAAATGAGATTCCAGCCTAGCATGAACAATGTAGCAATTTTATCATTTAGGCATCTCACATTATCCCTAAGAGTAAGCATATTAATCTTGGATAGGGTCAAGGTCACATTGAGGTTTTACCTTGCTCATGATGAGTCGACGCTCATCCTCCTTAGCATCATCATTTGTGGACTCCAAATCCTTCTTCTCCCTGGCACTTGAACAACCAAAGGTAAAGAATGTACCATAAAGCTCACACTTGTGGTTTCTTGCAAATCAAATCACTCTCTAGTTGATTTCAAGCCTCTTATTACAAAGGACATCATTGGCAAAAACACCTCGACAAGATGCAAAGAAAAGCTTACAAAGTTCCCTACTAGTTGCCATGCTCAAGATCAATTCAGATCAAACATAGAGCCAACATGGCTCTGATACTACTTGTAGGACCAGACAAGCGACAGACGGGGAGCATGAATGTGCCTTCAAATTCTCCCCAAGTATCCACTCAACTCCTTTCTCCAATAGCTACTGAGCTATGAAGACCAGAGTTGAAAGCTCACTGGAAAACCGAGACAATAGACCAAACAGAGCAAGAAAGACGAGATCTATCAACATGGTTGAAACTTACTATGTGGTTGTAAGTCTCAACAACATGGTCGAACTCAGACAACAAGGTCAAGAGCATACAATGTGGTCGTAAACCCGACTACGTGGTCGGAAGCAGACACATGATCGAATACCAACAAGTAGTCGAACAAACAACGTTGTTGTAACCCGCCGAGACCAAGGTCGAACCTACGTGGTCGTAAGCCAACGAGTGGTTGAACGACCAACATAGTTGAAGAAATGAACGTGGTCAAAAACTTCTCAGAAGAAACAGAGTAAGAACAGAGGGGCACACGACCGCATGATACAAATTCAAATAACTTTTGATTCAAGGATCAACTGGTCATGAAACTTTGAACACATCAAGAATAAGCTCTCAAGGGGTTGCTCTGATCTTTAATTGAAAATTCATCAAGCACATAGGGATCTTTCTTCAGAGACTCCAATAACGCACAAAAGAGAAGATGAGAGAGTGAACCACCAATCAGACTATGCTGATGGGAGTAGAATAGCCAAGATGGCTTTGGGCATGATTCCGAATACACAGCAAGTCAGACCATAGGCAAGAATGTTCTCTCGAAACAAGAAAGAAAAGAAAAGATCAAAGAACAGAGAAGCACCAAGAAAGCATAAGAACAAAAACAAATAAACTCAAAGCCATCCAGACAACAATACTTAAAAGATAGATCAAGAATAGATGTATTGCTCTGAGGATTGAGTTTACAGCCACTCCATCCAGGAGGACCAAGAGCCCAACTACTCCATACACAAAACCTTAAACATGAACACACGCAAGAATGGTGGAAAAACACCAGAGAGCTTCACGAGATTTCACTAAGAATGCCTAAAACCGAATCCGAGAGAATAAGAACACAAATAGAACCACTCGTGGGTCAAGGGTAGCCAAGATGGCTTGGAGTATAATCCCACATGTCATTGCGATTCAGAACAACATCAAGATCTAGCCAAGAACACCTTCAGATCAAGAAGATAGAGGAACAGAACGAAGAATGCAGAGGAAGAACCAAATCAAAGTCGAGCAAACTCAAACACAGAAGAGGCACACGAAACATGTAGTCGAAGATTGATGTATTGCTCAGATGATTGGTTTCACAGCCACTCCCCTTGGAAGGACCAAGCTCTAAGCCTAGAGCCAACTCACTCTCTAACCTAACTCCCATGGGAGGGAGAGGCGCCAACCACTAAGGCTAAGCCCACCGTCTCAACCCTAACTCTTGCCTCCCAACCCCTTTTTACAGTTTTATAAGTGAACCCTAGACCTAATGGATTCAACCATTAGTCCAAATAGGCATAACCCATTAACCCCACCTAACACTGGATTTTACTTATGCACACTTTTCAAAGTGGCTTACATGTGGCCCCAATGACTTGTTAAGCCTCTCACGCGTCTGGATCCCACCGAACCATCCTCGCTTGCAAATGATGGCACCCAACATCCTTGACCGTCTGGGCCTCGACTCCTCCCTGAGCCTAGTCCTGGTCCAACTCACCGTTGCCCATCATGTCCACCTCAGGTAGCTCCCACTTCAGTTCCTCGTCGTCCGCTTGCAACCACCTCACCAGCCTCGATCATCTTCGGCATCTCCCTGACCATTCTGGACCTCAACACCTCCCTATGCCTAGTCCCGGTCCTTCCACACCTCACCATGGCCTAGCTCCGAAGTCCTGTAGCCAACATCAATAAGCAAACCATCACGTATAACCTCATGTTGTAACATCCCAAAATTTGGCTTTCTAGAAAAATTTAAATTCAAATTAACTATTTTAAAGTAATTGGATTTTACTCGGCTTTTATTTGATTTTCTGGGTTTTATTTCAAAATTTAAAGCAAGAAAATGTATTTTAAATATTTTATTAAAACCAAAAAGGGAAAATTATATTTTTCCTAGCCTTTCCTAAATTTTTAAAAATTATTTGAGAATTTTTTGAAATTTAAAATCAATTTTCAAAGTTAAAAAGTATTTTATAAAATTATTAAATTCAAATCTGAAATTAAAAATATTTTTTATAAGTCTAAAATGCTTCCAGGAATATTTTATGATTTTTCTGGGATTTTTAGACATTAAATATTAATTTTCCAAGCTTTTATAAAGTTTCTAGTATTTGCTGAAATTTATTCCGAAAATAAAAATCGAATTAATCCTATTCCGCCACGTGTCGCTCTCAGATTAAATCAACCTCTCTTGACGTTTTAATCCTAGCCATGCACCACAACTTACCCCTTCATAAAATCTAAAGGCCATCATGCACTCACTTGCCACATGTCAAGAATCCAACGGCCCGTACCCCTTCACTAACTCTCACTCTCTATGACACATGAGACCCATATGTCATATCCTTCTTCAACCTCACGTTCTTCCTCCTCCCACCCTCTCTCTCTCCTCCACCATTAAAACCGAAAATGAGCTCTTAATTCCCGCGTTTTCCTCTCATAAAATCCCGATTAAAGCGTGGAAACGGATGCCTTATTACTCCCCTCCATTCCTCGTGGTTTCCCTCTTTTATTTCCTTTAATCGCGGTTTGCATTAACTCCGCGAGGCTCCAAAATCCGCCCCTCCTCCTTGCCTATAAATACCGCCTCCCTCGGCCTCCTTCACCCCGCCATCCCACCGCCTCCTCCTCTTCCCGGCCGTCTCCGGCGCTCCGCCGCCTCCGTCGCCTCTTCGCGCCTCCAACCGGCCTCGCCGCCGCGCCTCCTAGCGCGCCACCGGCCGCCGCCCCTCATCCGCCGCCGCGGTGAGTGCGCGCCTCCCTCACCCGCCGCCGCGTTCGCCGCCCTCCGCCGGCCGTCGGCCACGGCAAACTACCGGCCGCCATCTCCGAGCGGCCATGCGCGTCTGCGCCGCGTAACCTCCACGTCGGCCGCCTGTCGCGTGGCGCCACCTCGCGCCGCGTGGCGCCATGTGGCCGGCGCGCCACGTCGGCAAGGCCGTGGTCCGTGGATCCGGTCCACGGTAGACCGGACCCACCGGTCATTCAAATATGTTTTCCCGCTCAGAAAATTTGAAAATTGATGACGTCATAAATAGCATTTTTCAGTGCAAAAATAATTCCCGAAAGTCAGCCTTTTCCTTTTTCCCTCTTGTTAATCTTCCGAAAGCTATAACTTTCTCATTTTAACTCCGATTTGAGCCGTTCAAATTTCTAAATTTTTCTAAAATCATAAACTATCCAAATATGGAATATTTTAAATTTTTGAATTTTATTTAATTTTTTTTGATTTTATTTGTTTTGCTTGTCTGTCTTTTCGCGCGTAGATTCCGCTGTCGCTGAGGATTTCATCAAGTCGCAGCAAGAAGACCCAAATAGCACTCGAGAAGGCAAGTAAGTCTCCTTTGATCATTTCGAACCTATGATTTTGAAATGTTTTAATTATTTCAAATTATGTGCATTGCTATTTATATAAAATATTAGTTCAAATCTTAAGGCATTAGTTCAAACAGCACTCGAGAAGACAAGTCTCCTTGGAGGCAGATGACTGGGTCAAGGATGTGGAAAGGAAGTTGAATTTGGCTCAATGCAATGACCACGAGAAGGTGTTGTATGCTGCTCACCAACTCAAAGGAATTGCGGCTAACTGGTGGGAAAATTACTGCGCCGCCCATCAAAATGTACAAACCATCACTTGGGATGAGTTTGTGGAGGCTTTCCGCTCTGCACATATTCCTACGGGAATAATGGAAATGAAGAAGAGGGAATTCTACCAACTGCAGCAGGGAAATCTCAGTGTTTCAGAATACCTGAACAAGTTCACCCAACTGTCCAGGTATGCGCCAGAGGATGTCACCTCAGATGCAACAAAGATCTGGAGATTCATGCAGTGACTTGATCCCAATATCAAGGTGCAGCTGGTGTCCAATGACTACCCAACTTTCCAGCACATGGTGAACAAGGCTCTCGTGCAAGAAGATGCCCAACGTCAACTGTACGAGACTCAGAAGAGGAAGTTCCAAGCTCAGCAAGGAGCAAGTAGTTCTCGGTTTCGCCCCAATCTTCCTCAATTCAACAGGTCCTCAATGCCAAGTGTGCCAAGGACACCATCAGCAGGACCTCATCCAAATCCGCAAGCTCCCAGAGTAGGCAATGGAGGCCAACCACGCAGAATAAGACTTCAGGCAGCAGAGTGCGGTGCTTCAATCGCAACAACATGGGGCATTATGCCAAGAATCGTCCCCGAGCGCCAGCGGTGACCCGATTCGTTTCAACACGGGAACCACGCCAGCAAGAGCTCCAACTGCAGGTCAAGGCCGTGGGGCACCACAAACTCCAAGGACTCCGCAGACGATGAGCAGAGGACATCTTAACCATGTCACTGCGGAGGCAGCCCAAGATGCACGGGCGTAGTTACGGGTAAGTTCCTTGTCAACTCGATACACTGCAACAAAGATTATTTGATTCTGGAGCTTCGCATTCTTTTGTGTCAAAAGATTTTGTTGAAAGATATAATTGGGATGTGCGGTTGCTTAAAAACCCTATGCTAGTCCAGTCCCCTAGGAAGGAAATGAGAACTAACACAGTCTGCCCTAGCGCAACTGTGGATATAAATGGAGTAAAATTCCTAGCAAATCTTATTATAATAGATTCCAAGAGCCTAGATGTTATACTTGGTATGGATTGGTTAACCCGGTATAAAGGACAGATTGATTGTGCCGATCGTGCTGTCACTATTACCAACTCGGATGGGATCCAAGTAAGGTATAAGTCAAACACGTCTTCTCGGAATAAGTGTGGGCTGAACAGTTTGAAGGAAGTAACTTTGGAAAAGGTGCCTATAGTAAGTGAATACCCAGATGTGTTTCCTGAAGATTTACCCGGAATGCCGCCAGACAGGGAAGTAGAGTTTGTCATCAACCTAGTACCTGGTACAGCTCCAATATCCAAGAGACCTTATCGTATGTCTGCAAATGACTTGGCAGAAGTTAAGAAGCAAATTGAAGAGTTGCAAGATAAAGGTTTTGTAAGACCAAGCTCGTCACCCTGGGGAGCACCAGTACTGCTAGTAAAGAAGAAAGATGGTAGTCTTCGCATGTGTGTGGATTATCGATCCTTGAACGATGTGACGATCAAGAACAAGTACCCTTTACCCAGAATAGATGATCTGTTTGATCAGTTGAAAGGATCATGTGTATTCTCTAAGATTGATCTTCGATCAGGTTATCACCAATTGAAGTTAAGACCAGAGGACATACCCAAGACAGCATTTGCTACCCGTTATGTATTGTATGAGTATACAGTGATGTCTTTTGGCTTAACCAATGCTCCCGCATATTTCATGAATCTGATGAATAAAGTGTTCATGGAATATTTGGATAAGTTTGTGGTTGTATTCATCGATGACATTTTGATATATTCCAAGAATGAGGAAGAGCATGCAGAACATTTGAGGATAGTTTTGGAAAAGCTCAGAGAAAACCAGTTGTATGCTAAATTTAGCAAGTGTGAGTTTTGGTTGAAGAAAGTAGCCTTCTTGGGTCACGTGATTTCTGCAGGAGGAGTGTCAGTAGACCCCGATAAAGTAAATGATGTGCTCAATTGGACACAACCTAAGTCAGTATCTGAGATCAGAAGCTTTTTGGGATTGGCTGGTTACTATCGTCGCTTTATTGAAGGATTCTCCAAGCTGGCAAGACCTCTCACCCAGTTGCTAAAGAAGGAAAAGAAGTTTGAATGGAGTAAATCGTGTGAGGACAGTTTTCAAGAACTAAAGAGAAGGCTAACTTCTGCACCAGTGTTAACCCTTCCGGATATTAGAAAGGATTTTGAAGTCTTCTGCGATGCATCGAAGCAAGGATTAGGCTGTGTTCTGATGCAAGAGAGAAAGGTAGTAGCATATGCTTCAAGGCAATTGCGACCTCACGAAGGAAACTATCCAACCCATGATTTAGAGCTTCTCATTGTGGTGCATGCTTTAAAAATATGGAGGCATTATTTGATCGGTAACCGTTGTGAGATCTACACGGATCACAAAAGTTTGAAGTATATTTTTACCCAACCTGATCTCAATATGAGACAAAGGCAATGGCTTGAGCTAATAAAGGATTATGATGTGGGAATACATTACCATCCGGAAAAGCCAATGTAGTAGCCGATGCCTTGAGCGAAAAGAGTTCTTGTAATAAGTTATGGATAAAGGACAGATGCCCGCACTTCAAGAAGAATTCCAGCGGCTCAACTTGGAAGTAGTAGAGGAAGGATTCCTGGCAACTTTGGAGGTTCAACCCACTCTAGAGGACCAGATCAAAGCAGCTCAAGGAGAGGATAAGTATGTCAAGGAAATCAAAGAAAATATGAAGAAAGGAAAGGCGCCAGGATTTTCAGAAGACGAAGAAGGTATCATTTGGTTTGGGAAAAGAATTATCGTACCTGAAAAGAAGGAAATAAAGGAGTTAATCCTGAAGGAAGCCCATGAATCTGGATACTCAATTCACCCCGGAAGTACAAAGATGTACCAAGATCTCAAACAAAGGTACTGGTGGTCAAGTATGAAAAGAGAAATCGCAGAGCATGTAGCTTTGTGTGTGTGTGCCAACGAATTAAAGCTGAACATCAGAGACCTGCTGGACTTTTGCAACCCTTGCAGATACCTGAGTGGAAATGGGAAGAAATTGGTATGGATTTCATAACTGGATTGCCAAGACCAAAATCAGGGCATGATTCATTTTGGGTTATTGTGGATCGTCTGACAAAAGTCGCTCATTTCATCCCAGTAAAGACCACCTACTCTGGAGATAGACTCGCAGAGTTGTATATGTCAAGAATTGTGTGTTTGCATGGAGTTCCAAAGAAGATTGTTTCAGATCGAGGTACTCAGTTTACCTCAAGATTTTGGCATAAATTACATGGACTTTTGGGCACAAATTTGAACTTTAGCACAACATATCATCCACAGACAGATGGTCAAACAGAAAGAGTAAACCAAATTTTGGAAGATATGTTGAGAGCTTGTGTTCTAGCAAACAAGGCTAGTTGGGATCAAAGTCTACCCTATGCGGAGTTTTCCTATAACAACAGTTATCAATCCAGCTTACAGATGTCTCCGTTTGAAGCTTTGTATGGCAGAAAATGCAGGACACCGTTGTATTGGAAAGAACCGGAGAAGGACAAGTGTTTGGACTAGACGTGTTGAAGCAGGCAGAGGAACAAGTTCGTCTGATCCAGGACAGGTTAAAAACAGCTCAAACCAGACAGAAAAGCTATGCGGACAATCGTCGAAAAACATTAGAGTTTATACCAGGAGATCATGTTTATTTGAAAGTGTCACCACTCAAGGGAATGAGACGTTTTGGAGTCAGTGGAAAACTTGCTCCTAGATTCATTGGACCCTTTCCTGTTGTAGCGAAAAAGGGAGAAGTTGCTTACCAGCTAGAGCTTCCACCTCAGTTGTCGAAGGTGCATGGCTCTTTCATGTATCCCAGCTAAGAAAATGTCTCAGAGTGCCAGAAGAGCAGATGTCTTTAGAGGAAGTGAACTTAAAGGAGGACTTGACATACCCAGAATATCCAGTCAAAATATTGGAGGAAGCCGAGCGTAGTACGCGAAGCAAGGTCATCAAGTTCTGTAAAAATGCAGTGGAGCAATCATTCGAATCGAAGCTACTTGGGAGCGTGAAGAAGATTTAAGAGCGAGTTCACGACCTCTTTTCGGTCGTCCGAATCTCTGGTCGAGATTCTCTAAGGGGGTAGGTTTGTAACATCCCAAAATTTGGCTTTCTAGAAAAATTTAAATTCAAATTAACTATTTTAAAGTAATTGGATTTTACTCGGCGTTTATTTGATTTTCTGGGTTTTATTTCAAAATTTAAAGCAAGAAAATGTATTTTAAATATTTTATTAAAGCCAAAAAGGGAAAATTATATTTTTCCTAGCCTTTCCTAAATTTTTAAATATTATTTGAGAATTTTCTGAAATTTAAAATCAATTTTCAAAGTTAAAAAGTATTTTATAAAATTATTAAATTCAAATCTGAAATTAAAAATATTTTTTTATAAGTCTAAAATGCTTCCAGGAATATTTTATGATTTTTCTGGGATTTTTAGACATTAAATATTAATTTTCCAAGCTTTTATAAAGTTTTTAGTATTTGCTAAAATTTATTCCGAAAATAAAAATCAAATTAATCCTATTCCACCACGTGTCGCCCTCAGATTAAATCAACCTCTCTCCACGTTTTAATCCTAGCCATCCACCACAACTTATCCCTTCATAAAATCTAAAGGCCATCATCCACTCACTTGCCACGTGTCAAGAATCCAACGGCCCGTACCCCTTCACTAACTCTCACTCTCTATGACACATGGGACCCATATGTCATATCCTTCTTCAACCTCACCTTCTTCCTCCTCCCACCCTCTCTCTCTCCTCCACCATTAAAACCGAAAATGAGCTCTTAATTCCCGCGTTTTCCTCTCATAAAATCCGATTAAAGCGTGAAACGGATGCCTTATTACTCCTCCATTCCTCCGCCTGTTTCCCTCTTTTATTTCCTTTAATCGCGGTTTGCATTAACTCCGGCGAGGCTCCAAAATCCGGCCGCCCTCCTCCCCTTGCCTATAAATAGCGCCCTCCCCTCGGCCTCCTTCACCCCGCCATCCCACCGCCCTCCTCCTCTTCCCGGCCGTCTCGGCGCTCCACCGCGCCTCCGTCGCCTCTTCGCGCCTCCAACCGCCTCCGCCGCCGCCTCTAGCGCGCCACCGGCTGCCGCCCCTCATCCGCCGCCGGCCGGTGAGTGCCGCCTCCTCCTCACCGCGCGCTTCGCGCGCCCTCCGCGGGCCACGGCAAGCCACCGGCCGCCATCTCCCGAGCCGGCCATGCGCGTCTTGCCGTGTAGCCTCCACGCGGCCGGCCTGTCGCGTGGCCACCGCGTGGCGCCACTCGCGCCGCGTGGCGCCATGTGGCCGGCGCGCCACGTCGGCAAGGCCGTGGTCCGTGGATCCGGTCCACGGTAGACCGGACCCACCGGTCATTCAAATATGTTTTCCCGCTCAGAAAATTTGAAAATTGATGACGTCATAAATAGCATTTTTCAGTGCAAAAATAATTCCCGAAAGTCAGCCTTTTCCTTTTTCCCTCCTGTTAATCTTCCGAAAGCCATAACTTTCTCATTTTAACTCCGATTTGAGCCGTTCAAATTTCTAAATTTTTCTAAAATCATAAACTATCCAAATATGGACTATTTTTAAATTTTTGAATTTTATTTAATTTTTTTTTGATTTTATTTGTTTTGCTTGTCTGTCTTTTCGCGCGTAGATTCCGCTGTCGCTGAGGATTTCGTCGAGTCGCAGCAAGAAGACCCAAACAGCACTCGAGAAGGCAAGTCTCCTTTGATCATTTTGAACCTATGATTTTGAAATGTTTTAATTATTTCAAATTATGTGCATTGCTTTTTATATAAAATATTAGTTCAAATCTTAACGCATTAGTTATATCCAACCTTGTTATGCCCTCATTTGAATTCGAATGCCATGTACCTTTGCAACCCTAGAAATTCCTTTGACTCACTAATGAGAATAATATATTAAATTGTTGGTATTAGAATGGTAGAACCATGCTTAGCCATGCTATTGAATACCTCACAAATCTTGCAAATGGGAAATTATGAATTATTGTAATACCCCTGTGTTTATGAAAATTTGTGGTAATCGGAGTTGCCACTGTTCTTTTAAAATAAACTAAAATGTGAAAATTGGTTTAGATTAGGGTGGATGGTTAGTTTGGATTGGTGCAGGAAGCACGAGATCTTGTAATGTGTATGTTCCACCCTAGTCAATTAAGGACCAACGCTTGTGTTTGTTCAAACTGAGCATTAACCGTACAACCACAAGTCTATATGGGTGCGACCTGGTGACTAACTACGATAGTCTAGTTTAGGTGCCACCAGTGGAAAGTGGATGCCGAGGATGGACCGGTTATTCACGGTGAGGGACAGGATTTCTTGTACTCATATGGCGCAAGAGGGGCTTGGTTCGGGCGGTTAGCCTACTGCGGTGAAACCTCGTGGTGGTATCTAGCTAGATTAGAGTAAGGTAAAGGCTTTGTGATATTTTATCTGGGTCTCATGCCAAAGGAAGCGTGTCGACCTTTAGGATAATTTATCTCTTGTGGGTAAAGTTGTACAACCTCTGCAGAGTGTAAAACTATTCGAATAGCCGTGCCCACGGTCAAGGGCGGGCAAGGAATGCATTCACATGGTAGATTTCTGGTTTTGTTTTAAAAATCAAAAGTTTTGTATTTCGAGAGTGGAGGAACTCTCGGAAGGGTATCTGGCGGTTGAAGCGGAGAGGGTGGATGTAACCCGCAGTATTAAACTTGTTCAAGTTGTTAGCTAGTGTTGGTAGATGGAACCTTCACTAGAGAGTTAATGATAGTTTCTGCTAAAACATTTACTTTATTAACTTGATGCCTTCGAAAATAATTAGTAGTAATTGAATTTTAAAATATTGCTTTGTGCAAAAGAACCATATAGCCTTCCTTTGTTAAGCCTTGCATCTATGCATTTTTCCCAAGACTTGCGGAGTACTTTATGTACTCACGTGCTACACTTAAAATAATACTCAGAAGAACATGAAGCTCAAGAAGGTGTTTACGACTACTGCTTCGCTTGTGGCTGTGATGGATTCTTCCCGGAGGACTAGGTCGCGCTTCCCCAGTCAACTGCCTGTGGCATCTTGATGGGTCTACCTTGATTATTCCTTGCTTCCGCTGTGTTTTGATTGTGCGAGGTCTCGAAACCTCTATTGTAATAATGAGACCTTTCGGTCTGTACTCTTTATAATTGTAATAAATACGTTGTTGGTCATGAATCATTTCTGTTTAATTGTGTGCACTAGCTATGATCTGGGACTAGTGCAGTAATACACAGAGGGTCCGGGTTTGGAAATCCGTGGTCCCGACACATGTGCACAAGGCAACAAATACCTTGGTCAACCCTTACCAAAACACCGAAAATTCCAGTGAACAAACTCAGCACAAAGACTGGTCTGATATGACTTACAAGTACTCGAATGCACAAGAAAAGAAGCACTCGTAGCCCACGAGATCCTTCCAGCATCCTACAACCACATAGCAGACTGCTACGCCCATCACACAGGTCACTACGACCATGCAGCAGACACTACGACTTACCCAACTAGGTCGCTAGCCCTACGATTACCACAACCAATAGCCACGATCACCGATCACACAGGCTTCAACTTCTGCACCTGATCGCTATGACTATCGAGCACCACAGCCTATGACCATCGATCGCAGACTATGACTATCAACCAGAGCTACGACTATCAATCACCAGGCTTTACGACTATCGATCACGACTAGTAGAAGCTATGACTATCAAGTCGTAAGAACTTGCACCGACCACCAAGTTGTAAAAGCACCTACAACCAAAAAGTTGTAATGGCACCTGCGACCACCAAGTCGTAAAAGTAATTGGTGCATATTTGAACAGTATCTGTGATGCCATTCGTTACCTCATAAGTTCCCCACAAGTGGTAGCCAGGTTCATAGAGTACTGCCAGCCAATGGGCAAGAGCCAATAAAATTTGGTCCTAACATGAAGGTGAGGTGGAACTCGACATATATCATGTTAAAGAAGATACAAGGGTACAAACATGTTATATCTATTTTTGTCAATGCTAACTCCTAAAATAATAAATTGGTAGTTACTAATTTAGATTGGTAGATTTCGTTTTTGAGAGCTTTTAAGACCTTTTTATAAAGCAACAAGGTTCTATATGGTGTTTATTATCCTACCTCTTGCTTAGTTATATAATTATTTGGTTAATTGCAGACAAAATTGCCAAATCTAGGGAGGATCCCCTTTTAGGCCATGCTGTCGTAGCAGTGGAGGAAAATTTTATTAAATATTTTTGTTCTATTTCACACTTGTATTACTTTGCTATCATTTTCGATCCTACAAAAAAAGTTGGCAGGCTTACAGGTTGGTTTGGTGTCAATAGGTGAATGCTTTGGCCTTGATTATTTGGAAGCTTTCGCACATGCTAAAGAGGAGTTTTTTTTCATGTTTTTTGTATGTATCATGATAAGCTTGGTAGCAGTGGAAGATCAGCGGACTCATAGCAGACGCAGCAAGGAAAGGCAAGCTTGACATCATACTTATGGAAGAAGCTAAAGGGCAAGTCTACTTCTTCATCCTCTCAGTCTCAGGCGACCTCCAAGTGGAATTCTGTCTCGGAGTTGAACCACTACTTGGAGTATGATTTTGCAAATACTGATCTTGATCTTACTGGTGGAGGCAAGATAGACTTGCTCAAGTGGTGGAAGAGCAACAAGCATATATTTTCTGTGCTGTCACATTACGCATGGGATGTTCTCCTGGTGCTAGTGTCCACCGTCTCTTCAGAAGCGACGTTCAACACGGTAGGGAGAATAATTGAAGAGAGAAGATCATCTCTTATGCCTAGGATGGTGGTGGCAATCACATGCGCCAAAGACTGGGAATTAGCCAAAGAGCGGCAACAACATCAACTGGAGGATCTTGAAATCGTACAGGCGTATGCTAACCTCGAACGCATGAATGACCTAGACATTGATGAGTCGATACTATGTACACATGTTGTTATAGTTAGTATGTATATATTGTTACTGTACTCTTTTCCTTACTCGGAGAACCCCACTCTAGGGCGTAAGGTTTTAACGGGGAAGTAACATTGTATTTTTAAAATATCAAAGGAATTTCACTTTTTTCCCGAAATATTTACGTCATTGCGTGCCCATAATTTTGTGCAACTAATTCAATTTCAACTAGTTTTTAATGAGGCAGGTACGAGAGAAAGGAAGATGATGACCGTCGCCACCATCGTCGCTGCCGCCTTCGTCGTGTATAGTTACTTCGGACTGAACTTAGGCTGGCACGGCACGAACACTAGCACGATGAGCTTTGGGCCGTGCTTGGACCTAACCAGAAGCGAGGCAGGCCGGCATGGTACGGTACGATGAGATGACTGTGCCGAATCGACACGGCACAAAACGGCGCAAAGCACGATGCTCTAATGGCACTTGTATGATAAAAGCCGTCTTGTCATAGTAGCTCTGTCAAAAGCATCACTTTGCAAAGCAAAGTAGGCGTCGTGGGCATCAAACCCGAGGGGAAGCCACTCACATATAATAAAACACACGAAGCTTGCAGTGATTCTGTAGCGAGAACACCGGCCGTGCATTTCTTATTTATTTGGTGATTTTAGCCAAAATTGCTAAGCGCACACCAACAAGCATACCAGGAGGCTTTTTGATCTACTTTGCTTCACGTACATGGTTGGTGTATCAGGGAAATTGTTGATTTTAACTAGGTTGAGAGACTAGATGGTTATCAGGTTTTAGACGATAGTACCAGTCTGGTAATGATGGTAGTATCAGTCTGGTGGTAGTGATAGTACTGGGCATGGGCAACGGTACTATCGTAGGTGCGGTATGACCGGTCTCTAGATGACGATAGCTATTTTTCAGAGAGTCTTATTTATGATGTTTTTTTGTGGCAGCCAGGTCTGATAGTACTGGTGCAAAATCGTGGTACTACCGGAGATTGGTATGATCATGGCTTAGTTGGCATTAGTATTGGCCTTAAGCAAGCGGTCATACTGCTCCCCTATTACTAAAGAAGGTTAAGGGCCAGTCGGACCAGCCAATGGTTGGTGGTATGACCTGTGCGGTCACTACTATAAGAAGGGTCATCACAGACGATTTAGAACTATCATCACAAATGGTTTTCTGAACCGTTTGAATTTATGGGTCAGTGATAATCAGAGATTATCACAGACGGTTTGTCAGCCATCTGTGATAAATATAACATAGCCGGTTTGTAACTAGAACCGTCTGTGATACTCTAACATCACAGATGGCTCGAAGTAAAAACCGTCTGTGATACTCTAACATCACAGACAGCTCGAAGTAAAAACCGTCTATGATAGTCTAACATCACAGATGGTTCTATCTACCAAACGTCTATGATAGGTGAGTTTCACAGATGATTGTAATATAGAACCACCTGTGATAGTCCTTCATAGACAGTTTATACCATAAAATTATCTGTGATAGTTTATACTATATCTAAATTTTTTTGCTTTTGGCTAGCCTCAAGAAATATTAGCTATGCCCTTCGAAAACAAGCAAATACAGTTGCAAACACAACAGCACATTCCATTAGAATCCACCATTACAACATCACAAGATAATAATCAGGTTACCCATCTAATACAGTAAGAACATGGCAAGAACACATTCTAATCCTATGAACCCAACTCTTAAATATAGAAAGAACATATATCCTAATCTTACGAACCCAACTTTTAAACATGGCAAGAACACATCTTCTAATCCTATGAACCCATGGCAAAAACATAGAATGAGGAGAGATCCTAGTAGCGCGCGAGCTGGATGTCCTTGACGCTGACTTGAGCACCGTCTTGGTAGCTAGCTGCTTCTACGGTGCCTTACAACGAAGGAGAGGCGGCGATAGCGTCACTTTATGTCACGACGGTGAGACTGAACAAGACACTCTTAGGACACTTACGACAAGAGTATGTTGTGCAATTGACCGTGGTGTCACAACGGAAGCACTAGCTCACGGCGGTAGTTGGCGTCATCGAGGAACAAGCTAGGAGTGGATGAACTAGCTAGGAGCAGCCGGTAGAACTCATGCATCTCAGAGTGAAAGGGAGAGGGGGAGTAATTGATAAGGGGCGGGAGGTGGGAGGAACCACTGCCTGCCATTCAATGCAAAGAGAATAGACAGGTGAGATCAGAATCCTGGGGGAGATGCCATGGATCAGTGTTGTGGCATTATCAGAGATGGTTTGTTATACGAACCATCTGTGATAATGCACATATGACAGACGGTTCTTATAAATAAATGTCTGTGAATTATCACAGATGATTATTAATACGAACTATTTGTGATGTCTGTATTATCACAGATGGTTTATACTAACAACCGTCTGTGATATTTTCACAGACGGTTATTAATAAGAACCGTCTATGATGTCTTACTTTATCATAGACGGTTCGTATAAATAACCGTTTGTGAAAATATCACAGATGGTTGTTAGTATGAACTATCTGTGATAGTTGCAGTATAGACAGTTCATAGGAACCGTCTGTGATAGTTGTAACATAGACAGTTTATAGGAACCGTTTGTAATAGTTGCAGCATAGACAATTTATAGGAATCGGCTGTGGTGTAGCCGTTCAGTAATGCTCTTTTGTAGTAGCGGGTATGACCGCCATGAGCAGTGTAGTCATACCAGATGAGATCAGTCAAGTTAGTTATGAAATTTGAGATTTGTGGGAGATTTATTCATGAGATGATGTTGGAACTCTAGTCATGGTTGTTTTGTGTTGCATGTTACATGTTTATACTAACGTGGGTCAAGTTTATGAAGAACTTGTGTCCAAAAACTATTTCTTAGTCTTGGATATGCAGGAGAGCTTGGAGACAACTTTGGTCAATGACGGATGACCTGGACTAGGTTAGGGTGGATCAAGGTCTAGAGCGATCAAGGAGATCGTGTGGGATGGTTGGGCTAAAGCATGGCATACAGTAAAGTCAAGGAATGAGTTTGAGAGAAGGTTCAACAACTAGTTAGATCAAGTGGCTTTGTTGGTTTAAGTGAGAAGTGGTTCGATGGGAGCCAAAAATATGAGAGACTTGTCGATAGGAAGAAGGCTATTGATCAACCTACACGTAACATGCATGGTCGCTTGCACAATAAGAACAAGATAGAGTTAAGGGAAGGTGCCCGGAAGTTTTGTCAGGGGCATTACGGGAAAATACCCCAAACTAGACTTGAGGCCTACACCAAAACCATGGTGTGGGAGACGAAGGGAAGTGGTTTAGGGTTAAGATAGGGTTATGTTTGTGAAGTGGATCAAACACTTGGGGTGTGAGTGGGTTTATTCTTGTAAGCACATTGAAAAGCATGTGTGTGAGTGAAAACATGGCATTGCGGGGTTGATGGGTTTCCCATAATCCTTAGCGGGTTTGGACCTGCTAAGGGGGCTGGTTAAGCTATATGAACATGGAGGAGATATAGGATTTGCAAGGAAATAGGAAGAGTTTCTAGGATTATGCTAGTTTCTCCCTTCCTTCATGATGTGAATAAGAGTGGGACTTGTGGAAGGTCCTTTGTAGCCAACAAGCTATATTGAATCATTACTGTTCATGCAATAGGTCAAGTTCTTGTCATTTTTGTGCTCTTGTCTCAATTTGCCTGAGTTCTAGATCTTGCTAGTGGTAACTTGGTTCTTTTTATACTTCTCTTGATCTTGCTATGATCCATGATATGTAAAAGATACTAGTAAATCTTTAGGATCAATCTTTGCCCATCTAGATAACTCTTATAGCAAGAATTAAGATCTTGCTTGGTTCTTACCTTTTTGGACTAAGATTGTGATTATGTGATCGTGGCCCTTCTAGCCCAAATTTGTGCTCGAATTGCCTTATTAGGACATGTGAGAGATGATCTGGAACTTTTCATGACTTAGATCCTCATGAGCAAAAAGTAATTTGAGTTTTAGGGTTTGGTGTGTTTTTGTGACCTAGAACGAGATTTCTTTAATTGGATGGAATCATGTCCAAGAACATTCTATTTCTTGGTTTGATTTGGTTCCTAACATCCTTATAAGGGTCCATACTAATTTTGATAGTGTTTAGTCAGGGTTTGATCAAGATCCACGAATTTGGGTTTTTGTCCCAAGGGGTTTGTGTCTAAAAATAGGAGTGTGGTAATACTAGCTATCCCTTAGTGGTAGTGCTAGCTATCCCTTAGTGGTAGTACCGGCTGGGAGCAATCGTACTGGCTTCCCTTAGGTGGTAGTGTCGGTTGGGAGCGGTAGTACCGAACTTGTGGAGAAAACTAGGTTGCTGCATCTTTTGATCTTAGATATCTGTAGGTTTTGTGTAGGAGGTGTAATCCAAACTTGATGACTTTCATAGTCATTTGAGTGAATATTTTGGATATTGGGGAGAGAAAAGCTTCTGCAATTATTCACCCTCTTTGATTGTCGGCATCGATCCAACATAGGTACACACATATTCGTACTAACAAATTTTGGATTTATTCCATATGGTAACTATGAAGTATGATCTTCCACTGCTGGATAAAGACACGAGGTTTCCTCTATGGCAAGTCAAGATGCGAACTATTCTATCAAGTTTGATTTTGATGACACACTTTTGAGAATTGACAAGATGCCAACGACATTGTCCATTGATGAGAAGCAACATAAAGATTGTAAGTCTTATAATCTTCATCTATCAAACAATATTCTGTAGTAGGTTTTGAATTAGACATCCACTGTAGCATTATGGTAAGGTTATGACCAACAAGATGCATATGAAGCAGAAGCTTTATTCTTACAAGATGGTTGGGGGAACCTCATTGTTATACTATCCGACAGCTTTCAAGGAAGTTGTTGCTAACGTTGAGTCTATATAGGTAAAATATGATGATGAAGACTTGGGTCTTATGCTGTTATGTTTAATGCCTAGTTCGTACTCTCATTTCAGAGATACTATTCTATATAGCTGAGATACTCTTTCTCTTATTGAAGTTCATAAAGCACTATGAAAAAGAAAAGATGAAACTTATGGTTTCCGATGAAAGTTCACGTACGCATGCAGAAGGTTCAGAAAATAGGAGAAGGGTTCAAACGGTGATTACAGAGGCAGAAGCTTGAGCAAATATAGAGGCAGATCTAAATCCATGAATAGAAAGTCATGCAAGTATTGCAAGAAGAATTGTCATGACATATTCGAGTGCTAAAAATTGCACAACAAGATAAAGACAAATTACAATTTCAAGAAGGATCAACAAGAGAATAAAGCTAGAGCCACCATTGTTACTAAAGAAGGTTCTAATATAGATGTTCTCATTGCCATTGCTGGTGATTCCAAAACTGGTGATGGGTGGGTTCTTGATTCAGCTTGTACATTCCATATGAGGACGAACCACGAGTGGTTCGTTACATATCAAGCTACACCAAGTGGATCCGTGTTGATGGATGATAATTCACCATGCAAGATTGTAGGCACTGGTTCTATCCAAATTAAGATATTTGATGGCACTATTAGAACTTTGTTGGATCTTTGACATGTTCTGAATTTGAAGAGAAATCTTATCTCATTGACTACTTTTGATGCTAAAGTGTACAAGTATTCAGGTGGGTGTGGAGTTTTGAAGGTTTCCAAAGACTCTCTTGTTATGATGAAGGGTGATATGAAGGTTACCAACCTATATCATTTGCAAGGCACTACAATTTTAGGTAATGCTATTTTTGCCTCAAATAAATCATCTAATTCTGATGCTACTAATCTTTGGCATGTGTTTCAGGCATATAAGTTAAGCTGGTATGATGGAGTTATGCAAAAGAGGACTCATTGATGGTCAAAACATCGATAAATTGATGTTTTGTGAACACTGTGTCTGCAGTAAGCAAAAGAGGGTGAAGTTCAATACTGCAACTCACTCTACGAAAGATATATTGGATTATGTTCACTCTGATATGTGGTGAGAGTCTTGTGTTCTGTCCCTTACAGGTGTAAGCTACATGTTAACCATAATTGATGATTACTCGAGAAAAGTTTGGGCGTATTTCATCAAGCACAAATCAGATGTGCTTAAGACATTCAAGGAGTAAGTGATTATGATTGAGAAACAAATCAGCAAGCATGTCAAGAAGCTTCATACCAACAATAGCTTAGAGTCCTGTTTTTGAGAATTTGAAGTTTTATGTAAATTAGAGGGCTTTGTGTGACATTACACTATCTTTGATACTCTTTAGAAAAATGGTGTGACCAAACGCATGAACAGAACTATTATGGAGAAGTGTTACTTTTAATGAATCTACTATGTTGCATAGTAAACCATCTATTGGTGGTCCCATTAAGAAGCAGCAGAAGTCAAGCATGCGGGTCGAGTATATTGTTGATTTAGGATTCTCACCAAAAGCTAACAAGAAAAATACATAGGAAGTTCCTATTGTTGCACTGTCAACACATCATTCCATTGAAGCTGATAGAGAAAGAAGGAAGATCTAGCCTTCTAAGAGATCGATTAAAGAAGTCAATGGTGTGGTTTATTGTTTGAATGTGATAGAAGATACTGAAGTTACTACAGACCTTTAGCCTATTTAGAGGTTATCTCTTCTAGTGATTCAGAAAGATGGATGACTATCATGCATGAAGAGATGGAATCTTTTGAAAAAAATGGCACTTGGGAGCTAGTCAAGTTTCCAATTGAGAAGAAGTCTATTCACTACAAATGGATCTTTAAGAAGAAAATAGGAGTTTCACCAATCAAAGAGGTTAGGTACAAAGAGAGACTTGTTGTTAAAGGATACAACCAAATTTCAAATATTGATTTCACATATGCCTTTTCCCCAACTGTGAAGCATAGTTCTATGCGCACTTTACTCAGTATTGTAGTCATGCATGATTAGGAGCTTAACCAATTGGATGTGAAAATCATGTTCTTACATGAGGAGTTGGAAGAAGACATTTATATAGAGCAGCCTGAAGGTTTTGTCCTTCTGAAAAATGAGAAGTTTGCTTGCAAGTCAAAACAAAATCTATTTATGGTTTGAAGCAATCACCTAGATAGTGGTACAAAAGATTTGATTCCTTTATGATCTCTCAGTATTTTAAAAGATTCAATTATGATAGTTGTGTGTATTTGAAGACTGTTAATGGTTTACCTATTTACTTGCTTCGATATGTTCGTGATATGCTGATCGCAACAAAAGGCAAGACTAAAATTTCAGTGTTAAAGGCACAACTGAGCAGTGAATTTTAGATGAAGGATCTCGATAAATCAATGGAGATCCTTGGTGTGGAAATAATTAGAAATAGATAGTTTGGAAAATTATAACTAAATCGGAAAGGGTATGTTGATAAAGTCCTTCATCGTTTCAACACGATAAGGCCACATATTTCAGAGTTTCTTCAGCACCAAGTCCACAATCAAATGATGATGTTGAGTACATGTCTAGAGTTCCATATGTGTGCAGTTAGTTTGCTTATGTATGCTATGGTATGTTCTCACACCGATTTATCTTAATCATTAAATGTTGTTAGTAGATACATTGGAAAAGAGTATTGGAAAGCAGTTCAATAAATTTTCAGATATTTGTGGGACACTTCTGATGCTTGTTTACACTTTGGAAAGACTAGAGATGGGTTGTTGGTTATGTGGATTTTGATTTTGCTGGAGATTTGGATAAGATATTGGTTATGTATTCACTGTTAGAGAATATGTGGTTAGTTAGAAAATAAGTTTGCAAGCTACCATTGGCTTGTCTACTGTAGAAGTCAAGTATATGATTATTTCTGAGGCTTGCATGTCATTGCTCATGGTGATATTAAAGTCAGCAAGATAAGTATTCATAATAATCTGGCTGATATGTTGACAAAGCCAATTCATACCACTAAGTGTGAGCTTTACTTAGACTTAGTTGGTATCACTTATTAGTCCTATAAACTTTTGGCGCATAAGGTGTTCATGCTGATTTAATTGAATGAGTTTATTGCATTTTTGATTGTTTTAGGGAATTCGGTTCAAGACGAAGATTGTTGAAGTCTGATCCGAATTTGTTTCATGTCCGTGTCGGACCTTGCATTGTCTCATGCTAGGCGTGGTATGACTGGTGTTAGGGCTAGGTGCGGGCTACACCAGACATGGTGTCATCCTGCCACAATCGATTCTGATTTGTTTTTCTTTTTTCGATTGGGACTTGTTTGTATCCCTCTCCCTATTTATGTACTACTATAGTCGCATGTTTTAGACAGCCTGTAGTCTCATGCTTGTAATTTCTTCTTGTATAGTAAATTTCGCCTTCATACATCCATGATTTTTTCCAAAAAGATTTCCACATAAAATTCGTGTCCGGAAGCAAAACAATTAGCTAGACAAGCATTACCCCTTTGTCACGGCAATCAAAAGAAGCTGTTGTAATTGTACTCATCAGAACAGTGCCTCTCCAAGTATACACGCACGTGGGTGCGTTCAGTGGTCAAAATGTGTGTCCATGCTCTGTAAGACTTTAGTGTCTCTATCTTATCTTAGCGTGTGCATTGGAGCACACACCCACGTATGTATGAGATGTGAGTGTGTATGATGTCATATGTATGTTATATGTGTGCGTGAATACGCACTTGTTGTAATCGTAAATAAAAAAAGCTGTCCGGTGTTCACAGCTCTGACTTTGTGCTGAACGTTTGCAACACCTCTTGCTTGCAATGAATCTAGCCCCTGCGGGGCTTTTAACCTTCAAAGAAAAATGTTTGATGCCCAAATCGAAAGAGCTTTCGTAATTGCACATATTTTTTGCACCATAAAAAGAGCTGGATTAGGTTGGTTAACCATGGTGGCAGTTGGCAACCTGCGTGGCAATGAATACAGCGGCGACACGAGTACACGACCAACTGCGCAGGTTCACCCATTTATTTCGACCTCAAAACTGCATCTAACCACATTTAAAAGCTCTTCTTCCTCGACAGCTTACCTACCCTACTACCAAAAGGACATCGCAAGCCCACACCACATGGCAATGGCACTCGTCGATTCCATGGCTGGGGAATCCTCCACCATCGCCGCCCACCACATGTTTGTCGTCGTCGTCGAAGGCGTCGAGACGGCCATCCACGAGGGCACGCTCCAGGGCTATCCCGGTACGATCACCATCACCAGCCCCGGTAACCTATCCGTCGACGGCCTCCGGAGCGTCCTCGTGCTAGGCGGAGGAGGAGGCAGCGTCGTGTTTACCCTGTGCGGCGACGCGGCCGCCGAAGGCGTCGACTCCGCGTCCTTCGTCCGGTGCGGAGCGGCGCGCGTAGATGGCGCGCGGGCGGTGTCGGTCTCGCGGTGCCAGGCCGCGGAGGTGGAGCAGGCCGGCAGGGTGTCCCTCGAGCGGTGCCGGGAGGCGCGGCTCCGAGGCGGCGGCGGCCTCCGCGCGGCCCGGTGCAGGCGCGCCGATGTGGAGAGCTTCGGCGAGGTGCGCCTGGCGCGGTGCAAGGGCGCGCGCGTCGACTGGTGCGGCAGCGTGGAGGTCGAGCTGTGCAGGGCAGTCGACGTCAGCCGGTGTGGTGCCGTGAGCGGAGACCGGTGCCGCGTTGTGAACGTCACCGGTTGCGGCAGCGTCGCGGTGACCCACGCTGTGGTGAACATGCTGGAGGAAGAGCAGCTGCAATCGCAACAGCCCGTGTCCCCGCAGTCCAGTGAATAAAATCAGCAGCAGTAAGTATGTACGCATCTGATGTATGGAATTGGAATGCGAAAACTAAGACAAATTGCGTAGGTTTTATGATGCGTGATTAATTGCATGAAATTCTCAATTTTTTGTTTCACGGCCTTCTTGACTGACGCAGCACATTTTGGAGTGATGTAGGGGTGCAGATTCCATAAGAAACATATATACCGAAATATTCAATTAAGACTGAATTTGATAAATTGCAAATGTTTCAACATATTCTGTCTGAATTCGTATTCAAATCCAGTTTAAATATATGAATGAAAATGTGGTTTTATTTTTGCATTTGAATAATAATTTTCTTTGTCCATTCTCATCCAAATTCGATTAAAGTATTTACCAGATTTTCTTGCAATACCACTAAATGTTGAACCGAAATTAGTCATCTGCGGATGTCTTCTAAATCCTGATCTAGTAGTCTCTTACTTAAGCAATGATGGTGGTATAGTTTCCAACGGTAAACTGAAGCGTTTAACCTATAGGGTGCGGTAACCTTGGATGACTACGAGGGCATATCCCATGCATTGCATTTTGTTTGATGCACCCATCACCCATGCATCCTCATTGTAATATGATGTAAATCGTCGTGAAAAATTTCAAAAATAATTGGTTAGATAAGTCATGATGCAATCAAGAATCCTGAAAAAAAGTCAGCTAAAAGCACGACGTGTACCAGGAGAAAAAAAAAGATAAATTTCAATGAATAGTAGCTTTATCATTTTTGGATTTTATTTTCAGTAGGATTTGTCTTTTTTGTTTCTCTGTGTGAAGATCATATTTAGACTTGAAATGTTGTGGCGTGATAGATTGGTTTTATGTCAATGCTCTTAATATTTGTTTTGGAATTTCGTGTGACTGTTTCGAAGAGAATGTAAGGGGGTGTAACAAAAGTTGAGGTGTACTAGACATACCCTTGGAATCGCATGGCTACTGTCGATGTTTTAATATCGATCTTACGTATGATTTATTTGGATTCAGGAAAACTCTAGAAGACTTGTATATGAACATGCAGAGTAGAGACATAGAAATTTTTATACTGGTTTGTACCTTCTCCTGGAAGAATAATAACCATATATCCTGTGTGCCTATTACTCAGAGATATTGATTACAACTGAGAGTAATGCGAAATGTCTAGTACTATCTCCTGATCCAATGTGATTCTACCATCATCTCCCTCTGACGTTAACCTTTATATAGTTGACAAAGCGACGGCCATTGTTCTGCGCCAAAACACATCTCAATGGTTCGGGAGATAATCGTCTGGCAGAAATTACTGTCAGAGAGACATAGTACCCCGTTCGCCGTGCAGCGGTTGTTGTCAGAGAGAGATTATGTGTGATTATTAGGAATAAGTGCACATTCTAACCGCCTTATCAGATAGACCCACTATGTAGTAAGTTGTCATAGACAAGCCAGTTGGAGATAGACTAATTGCAAGATGGTCTTGACTATAAGGTGGTCGTAGAACGATTTACGACTATATGGTCATAGAAAGACTTATGACTAAGGAGTGATCATATAACGACTTACGATTATCTTATGAAGTATCTCCCTTATCGATAAGGGATATACTCGGAGAATATAATGATGTAATAATTAGAGAATTATTATATCCTCATCATCTAGCCCTCAACTTCAAGTGAAAATAACTTGCTTAAGAAAGTGAGGTTGTAGACGGGGAATGGTCAAAAGCGAAGCCTTTTCGATTCTTATCGCTAGAAGCGAGCTTGGTCAATAAGATAATTTCGCTTGAGTTGTGAAGACAAACAAACTTCAAACAAATGAATCCCAATGGATTTCTACCATCCTGTCCTCCAAAGCGGTTCTCGAGATAACCGTTTGGTTCGTGCGATAAATAATGTATTCACACGGTTATAAAAGCTTACTACAAGGTAACTTTTAGTCTTCTTACTTTCCCCTTCTTCCCCGATCTACTTGAAGCTTTCCGCCGTTGATAGGTCACCATCGGGACAGTTCGGAGAATTCCGGTGTTCTAGGTGTACTGTGCGTGTGGTCTTTGTCTTCCAGCTCACCCTTTCCTTACCACCGTGCTTGAGTATTTTGGGTTCGAATTGGTGAACGTGGTTTCCAATTCGATCACAATGCTTAGCGTATTCATATACTTGTACGAGGCGTATTTGGGGATCCCACAGACCTCAAGCTCTTTGGGTATTATTACCAGACGAGTCAACAAACTAGGAGCCATGCTCTGCAGCTCCATGTTGGCAAGACGGAGCTGTACATCTAGATATTCACTTGGTCTTCATGGCCGGGATGGAAGAAGCAATGGTTCTACAGGGAGATGACTAGAGAAGACATTCTTTCTTTCGTGGGAAAGCTGCAGAGAAGAGCAATATATGGAATTCGGCCCCCAAGGACCTTACACAAATAGCCGCTTACATCTTAGCTATCAAAGAGATGAGGGACAGGGGTCTTATGGGCTGGCATGTAGTGAAGGACTTCATCACATGTCAAATCAGCCCCTTGAAGTGACAAGCACATCCCATGTGCATGTACTCGGGTGCCTCGGATCCAATTAGGGACTATGAGAATGGTAAGCATCACTTGTACTCGTATTCGTAATTAGATTACTTCTTCTGAGTACTATGTATCGACCACCATATCTTTATGAACAGATCTTGATTTGGGGGAAATCAACTCTGGAGTCAAGTCTATTTGTGAGAAGGCTCCATCGCTTGAGGTGGAAGCTTCTCGTATTTTGGCGGATCTTTCTGCTGAAGAGAGAAAGAGGAATGCCTAAAGGTATTAGGATTACATAGTCGTAGAAAATGACTAAATAGTTACACTTCATCTTTACAAATTGTAGGCATAAACAACCGTCAGGACAACCAAGGGGTTGAACTGATGGTCATTAGTGGAGAGGTGGAGAAAACTAAGCCTCCTCCAGCCAAGAGACATAGACTGGTCAAAGCAATCAATAAGGACAAGGGGAGCACAAGTGCTACTGTTCCCCTTGCTATCCTTCCTCCTGCTGCTCCGAGCATCCCCGTCCAGTAGTTCCTTACGGATGTGAATACCACAAGTGAGATAGGAACTACTGTACAAGAGCAATCGACTCCCAAGATCAAGGTATCCTTCTACTACGATACCGAAACCCATTTAGTAGGTGCTTCTCGAGGCTTTATCAAGCAACTCAACAAGGAAAACTAGAAAAATTTTGGATCTTTTGTGAAGGAGACTGTTGCGGTAGCAGCACCCGTGATCGAAAAGGAGACAACCTTTCAGGTGGTCGAATATGGTATCGACCACCAAGTGGGACAAGGAGAAAGAGTAGTGAATATTGCTCAAGATCTTCGATCAAACGTTGTCGAAGATGCACAAGACCTTCGACCAGAGATAGCCGAAGAAATTGTCATTCTACTGTGACCAGAAGTAGTCGAAGAGAAGAAATCGAAGAAACTAATCTCTAGAAAAGTTTCTTCTAAATTTATGCATAAGGCTATGACATCGATGTATGAAAATATAAGTATAAATGTTATATTTTACCTCTAGGTCTTCTTGAATGCTGACTTCTTTGAGATTTCAGCCTAGCTTCTCGACTTCTCAAGGATGCTTCTACTAATAAGCCCCCTATGGTTTTGCCTGCAGCTGAAAAAGAGGTAGAGATGGTAGTCGAAGATACGATCACTGCAGCAATAGAAACTATGGCTGAGACGGCAAAGACTACGACCATATTAGTGGTTGTAGAAAAAGAAGTACAAACAGTGAAGGATGGGATAAAAGTACCTGTTCGGGAGATTGGAGATCCTTCCAATCATCATGCCGAGTAGGAAGGCATCAGGGATGTTCCCCCTCGTTCCCGTGAAGGTACAACTAGAGAAGAAGAAGATCAACGTAACTTCTTCTCTACATTTTTTAACCCTCTGTTTGTAAAGGAATCCTTTTCTGATCGACCTTGGAACCAAGTTCCATACCCAGAGACATTCTTGACAAGGGGAACATTTTCGACGACGAGCGTCTTGAGAATGTGTGGTGGAACAAGGTCGACTAACTCAAGCAGCTTGAAGCCTCCAGACTAGTGCTCGCTACGTTGCTCATAGGAGAATGAATATAAGTATCTAGTACTTGAACGTTAGTACTTGGTTCTTGTCTCTGACTATCCTTCTTTGTTTAGAGAACGATAGACAACATGGCAACTATGGCTAGGTACCATAGACAACTCTTATCTTTCGACAAGCGAATGCGGAACTCTCCCAGAGAGTAGCAGCACTGTAAGTTACTGTCCTATGGTGTCAAATTCTGTCTTTGACCACTTTGTCCAGGTTTTTATGTCTGCTTTTAACCCTGGTAGGTCCAACCTAGGCGCAGAGTTCTTGGCTGCTACTCTCGACAACGAAAAGGCCGACTCACAGAAGCTAAAGGTGGATAATGCTGACTTATCAATAAACCTCATGAAGTCCAAGCCAACTCTACAGTCAAGGCTTTGCAATAGGAAATAAGCAGTAAGTTCTGAACTTAAGACTGCTCATTTATATATCTTTCTCACTCTCCTTTAGCTCCTTTTCTTTTGATAGAACAAGAGACTAAAACAAGTAAACTTCACACTAAGGTCGAAGAGAAAATCAAAGTGATCGAAGAACTTACTCGTATCAACAAGAAGGATGAGAGAATGAGGCTGCTCGATACTCGATTATTAGGTAAGAACTTTACCTTTGACCAGTTCTTCTAACCAGTCTCTTGACAATTATTGTCTTGACCATTTTCAACCCATTTGTAAAGGCCATGGTCAAAATAAAGCATCTCACTGAAGCTACGACTCATAGTCAAGAGGAAACGAAGTCGATGAAGACAACCCTTCAAGATTGTGGCATGCTTCTCAGCAAACTACTTAGTGAGTTTCCTGTGGAGAAGATGAGTCCTTCCGAGGACAGCATATCTGGTCGCAAGAGTATGATCAGGCTACAAGCCAAAGCTTTAGAGAAATACCTATCCATTCTGAAGGCTGATCAAGCGGAGTCGATTAGGGATGCGATCGCTGGCACTGTAAGCTATGTCTGGGCAAAACTCAAGGCATGCAACCAGAACCTCAACCGACACCCTATTAACCATGACTTCAGCTGCCCTTTGCAAGAAGCAGCCCACCTGGTCGAAGAGTTAGAGCCAACTGTTCAAAAGATTACAGAAGAAATGCAACTTGGCTTTCTTTCTTCTTTAGAGTAGTTTGTAAACAAGAACTTTGTAAAGACTTACCTTTGGATAATTAAAGAATTTCTTTCTTTGCCTGCAATTCATCTTGTTGAGTAGTTAGTACTCATAAGACAACAAAGAAAATGCAAGAGAATGATTTTTATGACTAACAAATAAAGTTATATTGATAACTCTATCCTAGCCCTAACTATTTACTTAGTTTATATTGATAAACTTAGCAAATAATACAGAGTAGAGTATGTAGATAGCAGAGTAATTCATCCGACTATCGTTGTTGAATTCAATTGTCATGTGTTGGTAGAAAAAGTTAGGAACAAGTATACACTAAGAAGCTCTTTCTAGTGGGCAGGACCACATACAGAGAGGAGAGACTCTAACTAGGTGATGTTACCTCCCTTCGACCAGGTTAATCAAATAAAAAATATAAACGATAAGAGGATAAACACTCATAATTCCTTCTCGTACATTTCTTCAACATTTTTGTAGACAACTCAATTGTTTTATGCTGATAGGAAGAATCAGCTAGTGGGCATGACCACATGCAGAGAGGAGAGACTTCAGCTAGTGGTGTTCCCTTATCCGACCAGTTAAACAAATTGGATGTCATAGAAGTGGTCGAACAAATATAAAAGAAACTCTACTGGACATACGACAATAAAGATTTGAACAAACTGAAAGCTTTATTGAAATAGTAGAAATGTTACACATAAAATTTGCACAGTTGGTCGATGTTCCTAGAGTTTGAGAGAATCTGGTTGTCTTTTTGCATTAGGTCATTGTCTTGACATGCATCAACATATGATGCATCCAGTTCTTGAATTCCATCAACACATGATGGTCTTCACTTGCTTGATGATCAACACATGATCATATTCTCTTGGGCATGCATCAACTCATGATGCATCTTTCTCTTAATGGACTTCAACACATGAAGCCATCTTCCATCTAGACTTGATGATCTTTGACACATGAAGTCATCCCAAGTCATTCTCATTTGTAGCACCTAACCTATTTATACAACTCATAAAAAATGTTAGTCCACAAATCAATTGTCATCAATTACCAAACTTCACCATTAACACATAATGGAGGGACTAGATTCTATAATATTTCCTTTTTGGTAATTCATGACAATCTCAACAAAATATGAGATAGAAATATTGAGTTGCGAGTATACAAAATGTACACAACACTTGTACATTTTATCCGGTTGTCATTAATCATCTAACCATTAACATATGATGAAGAAGTTAGATGGCAACCCGATTGCAAATGAGTATATATAAACTACACAAGCTATATATATATATATATATATATATATATATATATATATATATATATATATATATATATATATATATATATCAAATGATGTGTTTCAAAGTAAAGATCCTAAATATACATATTAAAGGAAACATGGATCAATACTTATGAACCCTCAAAACATAGAGTAAACTCCTCCTAAATGTGTGCATACAAGTATGTATAATGAAGACATATGCACATATTCAGTTTGGACTATTTCTAGAGTCCAATCTATATTTTGGATCCAAGGTATGTACTAATATATGAGAATATAATTTTGAATGCATACCTCTTATGGATTTCACCTTTTCATCCAAATGAGACTAAGTAATATCATAATCAATAAACAAGGTTAGTCACAAATTTATTTGTCATTATCACCAAAATCTCAATAGTATTTGTCATTATCACCAAAACCAACTTAATTGGAGCTTGACCTTTCACTACGGCCAAGACTTCCTTCGAACTTTCGGCGTGAGGCTTCTGACATTTGGCCTTGTTCTTAGATTTCCTGGCCTTCTTCTTCCTCTTACTGCCTTTACCTTCCTTTTTGGAACTTCGATTGACCTAACCAATGGTTTTAGTCCATTCGACCACTTCAGCAGCAGTCATGTAATGGTCAGCCATATCAAAGAGCTCAGCGATGGTGGTCGGAGGACGAAAGGCGATGTCCTCTGTGAACCTTCTATTGTGGACATCTTGTTTGAATGCTCTAATGATAGAAGCATCAGAGACCTCTGGAATTGAATCACAAACCTGACTAAAGTGTCTGATGAATTGTCACAGGGTCTCATCGCCGTTCTGTCACATTCGGTGTAGGCCATCCTCTTTTCCAGGGTGATCATATGTGCCCTGGAAGTTGGCCAACAGAAGGTCGCAGAGATGCTACCATGAGTGGATTGACTCGAATGGTTGATTGAGCAACCATAATCAAGCAGATCCCTCGAGCACGGTCGGTAGGTAGTTCGCCATAACGTACTCTCCACCTCCTGCTGGTCAAACTGTGGTCGTGTAAATCTGAAGGAACTTGATGGGATTTTGGAACCCATCAAATTTTTCCAGGTTTACTGGTCGAAACCATAGTGGCTAGCGCACTTCTTGGAGTTCAGACGTGAATTTCTCGTATCCCAAGAAGGGGAATTTTGGGTTATAACTGTCTTCGGTTGGATCAATACGCAGCAAAGGGATGGATGGACTCGTAGGGAGCCCACCCACTCTCTTTGCAGGTTCCACCGGAGAGTTACGACCACTAGTTGATGAATTCTTGGAATTACAGACTCCAAGGCTCGCTGAAACTGCTCGAGTGATTGTTGTGGGACTTGAACACTTGGGGGTAGGCCCATTGTCGTGTTGTGAGCGTGGTTGGATTGAGCCTTGTCATCTAGGGCAACTGGTTCCTCCTTTCGGTGTACTGTTGTGGGGATAGGGATCCTTCCTCAGTCTTTCTAGCGGTGTAGTCTCCAAGATCTCAGGATGGATTTCTAGAGATATCCTCATTGTTAGAGGATAGCAATGTCTGCTCAAAGTGAAGCAGGCATCCATGTCAATATTTGCATAGTCGGCTAAGTCGAACCAGTTCTCCTCGTTCCACTGTCCTGCCATGAGGACATCAGAAGAAAGAGAGCCTACCGATGAGGAAATTATCGGAGTCTTGGAAGAATCTCCCCACGGACGGCGCTAACTATTGATGTTTTAATATCGATCTTACGTATGATTTATTTGGATTCGGAGAAACTCTAGAAGATTTGGTGTATGAACATGCAGAATAGAAACACAGGAATTTTATGTATGTTCGGGCCTTCTCCTGGGAGAATAATAACCCTACGTCCTGTGTGGCTATTGCTCAAAGAAATTGATTATAACTGAGAGTAATAAGAAATGCCTTGCACTATCTCCTGATCTAAAGTGATTCTATCCCCCATCTCCCTCTGGCATTAACATTTATATAGTTGATGAAGTGATGACCGTTGTCCTGCACCAAAGGACATCTCAACAGTTTGGGAGATAACCGTCTGGCAGAAGTTACTGTCAGAGTGACGTAATGGCCCATTCATCGTGCAGCGGTTGTTATCAGAGAGAAATCGTGTGCGGTTATTAGGAATAAGTGCACATTCTAACCGCCTTGTCAGATAGACCCACTATGTAGTAAGTTATCGTAAACAAGTTAGTCAGGGATAGACTAATCACGAGAAGGTCTACGATCACAAGGTGGTTGTAAGACGACTTACGACAACATGGTTGTAGAAGGATTTACGACTAAAGAGTGGTCGTAGAAAGACTTACGACTATTCTATGAAGTCTCTCTCTTATTAATAAGGGGCATACTTAGAGAATATAATGACATAATAATTAGAGAATTATTATATCCTTGTCAGCTACATAATCTAATATTACTAGGAGGCATGCTAGATTGCTACCAATTACATGAATATGTTTACCACAGAAAAAGGTGTCTACCAATACTCAAATTGAGACGCATATTAGATTGGTGGCGAATATAGGATTACGCAATCAAAACTAGATGTAGGGCCAGGCATAACAACAACTGTAAAAAAATTTTCAGTTTCCTAAAGTACCTTAACCCCCGTAACAATCCTTTTTTCCTAGAACATGAAGCGAACTGCCTATCCCGTAACAATCTAATGGACCATCCCATTGAATGCCCACAGCCCACATGACCTGTTCCTACTCGACCGCGCTGTCGTGCAAATAATCTGAATCTGGTGGCCTCTGGGCCATGAGCATTACAGCTCAAAAGTAGCTGTATGCACTCAGTGTGCACCTTAACTAATAATTTCATAAAAAATTTAGAAAAATTTCTATATGTATTTCTAAATTTACTTTAATTATGCATAAATTTCAAGTTTAAATTTATTATATGTTAGACGTAACAAAAAAGAGAAAATTTGACAACAGTTAAGAGTTCAAATTTGTCGGAATGTTCTCTTTTTTGCTGCTCTTAACATAAAATGAATTTGAATTTGAAATTTTATACATAAGTGGAATAAACCATGGAATATATGTAGAAATGTTGTCGTAATTTTTTATGACCTTTTAGTTATAGTATATGATAAGTACATCATAAACTTGAGCACATAAGGTATTTACGTACAACTGTACAAGATCCATGTAGACGCTGCATCCCTCGCTCTAGATTCAAGGGGTTTTTGCAGCAGTTTGCAGGGACGTCAATGGCAGATTTGTAGCTGCCAGCGTGCTGGTCAAGGTTGGCATTACTCAACCAGCGTCTCTGGTAGCAATACGTTGCAACGAAGCCTCATGCTCGGGAACGGACTGAAATCTATGTCAGGTGTATGTGACAGTTTGGAAGTGGTGCACATCATCACCGTGGAGCCAAATGCCATTATATGGCAGTGCTGCATGAAATCCATTCCGGGCAGATGCATTTGCAAAGTGAAGAAATTAATTGAAATTAGTGGATTTATCCGCACGGCAAGATATCATGATATAATTATATTTAGTATACAACTCTATTATCTAAAATACAATTGTATTTGTTATACAACTCTAATATATATATATATGATTAAGTGGTGGAGATGCTTCTCTTTTTTCTCGATTGATGTGAGAATTTATATAATTTTTCTTTTTTAGGATTATTGTAGAATTTTCTTACCCTCAAATTGAACTAGGTATTTTGAATCTCACCAATTATTTTTATTTATATAGCTATCTTGTCGGCCACTTCTGCTGACAGTAAGTGAGCACGGTTCATGGAAGCAGTGCGCACCGGAGATGTCTTCAAATCTGAACATGTTCAGGAAATAGTTTGGAAACTCTCAATTCTCTGAAACCATGTACAAGCGGTATGTGCCACAATAAAGAATAGCGCTGAATAGGCTCTGCTGAAATTTTCATTTGCCACCGATGTGCGTTTTCCAAGATAGTGTTGCGATTCTGTTATGTCCAAATGTTACTAGAACACAAACATTCTAAATTTGTTGGTCTTGTCTGTTGGGTTTTCGCAAACCATACATTGATTTTGTGGAGATTTTTTGGTTTATCCTTTATTTCTTTGTCTTTTCCGTGGTGCCACTAACAATTGTATTATGAGGCTAGAGGGTAGGGACATATTTATAGACTCCACTTCCAGTTGTTACAAAACGACCCACCTGTTTTGCGGTACACCGTGAGGCTCCTGAACCATGTTACCAACCATGATTAGACATGCTAGTTCAATGAGTCTAAACTATATTAGTCTCTAGTACACAAGGGTGAGTTATGCGTCATGATCAAATTGTTTATGAGATCAATTTCAATATGATTATATGGGTCAACAGCCTGCAGAGCCGATCCTGCAAAACAAACTTGACAATTTTGCTATGTGCTGTACCCGAGTTAAACATATGTATGCATTTTAAATTTTAGTAGACTTGATATCAATAAATATGTCTATCATATTATAGCGTAGTCATCTTTAGCATCTCGAGTATTAATTCCTCAAGTTAAATTCCGCATCAAATTATTCTCTACCACTTGCATCAATAATATGAATAATTCCACATTGATTAAACAGACAATAATCACAATAAATGTTGAAAGCTTAAACATATAATAATCACAATAAATATTCAAAGCCACATAAAAAAATCCAATATCTCCCACTTAGCTGAAATATTTCAATCAATAAATTAAATTCCCATGATATAATTATGCTTAGAAAATTCCTGACTAACTGGCTTAGTTAATGGATCTTCCTTCAGTGTGTTTACTTTTACTTTAAAATAAGTGACAGGTTGTAATGCACTTTCCATGACCTTAAGTGATGCAAGAAATTTCCTTAGCCATACATCTTCCTTTGGTACTTCAGATACATCAACGTACTCAGTTTCCATGGAGGAATGAGCAATGTATCATGTTTTCTGCTGCACTAAGAAACAACACTGCTAAAGTAAATAGATAATCAGAAACCAATAACCTTGCAACTGAAGAATATGACCATTATAATATAATGAATAATCCATAGTTCTTTTGACATAACATAATATATATTTGATTTATTTCCAGTGTTCTTCCCCAGGTTTCTTTTGATATCCACTAAGAATTCCAATGACATGGCTAAGGTCAAGTCGTATGAATAACATAGTATAACATATTCCAAAGTTGAAGGGTAAGGAATTCCATTCAAACTTTTTCCTTGGGAGTATTTGGATATAATTCCTCACTAAGTATAATTCCTTTTTTCCTCAGAAGTATTTGGACATAATTCCTCATTGAGTATAGTTCCCTTCACAATATGTGTGACACCCCATTTTTGCATTCGTAATTTTTGCCTGGTTTTTGGTGTGGTTTGTTGAAAGCTAATTTTAAAAATGTCAAATTCAATTCTTTTTCTCCTCCAAAACTCCTCCTTCCTTTTGATTCTCCCGGATGGGCCAGCCTCCCCCGCGCGGCCCGATTTATTTTTTTTCTCCCGGCCCAGCCGGCTCTCTTTTCTCCCCTGGGCCCCTTTTTCCCCCGCCTCCTTCGGGCTTCGCCGCCCAGCCACGCTTCCCCTCTTCTTCTTCTTCTTCCGCAGCGCCGCGCCCGCCTCTCTCTTCGCTCGCGCGCGCCTCGTCGGACCAGCGCGCTGCCCGCTCGGGTTCCTGCGCGCGCGCACCCCGTGGCGGTCTCCCCGCGCTTCCCGGCGTCCCCGTCGGCCTAGGCCCCGGCCCCCCCTCGCCGTAGACCCTCCACGCGCCGACTCCCCGCTAGCCACCGGGACAACTGACGGAGCCGCCCCCGACTCCGTAGTCCTGGCCACGTCGCCGCTCACCAGCTCCGGCATGGCGGTCGCCGCAAGAAATTAATGGGCGGCAGTGGAGCCGCGTCCTTCCCCCGCCTCCCCGGCGTGGACGCCCGCCGTCCGCACTGTCCTATGGCCGCGTCGATGCACCGCCGTACCCAAGCTGTAACAACCGGACAACCCCACCCATACCCGCGCGCCATGCCCCCTCTGGACGGCCGAAGGGACGCGGTACCTCTCGCCCATGCCGGCCGTGCACCCTAGCTCGCCTAGCCCCGTCACGCCTCCCTCCTCGCCGGGTACACTACAGGAGCGGGAGCCCCGTCGCCCATGCCTCTCCCGTCCTCCCATATGCGCTTTTCGCCGCTATAAAACCCCCCCAAGTGGCCAGTGGTTTTTCGCCCCTCCACCCCCGTTATTCGCCACGAAAATCACCGCCGGCGGCCGTTCTTCGGGCCGCCGCCGCCGCCACCTCAAGACCCCCCGGCGGCATTACTCTCCTCCCGACTCCTTTGTCCCCGGAGTCTTTTCCCCATTTAATCGACCTCTCTCCCCTCTCGCAGCTCGCCGCGCCGTCTTCCCAACTCCGCCACCCTTCGCCGCGCCGATTCGAGGGACCCCCGGCCGATTCCTTGTAGCCGGAGCTTCCTCGCCACCCCGCGAAGCCGACTGAGCCACCCGTTCGGAGCTTCGTTGACTCATCTCCCCCGGCGCCGATCGTCCACCTCCGCCGTCCGAGCTCGCCGTCGACAGCCTTCTCCAAGCCATCTCGGGCCTTCCCCTCCACTCGGGTGAGTTGCGTACCACCCCTAGTACCTTTCCCCTCGTTTAATTGAACCCCGTGGCGAACTCGCGCCGCGCCAACCCCTCTCCCGCTGCCGGGCTCGCCGCGGCTCTCCCGGTCCACCTCGGCCGATTAGCCCCACCATCGGTGCGCACGCAGGTCGGGCGATCCATTTTGGCCGCCTCCCGAGCTCCCTAGCCCACTCGCCGCCGCGCGCGCCGCGCGCTTTCGGCCGGCGAGCTCGCTCCGCGCGTTAGCCCCCGGCGCTTAACCGCAACCGCGGTGATTAGGAGATAATCGTCTCGCTTGGCGGCCGACACCGCCGTCGCTTTGTCTGAGCGGGAGCGGGCTGCTACAGAGGTAGAGCTTGAGCGTCTTCGGGCTCAGGCCGACTACGCGCCAGCTTCTCCGACCTACACGCCAGCTTCTCCGACTTACACGCCAGCCTCACCGGAGAGGGTTCCAGCCCCACTACCTCCCGCAATGGCAGCAGCAGTTGCGGCACCACTTCCAGCGCTACCTGCGGCAGCAGCTTCGTCAGCACCAGCACTTCCGGTGCCTACACCTACACGGGCTCCCACTAGCCGTACCTTGCCCCTGCCTACCCCTACTGTCAGAGGTGCAGCACCGGTATGCCGGTCTGGACTTCGTACTAGGCTCACTGCTCGTAAGAGCGTGCGCCCACCTCCGGGCTTCACCGCAACAGACGCCAGAGGGTCCAGCAGCGGCCGTCGTCTTCTCCTCTCGCCGACCAGCGACGACTCGGGCACTGCTTCCAGCTCGCCGACCCGCAGCCGCAGCCGAAGCCGCTCCATCTCTCCGATCGACATCGCGTAGTGTCAGTATCAGCAGGAGTAGCAGGATAGCTTTTGGCCGTGCTTGCTAGCAGTCTTTTGGGTATCGCAAGCACTTTATCAATTTTGCTTTTGTACCCCTTTCCCCTGTAGTAGACGTTGTGAAGAGGTGTGAATATGACTCAGTGGAGCTGGTAGGCCCCACTGTTGAGTCATACAACCCCTCCTCATGTAATGGACTAATGCAAGCTTTATGTTTTATCGTTCTACTTGGCTGGTTTATTTGGTTCTTCTGTGTGTTGATTAGATGGCTAGTGACCCCTCATATATGCCCTTTCCCTCCTCTTCTTTCCAAGTTTTAACATCTTATGTGTTTCAGATGGCACCCAGGACAAGGAGAGCAGCCACTCGCGGTAGGGGACGAGGACGAGGACGAGGCCGTGGTAGAGGCCAAGGCCGTAGTCTTCCACCTCCACCCCCAGCACCTCCCACCATGGAGCAGTTAATGGCCCAGCAGACTCAAATCCTTCATGCCATGCTAGCTAGTCAGCAGTCAGGGTCAGCCAATAGGAGCTCTAAGTTAGCAGACTTCCTAAGGACAAGACCCCTAACATTTTCTTCAGCTAATGAGCCGCTGGAAGCTGAGGATTGGTTATGAGATACAGAAAAGAAGCTTCGTCTAGCTCGCTGTGCGGAAGAAGATAAAGTGGATTTTGCTACCCATCAGTTTAAGGGTGCAGCCGCAGCCTGGTGGGAGAACTTTCTGGCAGTCCGAGGGGAAGAGACGTCGTATGATGACCCAGATGAAGATGAAGTAGAGCCAGAAGACGGTGGAGCAGCTACTTCAGCAGCTACTGTTCAACAGGGGGACCAGCAGGATCCTGAGGAAGAAGAAACCAGCGAAGGAGAGGAAGCAGAGTCTGCCGGACCTGCCATTTCATGGTCTGAGTTCCAGGACGTCTTCCGTAAGAACTTCATACCCTCAGGGATAATGAGGATGAAGAGGAACGAGTTCCGACAACAAGCAAGGGAACATGTCGGTGAATGACTACCTCACCAAGTTCAATCAGTTAGCTCGTTATGCCCCAACAGACATAGCCACAGAAGAAGAGAAGGTTGATCGCTTTCTTGAAGGAATGCAAGAGGAAATGAGAGCACAGTTGATCTTGCTTGACCACCCTACCTTTCACCACCTGGTCAATAAGGCCCTTATCTATGAGAATGAAAGGAAGCTCCTAGAGGCCAGCCGTAAAAGGAAGTGGGTATCGCAGAGGCCTCAAGGTGGTCCCCAACAAAGGCCAATGTATCAAGGTAACCCCTCTTTCCGGCAGGGAGCGACTTCAGCACCCAAGGTTACAGCTCCAGCCCAGCACTCCAGTGGGAATGTTGTTCGTGTGCCTCGCTTTTCGGGACAGTCCCCCTCTCCCAACCCAGCTGCCCATTTGCATTGTTTTAACTGTGGAGCCAAAGGGCACTTTGCCAATAAATGCCCGATCGTCGTGGCACCCACCAAGTTTAATATGGGGCCGCCCATCAAGAGGACAGTCATCGCAGAAGCAAGAGTTTCCAGTGCCCTCAAGCCTCACGGGTTTCCTCCACACCGAACCAGGGCCGTGTGAACCACATTACTGCAGAAGAGGCCCAAGATGCCTCTGGAGTACTTATGGGTATGTTCTCTGTTCAATCTATTCCTGCACAAGTTTTGTTTGATTCTAGGGCTTCGCATTCTTTCATCTCGGGAAATTTTGTGGCAAGGGTTAAGTTACCAACCTTCAGACTCAAAAGGCCCGTGGTGTTGAGCTCACCAGGAGGACCTTTGACCAGCACCCTAGTAAGCCCCAAGGTAGATGTCACCCTGGGAAATTTTAATTTCCTGGCAGACTTGTTAGTCCTCAAACCCCAAACCTTGGATGTCATCCTAGGGATGGATTGGTTAGCCAAGAATCAGGGAATAATAGATTGTGCCAATAGAAAGGTCATACTCACTACGCATCCCGGTGTAGTAATAGAAGTTAAAGTGGGTCGCCCATCACTAAAGACAGCCGTCCATCACCTTCAGGAAACACCTCTGGAAGGGATGCCTATAGTTCGGGAGTAGCCCGAAGTCTTTCCAGAAGAACTGCCTGGTATGCCACCCGATCGAGATCGAATTTGTCATCAACCTAAAGCCAGGAACTGCCCCAATAGCCAAGAGGCCATACAGAATGGCAGTAGATGAATTGGAGGAATTGAAGACCCAAATTGAGGACCTCCAGGAAAAGGGCTTTACCCGGCCCAGCTCATCCCCCTGGGGCTCGCCAGTACTCTTTGTCAGAAAGAAAGATGGCACTACCCAATTGTGTGTAGACTACCGAACCTTGAACGAAGTGACCATTAAAAATAAATACCCCCTGCCCAGGATTGATGACCTATTTGACCAACTGGCAGGAGCCACAGTCTTTTCCAAGATAGACCTAAGGTCAGGATACCACCAGCTTAAAATCCGGGCAGAGGACATTCCGAAGACAGCCTTCACTACTCGATACGGGCTGTTTGAATACACCGTCATGTCCTTTGGGTTAACAAATGCTCCGGCTTACTTCATGAACCTGATGAACAAAGTGTTCATGAAATACCTGGATAAATTTGTGGTAGTATTCATAGATGACATTTTGATCTATTCTAAGACCACTGAAGAACATGCGGAACACCTGCGGTTAGTCCTAGAGACACTCAGGGAGCATCAGCTGTATGCCAAGTACAGCAAATGTGACTTTTGGTTACAAGAGATCAGTTTTCTAGGACATATCATATCCCCTTCAGGAGTGGCAGTTGATCCCTCTAAGGTAGAGGCAATGTTGAAATGGAAACAGCCAACCTCTGTGACTGAAGTGCGTAGTTTCCTTGGCCTAGCTGGGTATTACAGACGCTTTATAGAGGGATTCTCCAAGATATCGAAGCCCATGACCCACCTCCTCAAGAAAGAAAAGAAGTATGAATGGACCGAAAGCTGTGAGAAGAGCTTTCAGGAACTGAAGAAAAGATTGACCACAGCTCCTGTACTAGTATTGCCAAATATACACAAGGATTTTGAAGTATATTGTGACGCCTCACGTCAAGGTCTTGGATGTGCGCTTATGCAAGAAGGAAAAGTTGTGGCATATGCATCTAGGCAACTCCGTCCCCACGAGGATAATTACCCAACGCATGACCTAGAGCTAGCATCAGTGGTGCATGCCCTAAAAATTTGGCATCACTACCTGATTGGAAATCATTGTGACATATATACTGACCACAAAAGCCTCAAGTATATTTTCACGCAGACAGATCTTAACCTTAGACAAAGGAGATGGTTGGACCTAATTAAAGATTACGACCTGGAGGTTCACTATCATCCTGGCAAAGCTAATGTAGTGGCAGATGCCCTAAGCCGCAGACCTCACTGTAATGCTGTTATAGAGTAAGCAATTAATTGCGAGCTTCTTAGGGAAATGGAGGCCCTCAACTTGGGTATGGTAGAGCATGGGACCATAGCTACAATGGAAGTACATCCAACTCTTGAAGAGCTTATTAAAGCAGCCCAAAAAGGACACCCTGGAGTCCAGAAATTCAAACACCTTATGGCTAAAGGAAAGGCCCCTAAGATGATAGAGGATCAGCAGGGAGTATTATGGTATGAGAAACGTCTCTTTGTTCCCCATCAGAAGGATCTCAAGGATCTAATACTAAAGGAGGCGCATAGCTCAGCCTATACCATTCACCCAGGCAGCACTAAAATGTATCAAGACATCAAGACACTATATTGGTGGCCTCGCATGAAGCGAGACATCGCGGAATATGTGGCTTGTTGTGATACATGTCAACGGGTGAAAGCTGAACACCAGAAGCCCGCTGGACTGTTGCAACCACTGCAAGTCCCAGAATGGAAATGGGAAGAGGTCGGAATGGATTTTATAACCGGCTTACCTCGTACCAAGTCAGGATATGAATCCATATGGGTCATAGTGGATAGGTTAACCAAAGTTGCCCACTTCATTCCCATCAGGACCACCTACAAAGGAGATAAATTGGCAGAACTATACATGAACTGCATCGTATGTCTGCATGGAGTGCCCAAGAGGATAGTCTTAGATCGAGGTTCCCAGTTCACCTCTCATTTCTGGGCTAGCCTGCATGAAGCACTAGGGACTCATCTTGCATTCAGTACTGCATTCCACCCTCAGACAGATGGGCAGACTAAAAGGACGAATCAAATCCTAGAGGACATGCTTCGGGCTTGTGCCCTTGAATATACTTCGGATTGGGAAAAATGCTTACCGTACGCAGAATTCTCCTACAATAATAGCTACCAATCTAGCCTTAAGATGTCACCATTTGAGGCTCTATATGGTAGGAGGTGTAGAACCCCATTACACTGGTCAGAGTTAGGAGAAGGTGTGTTTGGGCCCGAGATCCTTAAGCAAGCAGAGGAAAAAGTCAGGCTAATTAGGGATCGCCTTCAAGCAGCCCAATCCAGGCAAAAGAGCTACGCAGACAACCGTCGTAGGGATCTATCCTTCAAGGTGGGAGATCATGTTTACCTCAAAGTATCCCCCCTCCGAGGAGTTCGAAGATTCAAGGTGAAGGGCAAGCTTGCCCCTAGATTCATCGGTCCTTTTCCAATCATTGAAAGATGTGGAGAAGTTGCCTACCGAGTGGAGTTACCTAAGAGTCTATCAGAAGTGCATGACGTGTTTCACGTTTCTCAACTCAAGAAGTGCCTCAGAGTTCCTGAAGAGCAGACATCAGTTAAGTTAGTAAATTTGCGGGAGGATTTGACTTATTCAGAGCACCCAGTCCGGATTCTTGATACCATGGAAAAGCAGACCAGGCGCCAAACCATTCGACTTTGCAAGGTCCAATGGAGCAACCATTCCAAGCGGGAAGCAACTTGGGAGCGTGAGGAGCAGCTCAGAGCCGACTACCCCTTCCTGTTCCCAGGTTAGTCCGAATCTCGGGGTCGAGATTCCGTTTAAGGGGGGTGGGGTCTGTGACACCCCATTTTTGCATTCGTAATTTTTGCCTGGTTTTTCGTGTGGTTTGTTGAAAGCTAATTTTAAAAATGTCAAATTCAATTCTTTTTCTCCTCCAAAACTCCTCCTTCCTTTTGATTCTCCCGGATGGGCCAGCCTCCCCCGCGCGGCCCGATTTATTTTTTTCTCCCGGCCCAGCCGGCTCTCTTTTCTCCCCCGGGCCCGTTTTTCCACGCCTCCTTCTGGGCTTCGCCCGGCCCAGCGCCACGCTTCCCCCCTCTTCTTCTTCTTCTTCCCGCAGCGCCCACGCCCCGCCTCTCTCTCCGCTCCGCGCGCGCCCTCGTCGGACCCAGCGGCAGCGGCCCGCCTCCGGGTTCCCCGCGCGCGCGCTGTGGCGGTCTCCCCGCGCTTCCCGGCGTCCCCGTCGGCCTAGGCCCCGGCCCCCCCTCGCCGTAGACCCTCCACGCGCCGACTCCTCGCTCGCCGCCGGGACAACCGACGGAGCCGCCCCTGACTCCGTAGTCCTGGCCACGTCGCCGCTCACCAGCTCCGGCATGGCGGTCGCCGCAAGAAATTAATGGGCGGCACTGGAGCCACGTCCTTCCCCCACCTCCCCGGCGTGGACGCCCGCCGTCCGCACTGTCCTGTGGCCGCGCCGATGCACCGCCGTACCCAAGCCGTAACAACCGGACAACCCCGCCCATACCCGCGCGCCATGCCCCCTCTGGACGACCGAAGGGACGCGGTACCTCTCGCCCATGCCGGCCATGCACCCTAGCTCGCCTAACCCCGTCACGCCTCCCTCCTCGCCAGGTACACTACAGGAGCGGGAGCTCCGTCGCCCATGCCTCTCCCGTCCTCCCATATGCGCTTTTCGCCGCTATAAAACCCCCCCCCCAAGTGGCCAGTGGTTTTTCCCCCTTCCACCCCCGTTATTCGCCACGAAAATCACCGCCGGCGCCGTTCTTCGCCGCCGCCGCCGCCCACCACCCCAAGACCCCGGTCGGCATTACTCTCTCCCGACTCCTTTTGTCCCCGGGAGTCTTTTCCCCCATTTAATCGACCTCTCTCCCCCTCTGCAGCTCGCCGGCGCCCGTCTTCCCCAACTCCGGCCACCCTTCGCCGCCGCCGATTCGAGGGACCCCCGGCCAATTCCTTGTAGCCGGAGCTTCCTCACCACCCTGCGAAGCCGACTGAGCCACCCGTTCAGAGCTTCGTCGACTCATGTCCCCCGCCGCCGCTCGTCCACCTCCGTCGTCCGAGCTCGCCGTCGACAGCCTTCTCCAAGCCATCTCGGGCCTTCCCCTCCACTCGGGTGAGTTGCGTACCACCCCTAGTACCTTTCCCCTCGTTTAATTGAACCCCCCCGTGGCCGAACTCGCCACCGCAGCCAACCCCCTGGCTCCGCCGCCGCTAGGCTCGCCGCCGGCGCCTCCCCGGTCCACCTCGGGACGATTAGCCCCACCATCGGGTGCGCGCGAGGTCGGGCGGTCCATTTTGGCCGTCTCCCCGAGCTCCACTAGCCCACTCCTCGCCGTCGGCCGGCTCCGCCGCCGCTCGGTCGGGCGGAGCTCTGCTCCCGCGCGGTTAGCCCCCCCCCGTTTAACCGTTAACCGCGGTGATTAGGGAGATAATCGCCTCGCTGACAGCGGGCCTAAGCAATTTTAAAACCCCCAGTTAGGCTGACGCGTGGGCCCTCCGTGTAATTAAAACTGTTAAATCCCAGGAAAATGGCTTAAGTCATTGACAGGTGGACCCTTGCTCAGTACCTAGGCCCACATGTCAGTGTCTGGCCCATTTTCAGAAAAAAGGAAAATTAATTAAACCGTGGACCCCACCTGTCATACTCAGTGCTTTCCCAAATAAAAATTATTCTGAAATTAAAATTAAAAACCCGCGGGACCCACATGTCAGAGAGTGAACTCTCTCTCTCCCTTTTCATTTTTGGGATTTTCCCGGGAATGAAAATTCAATTGACTCGTTCTCTCTCATCGTAACTCCGATTTGGGTGAAACTTGTTTCTAAATTTTTCTAAATTGAAGCTCTTTCTGTTGGTTCTGGTTTGGTTTATTTTTGAGCTCATTTTCTTGTTATTTTATGCTTATTTGTGCTTTATGTCTATTTCATGCTTTGTCGGTTTGTGTCGTTCGAGTAGAATTTGAAGGCACGCCAGAGCAGCAGGGTGATCTACCTCAAGACCAGCAAGACCCTCTACCTTTAGACCCAGGCGAGTCAATATTCTTGATCATTCTGCTCCTATGTTTTCTTGCAAATTATTTTGGTTTAAAAATAGTCAAATTGCATGCGTTATTTCATGTGTAAAGCATGTGATCTATAAGGTAGTTACCTCCCACTTGAAGATCTAAAAATGTATATAGCTATACCCTCCTTGAATTTGGATAGCCATGTACCTTGTCGCCGTAGGTATTACTGTTACTATTCTAAATAGGTATATGTCTAGATTAAATGCCATGCGCGTTCTGTCCAGTCTAGGGCATTACCTGCCCTAATCATAGCTTCCAAAAACTTGAACACTAGTTTTGGGCTAGTCACGGGATGTACGTGGCGGGATAATTTGGGGCAACTTATTTTAGACTTCTCGAAACCCTCAAAACTTGTTATACCTGTTTGGGCGGACGGTAAGAGTGGTGGGTGTGGAAGTAGCACATTGGCTTGTGGTTTGGAACCGCCCAAACACTTTAAGGACTTAATCCTGTGATGGCATCTCCGTGTACAACAGTGTGACCACAAGTCTGCAAATTGCAACTTAGCTAAGTAATTCTATCGAACCCCCGCAACTCATCTCACCGGTAGTGGAAAGGAGTGCTGTAAGGGCAAAGGAGGGCCTAAAGGGACACCGAGAGGAGGGTGACATCTCCAGCTATGCTAGCGTTATGGAGAGTGGAGTCCTAAGGCGCTAGTTCCCGTGGAGACATCCCGTGCAAAGTATGGGACCCACCGCCGGTGGGAGCAGCCCATAAGGTGGGATGACGAAAGGGGCTAGGTGGTTCGAAAGGCTATTGTGGTGACCTACTCAACTGCACGACTACGGAATCGTGTGGGGCAACGAGAGGGTCGTCTCTTGTTGGTAAAGTGTATGATCTCTGCAGAGAATAAACTATTCGAATAGCCGTGCCCACGGTCAGGGGCAGACATGGAAACTTCCTTGAGTTAGTTCTATTTCTAAAACTCTTGTGGGCGGGAAAGAAAAGCAAATTGGGGGGAAGTACTCCAACCTTTGAATTTTTCCTGGAGGGAAGTACTCCAGTGGTGATTTAGACTAATAACTCCAAAATTCTTGGCATCGGTGGAGATATCCGATGCCACTAAATATATATTACATCAATCAACTCTTGAAAATACGCTTTGTTAAAATGCCAGGTCCTAGGGTTTTGTACTTATATTATTTGCAACTGTTGCTCTACGCAAATAAAAGAACCCAAGCTATCCTTGTTCAAACCTTGCATATAATTACATGCATTATGTGGATGTTGGCTCGCGGAGCACGGTTGTGTGTGCTCACCTCGCTCTCCCTCCCTTTCCCCCCAGAGTTTGCAAATCAAGACCAATATGAGTACTACCAGGATCAGGAGGGCGAAGGAAATGAAGATGGTGGTAGTTAGGCTAGAATCTAATTCTCTCCTTACAGTCTGGCCGACCAATCTAATTGAAAGGTGTCCTTAATGTTAACCAGGTCTCCTGGATGATATTGAGCACACCTAGGTTATCCCGGTCGCTTGCCTGTGGGGAGATGAGCCTCCCTTTTGCTTCCGTCAATAATGCAATGGTACACTCTTGTGGCCTGAAGGCCCCTTTTGTAATACTTGTCCTTATATGGGACTCATGTACTTGGTATTGTAATAATATGACCTGTATCGTGTATGAAATGAATCAGCATTGTACCTGTGAGTACTATCTATTGATCCAGGGAGTAGTGCAGTGAAATCACAGGGGATTCTGGGTTGGTTGAATCCCGGGGTCCGACAATATGTGCATTAACAAGTTTATTGTTTTCCATAGAAAATCATTTTAAAGCATTTTCAAGGTATGCCTTTTGGGACAAACCAAGAATCCTTTTATTCCTATCTCTATATATTTCTACTCCTAAAATATAGGAAGCTTATTTGATATCTTTCATATCAATTTTAGAAGACAACCAAGTTTTCAGTTCTATTAATGTGTTTTTATCATTAGAAGTAATAGGAATATCATCAACATATACAAACAATAAGACAAAACACTTACCCATAACTTTTGTATATATACAATGATCACCTTCCGTCATTGAAAAACCATATGACATGATAGCATTATCGAAAAGAATATAGCATTGATGTGAAGCTTATTAATGACCATAAATTGATTCAACTTGCAAACCTTATTTTTATTTTCTTTTTCTTCAAAACATTCTGGCTATTTCAAATATATTTCCTCCACTAAAATACCATTAAGAAAAATAGTTTTAACATCTGTTTGGTGGAGTTCAAGATCATAATAAGCCATCAAAGCATTAATAAGTGAATTGAAGTAAATTTAGCAATAGGAGAAAAATTTTCTACAAAGTCAATATATTCCCTTTATGTAAAGTATTTAGCAACAAGTCTCGCCTTATATTTCTCCACTAAACCTGTTGCATTTAATTTTCTTTTAAAAAATAAAATATTTACAATCTATGGACTTACAACTGTTTGGTAAATCAACAAATTCCCAAACTTTATTCCTTATCATCGAGTTTAATTCTTCCTGCATTGCTTCCTCCTATAGTTTTGATTAAAAGCTATTAATTGATTCTTTGCGAATCTTTGGTTGTTCCTCTAAATCTGAAATGTTAGAGTGAACTTCCCCCAAGATCAAGTAATAATCATCTAGATATTAGCGTGTACTTTAATTTCTCTGACTTCCCCTAAGCATGTTAGTATTGAGAATTTGATTTGTATTTCCTTTAGGAGCTAAACCTTCTTCGGTGTGAGAATTAATACTAGATATATCCATCTGTGTTTTTAGTGAAGATGCCAATAATTTTACCCTTACCTGTTTAGCCTGGCGAGGTGTGTTTTGATATAAAAACATTACATACTTGCTTTCCATAAGTTTATCTTTTTTGTGGATCATAAAACCTGTACCTTTTCAATTCCAAAGAATAACCAATAAAAAATTCCTAGCGCACTTTTAGGCTATAATTTTCCTTTTAGTGTACAACTTATAAGGAGTGACTGTTACAACCTTAGATAATGAATGATTAATAAATAAATAGCAATATGTAAAGCTTCCCCTAAAGACAAAGGAAGATCAGAATAAGCCATCATAGACCTAACCATATCCATAAGTGCTCTTTTTCTCCATTTAGCAACACTATTTTGTTGCGGAGTGTAATATATGGTATAATGATAAATATTTCATGCTCTTTACAAAAAATATTTAATATTTTGAAGTATATTTTCTCTATGATTAATTCTCAATACTTTAATTTTTCTATTTAATTGATTTTTTACTTCAGTTTTAAATGTTTTGAATACATCAAAACCTTCCAACTTTTGTTTAATAATATTCACATATCCAAATTTAGAATAATCATCAATGAATGTGATAAAATAAATCTTTTAACCTCTAGTGGGAGTAAATATTTCACCATAAATATCAGAATGAATAATGGCAAGAGGCTCATTAGATCTTTCCACCTTTGGAAAAGGTGCACAAGTCATCATATACATTATACATGCCTCACAAATACCAAAATCCTCCCACTTAAAATTCAAAATTCCAGAATTAATAAGCCTCTTAATTCTATTTTTAGATATGTGACTAAGTCGTAAATGCCATAAATAAGATTCTAAGCATATGTGTCTATCATTAGTATTCCTCACTATGGAGTTATTTACACCAACTAAGATGTCAATATTATAATCATTTGATAGTTAATCAAAAATAATAATAAAGACCTTCATGACGAGTTCTAGTATATATACTAATTTTCCATTGAGCAATATTTTAACTCCTTTTCCAAATAGTATGCCATAACCAATAGATTCTAACTAAGAATTGGATTTAAATTTCTTCTCATGCTATGTGAATATGAAGTGTCATGTAATAATAATTTTCCTCCATTTGAGAGTTTTAGGATATAATTTTCAATATCAGGTACATCAACTTTAGTATTAATGCTCAAAAAGACATATCTAATTTCTCTTGGAATTATTTGCATAGAAGTAAAACAAAAGCTCTATAATCTCTAGTAATATGAGATGTATCAACAGAATTGGCAACTCAACCATTTAAAAATTAGTACTAAATAAAGATTCAGTGCATACAAAAAAATTAGACATACCGTCTGGCGAAATATTTCCTTTACACTCAAATAGTTGGTTGATTTGATTTCTTTGCTCATTCTGGTTCTTTTTCCTGCAGTCGGATCTGAAATGCACATATTGACCGTAGTTGTGACACTTGAAATTATTATACTTACCATTCATCTAAAATGAGTTATAATTTTCACAATCATCCTGATCACGTTTCTTGCAAAAAGTTTAGAACAATTATGACCTGCACTTCTTAGGAAAAAATTGTCAACATTTTTTAAAAAAAATTTATCTGCTAAAATTCAAAGTTTATTGAGATGCTCATTGATTGAAATACTATTATACATCTTAGCAGAGAGAAACTACTTAATAAGATTAAGTACTTTAATAAGAGATATTTAACAAAGTCTTGTTTAAGACTGCGCATTATATTTTCCACGCATTCCGTTCATCCTCATACTCAGTAGCCAAAGAACCAGTCATTGATGCCAATATAAAAAATATGAGTCCTCTTATTATCCCTAGTCCAATGTTCATATTCTTCTGCATAATTTTTCTTTTCCTCAACTATGGTATTTTTCTGGCTCTTTCGGTTCATTTTTATCTATGACATACTCTATGTTTTAGTAGAAAGTAAAACATAAATTTTCTTTTCCAAACTATAAAATTTGAGCCATCTAATTTGTAATACCTAAGTAATTCAGAAAAAATTGTTAGTTATCATTGTGAAGTGTTACCAACTAGCAGAAGAAGAGTTGACACCGCGTGACTACGGGATGACGCCGATGTTGTCTTCCACGCGGCCGGTCGTGACTCCATTAATTAATGTTGAGGTTGTACTAACACCCGCTCATTTTGGTTTGAGATTCTGCTTCTAGTTTATTTTTTACTATTCCTAAATTTCGTCTTTTTCTAACTTTTTAGCTTTTTGTCAGTTCTTTTTTCTCGTATTCATTTGCGTTGTCCGTGATAGACTAATCTATTTTTTATTTATATATTTTTTAATTTTAGTTATGCCAAAAAACTACTATTAGCTATAGTGTAAGTTTAATCGGCTACAGTAATATTTCAGTTAGGGCAGTCCCAGTGCTCCACGTAGGATAGTGTCTATGGCATTAATTAGATTGCCATGTAGGAGTTTTAGATGATGTGACGCTATATTAAATAAGAGATAGAAGAAAAAGAGGAAGAAACTGGATCTCATGCAAGACCTAGTTTCTATGAGAAAACCAATGCAATAGACACTACCAAATTTTGCATTGGAGAGATGGTGGTATCTTCATGATAGATGGAGAAAAATTATGATTGGTGGAGAGGAGAGAGAGATTTTGATGCTTAATTAATTGCTTGGGTTATAAATAGACATGATGCATTGGAGACAATAGTGTCTAAAGTAGTGTCTATATGACATGGCATAGATAGAAATTACTTAAGTGGTTTCTGCACTAGGACTGCCCTTATAAACCAGTTTATTTCAGTTTAACTGAGTGTCACCTAATTGATTCCACCTGAGTGCATTAATTATGGGAGTCACGTATGCTGATTGATTCCACCGAGGACAGCTCGATCGCGCGAGACACCATGCAGATCAATCACGAAGAGGCGTGCTACCCGTGCGATGTTTGACTTGCCGACGAAAATCGTGGAGACGCCGTGCGGTCACGTGTGATGACGCCGTGCGCTGAATAGTGGAATATGCACGTACATGCATGCGGCTCGTGGCTCCATGCATTTTGCACGTACATGCATGCGGCTCGTTGGTGACCTCTTATTGAAACTCTCTTGGTTGGCCGTGAGTTGATTAACGTCCCGCCCATTTTGACTTGAGTTTTTGCTTTTTGGTTTATTTTTCACTATTCATAAATTTCATTTTTTTTCTAAACTTTTGACTTTTTTTGAGCTTTTCTTGCTGGTTATTTTTTTACGTATTCGTTTGCATTGTCCATGACGAGCTAACATATTTTTTTTCTATTTTTAAATTTTTTTAAATTTAATTATGTCAAATAAGTCACCTTCAGTTACAGTGCAATTTTAGTCATAAGCCACTATTTTCAGCTCAACCGATCGGGGCCTAATTACCGTTGTGGTGAGGAGAGAGATCCCTGCGGTCTCATGCGAGTACCGAGGCAATGACATGCGAGACACCACGTGTGACCGAGCAACGATCAAGGCACAACGTGAGAGAATTTTTTTTACGAATAATCTATTTTTATTCAAAATTACAGAAATATACCCGCGGCAACATTTTTTTTACACAAATAGGCTCCAGTCGCCCAATGGGGGCGACTGCAACCAATCACCCAACGCCCAGGCAACACACGGGCAATCCGCCGGCCGTTGGGTGAATAATTGCTATCGCCCGAGCGTTGGGCGACTGGAGCTTCAGTTGCCCAACCCTCGGGTGACTGGGGGGGTTAAAAGGCTGAGCACTCGACCGCCGCCGCCACTCAAGAGAGAAAAGAAATCATTCAGTCGAGTAGAGGAGAAGAAGAAAAGAGAGAAGAAGGAGAGGAAGGGGAGAAGAGGAGAGGAGAGGAGAGGGAGGAGAGAAAAGGAGAGGGAAAGGAGGAGGAGAGGAGAGGAAGGAGGGGGAGGAAGGAGAAGAACTAAATTTAGGTATTTTTATTTGCAATATTGTATTTGTAGTATATTTTTACTTAATGTTAGTATTAGTAAAAATTGTAGATGTAGATATAAATAGTTCAATTTTTAGTATAAAAAATTTAGTTAACGTAGTTATAAGAAATTAGCAGACGTAGAAGCGGAGAGGAGAGGAAGAAGCAACAGAAGGTGTTTTTTGTATCTGCAATATTGTATATGATTGTTAGTGCCAGCAGAAAATTATAGATTTAGATAGAAATAGTTAAAATTTTGGTATACAAATTTAGTTAAAATGTACTTTTAGAAAATTAGCAGTCGTAGGAGCGTGTAGTTGTGTATAAATTAGGGAACATAGTTTTACAAAATTAGCATCATTAGCAAATTGGCATGCGTACAAAATTGTAGTTGTAGAAAATTCAATCACCGTAACGTACAAATTAATTGTCCGTAGAAATTTGTACGTATTACAAAATTCAGTAAATATTTATGTTAGAATTTAATAATTTGGTACGTAAAAATGTTGGAAAAACCTATAAGAAGTTCATAGTACGAGGTTATTATAGTGGGTTACCACATGCGAATGATCGGTGAAATGTGAATTACAGTATGTCGGTACTTTAGTATTGTGCGATGCGATTTGACGTGTTGCAAAATTAAAACATATATGCAGGCCGACATCAGTAATGGTAATACCCACTACATTGAGAGTGCATTACGGTGCTGGAACCGTTCGTGAATGTCTGAATGGTGTGGATTTGAGCGGTTTCTGCAAGCCACTCTAGTACATCTGGATGGCGAGAATGCTTGAATCTCAGGTGTGATACATTGGCTAACCCGGAGTTTTTCATTGGACCCCGAGGTGTGCGGCGTCGTCGTACAAGGGCTTTAGAGCCGGTCACCCACAGACATCAGATGGGAGTTGAGATTATTACTGCACACAGTTACGTGGAAGGGATTTATGAAGGGTGTTGGCGCTGTGGATACGAGTGTATGCTGCTTGTGTAACCATGCACATTAGATGCTGTGCAAGGTCATGCATACAGTCGTGCGTACGGCCTTGCTCTGGGAGGTGCTAGTAGCTTGGGCGGTCCGCATGTTGGTGAAGAGGATCAAGTTGCTCGTGATGAAGCCGATGTGGTACATGGAGGAGAGGTACAATGGTCAAGCCATGGAGAGAGAATAGGACAAGCCAATGAAGGGGAGCATATTGAGTACATCGTGCAGTAGATGGACTGTGATGACTAGACGGCATGGGCTAAAGAGGAAGCTGTACAGGACGACGACGAGGACAGTTCGGATGAGGATGAAGCTCCTGTCCTGTAGGAATGGAACCGGTTTAATGCTAAGGGTGTTTCCGCACATGATAAGCATGAATTAGCATAGGTTCGGTTGCATTTAATGTTTGTTGACAAGGCAGTGCTGTAGGATGTCATCAAGCTGTGGGCCTTTTTATTGCAAGTCGTGAAATCTAGCCAGGAGCAGTACACCGTGAAGTGTGAGCAGGCCGGTTATCCTTGGAGGGTGCACGCACGTAGAACCAAGTATGAGCCCACTGGATTGTGTCAAAGGTGGAGCCACACTCTTGCATTCTCAGCAGTATTTTGGCGAGGCATCATAACCTAACATCCGCCTTTATAGCCAATTTGATGTACGGAGAGATAGTGGAGAAGAAAGACATGGAAGCCACGCATATCGTGGTAGCTATCAAGAAGAAATTCAAGTACAAGATTAGCTACGTGAAGGCATGGCGTGCCAAGCAAAAAGCGTTGGAACACCATTTCGAGTCTTTCGAGGCAGCGTACGACAATTTTCCTTGTATGCTTAAGGTGTTGCAGGACAGGAACCTGGGCACGTATATCGCTGTGCAGGACATGACATCCACAAGTCTACCAGGATATGCGGTGTTGCAGAGGGCCTTGTTAGCATTTGATGCTTGCATCGAGGCATTTAGGCACATGCTACCGGCGATCTCAGTTGATGGGACCTTTCTGACCGACAAATACAAGGGTCAGATCCTAACGGCCATAGGCATTGACGGCAATAACCAAATATTGCCACTGACCATCATATTCATGGAAAGTGAGAATTATGAAAGCTGATTGTGGTTTCTCAGACATGCCAGGGTTGGAGTTATCGGCGCTCGTCCTGGTGTGTGCGTATTCTATGATCTCCACGTCGGGATTGTAAAGGCTATAAGAAAACTTCAGGAAGACCTCGAGAAGCCCTTTTTCTTGACCGTATATGAGGAACAGGTAGTGCATTCGTCGCTTTGGGGCGAACTTTTTCAAGTAGTTCCAAAATAAACGTTGATGAAGCTATTCAAGAGGCTGGCTATGTAGAACCAGTGGAGAAAATTTAATGCTCTGTGGGTGTTGTTGGATGAGCACAGCAAAAAGCACGTCGATGAGAGGAGCAAGGGACCAGTCATACATGGGGTGGCACAACCAGAATGCTTGCTAGCACTCGATGAGCCTAACCTAGCTGGTCCAAGAAGGAGGAGCTCACCAAACATCAAGTGCTTCTCGTAGTGGATCGATGGACAACCATAGGAGAAGTGGTCACTGTTGCACGACATGGACGGCACAAAGTACGGCATAATAACGGCTAACCTTGCAGAGCTGTACAATTGGGTTCTCAGAGGCCTTCATTCTTAGCCCCTTGTCATCATCGTGGAAGGTGTTCTTCACAACACAATCGGCTACTTCAGGGAGAGGCACACGAATGCCGCACTTCATGCGGCCAATCCCCGAGCATTGTATTCGCCGAAAATTACAGCATACATAGAGACGAAGGCACAGAAGGGCCAATTGTACACAGTGCACATCATGGGCAACAGGGAGCATCGTTTTGACGTGGTATTCCGTGATAGAGCCGGATTGGGATGGCTCGTTCCCTTGTTACTCAGGAGGTATGCCTTAGAGATCATGCAAACGAACCTAGCTGCACGTGCAACAAGTTTAAACTATTATGCAAGCCATGCTCTCATGTCCTCGCTGCATGTGAGACCGTGGGCATGGATCCTTCGAACTTCATGTCGGAGTACTTCTTCAAGGAGGGGGTACTGCATGCGTGGTGTTGGGAGCTCAGGGGGTTCAGGGTTGTGGAAAACTTCGCCACCTTGGACATTACAGGGAGGACCTGGATTCCAGATGTTAACATGCTGAAGGGTAGGAAGGGTCAGCGACAGAGCCAGCGTATTAGAAATTATATGGATGAATCGCAAGCCAGAGCATTTGGTGCACGTTGTGGGTGATGCGGTCAGGAGGGGCACACAGCTAGACAATGCAATGCATGTGCTGATCAGTAGGTAGAGCGGCACGGTGTGTACAACTAGTTGTTGGAGACTACAAATAAATTTCCGTTGTAAACTGTGTTTTGTTAGTACACACTTTTGACGTGCGGAATGTCGTACTAAATGTATCGTATATTTCATGTACCGTTTGTATAACTGCTATGTTACATCCCCCTTTTTAGTAATGTAGTTGGTGTTGTGCTGGTAGCCTAGTATTGCTTAGTTTATTTACTTACAAGTTCTACTTACTGTTATTTTACATGCGATGTTTTTTGGTTCTGTATAAGTGCTAACTTGAATTCATTTTGCAGGTATGCCTTGTGATCTTGGTGGGTCGGACTGGCCTTACGGCTTGTTGGATGAGCACGTGGATTGGCTGCATCGCACTTCCCGTTGTGTCTCGCCTACGGGGAGCGTGGAGGAGCCAGCTGAGTTGGGAATGGTCCAGATACGCACACCTCAAATGGCCTGGAGACTGGACCCCCGCTGGACAGTCAGGTGTGCACTTTGCCAGTGTTATACTATTGCCGTAAGTAGGTTCCGTGCTGACCTTTACTTGCTTTGCAGGCTGCGGGATGCCGGACTACTCCCTCTCGCCCAGATGGTGCAGGCCACTGACGAGGACGGACCTGCCGTGGCCGTGGGTGGGGACGATGTCGTGGAGCGATCACGACGCTTTCCGTTCGACTGTTCCCTGCTGACGGCTTTGGTGGACCGTTGGCGGTCAGAGATGCACACTTTTCACTTCAAATTCGGAGAGATGACGCCTACCCTGTAAGATGTGTCCCTGCTGCTTGGCCTTCCGATCGCGGGAGCAGCTGCTTTCCTACCAAAGGCCCCGGCCGAGTGGTGCGCGATCCTGCTCGCCAGATTTGAGGGGGTCCTTCTGTTGGGTGCCGCGGATGACTACTACATCTTCTCGGCAGGTCAGAGTCACAGGCCATCGCTGAGGTGGCTCGCACAGTTCCGGATACATTCTTTTTATAATCAGTCCTGTAAGCTCCTATTTCTGCTATTACGTACTAATAACTTCTTGTTTGCATTCAGGTGGAGCGGATGGATCCAGATGCGGATAATCATCAGGTCTTGCGCCACTTGGAGGTGTAGTTGCTGTGGCTATTTGGTTGGGTGCTCTGCACCACCAGCCACGGCAACACCGTCGACGTGCGCCTCATCACTCATGCTAGGGCAACCGCCAACGACGAGGCCCCAGGTTAGCTAAGGATCGGCCGCACTTGCCACGACCTACCAAGGCCTGTGCGACGCATACTCGAGGACCAAGGCAAACTCGGTCCTCGCGGGTTGTCCGCTGCTACTGCAGCTATGGTCGTTCGAGTTCTTCAGCCTCGGACAACCTTTGCTAGAGGACATGAGTCCGTACGCGGTAGAGATGTACCCTAGGGGAGACGTCGACTGGCCGACGATAGGTTCTCTCTAGTGTGGTTGATGGGTAAGTAATATAACAATCAGCTATTTCCTTCGTATTAACAATGGTTGTATGTAACAACTGTTCTTCCTTGCAGGTATAGTTCAAGAACATCTAGGTCACACAAGCGTATCTGCCCTTTGTTGAGCAGTTCGACCGCCTCATAGCTAACGACGTGCGTTGGGAGCCATACTCACCTACGGCACTGCAGGACCGTGCTCCTGACGAGCTGTCCACACTCTGCTGGCACGACTGGGCTTTCTGACTGACGTGCTGGAAGCTCGTGTATGACATCTTCGTAGAGGACTACACGCCACAGCGCGTGATGCGGCAGTTTGGCTTCCGGTACCTGTCGGACCAACACTACCTCAGAGTGTGCACCCGTGAGTGACTGCCTCTCATAAATCTCTATGTACTTACTATTCTATTTGCAGGTACTAACGAAGTGGTCTTATGAGCAGGCACTCTAGAAGGGAGTGAAACGCGGCATAGACTGGACGGCGAAGATGCAAGGGTGGACTACGTAGTGGGAGGGCGCGCTTGACGACCGCGTGGAGGAGGATCGCCCCTATAACAGCAGAGACTACGCGGAGTACCTACGCTGGTACCAGGGGTAGGCACGTACGAGGCTCGTACATGTTGTTGACTAGCCCACCGCACACGTCGCCGCTCCGACAGACACGTACCCTGCGTACCTCACGCGGGATGCTCACATCGCAGTATGTTACATGTAATTTTTAAATATTCCCTAATGGCAATGTCGCTGAGATGATTGACCATTTTACGTGTTTTCCTTTAGGCTAGCGTCGGTGCTATGATCTGGAGGGAGTCCCACACTATGCTGGATAGGCTCGCCACTGGTGCGGAGGTGACCCACGAGGAGAATATGAGCGCTTGGCATCGTGTGGAGGCTTGGGATAGATGTGTTGTAGCCCTGCTTTCTTGCACGAGGCTACCGGTGATCTCCACGACCACACCTAGTGCACAGACGGTTCGTCCACCGGTGTCGTCCTGACCCACATGGCATCACTCCAGAGGTTCTACTTGTGCACGTCCTACACCACCTCACCCAGACAAGGCTGGGGGATCTGCCTGGGGACAGCCTCATACACCGCCAGGCAGCTATTCGCGCGTCCTCTGTACATCCCCAGCTTCTCCACGCAGGGCGTGTACTCCACCCCGTACGTCCCTCCTCTAGACGCGTTGGTGCCAATTGAGGGTATGTTTCACCTCTTCTCGGTTTTATCCCAATGCTTTATGTCACGAACTAACGATATTTGTATTGCAGGTCTTTTCTACCCCGAGCAGGGATGGGGCGTCTCCCCAGGCCCAGACGATCCGGACCAGTACTTTGCGGACTGGCCTAGGCAAGCGTCTGGGTCTACACCTCGGGGCACACCACCAGAGGTTCTCTTCGGGAGTGCCCTCACCGGTGCACCAGAGGGTACACAGCCAGTGTTGTGATGAACTATTACAAATTTTGTGGAGTGGATATTTGATTTTGCAAACAATGCATTTTATTTTGATTGGTTTAAGAAATTTTCAGGCCAATTGGTCTGACCACTAGGCAGTTGCTGGTCAGATCGGCAAGTAGTGTGACCGTGGTGGTCATAAAGCTAACTGGTAGTCCCCCGGGTTACTTGCCGATGATTTTTTCTAAAGAGGTCCAGTTGTGAAGAGCGGTAGTACCAGCCTGTGGTTGGCGGTTAGATTGGCCTAGGTGAAAATTCTTGGAATTTGAGAATTTGGTTTTCGTTTGACTTGATTTGTGTCTTGTCAGTGCATATATGTTGCATGATCCATGAATAACTTGTACCCGGAAATAATTTCTTGGTCTTTGGATGTGCAGTGTCGTTGGAGTCAACCATAGTTAGTGACGAGGATCAGAGCTACGCTCATGGAAGAGGATGAGACCTAGAATGATCAAGGATGCTGAGTAAGATGGTTGAGCTCAAGCATGGCACAAGTGAGAGACCATGTGGAGGTGTCCCCATGTTTGTGATGAGTAATTGACTTGTGTTCTAGAAAGTTTGAGTTTGGTTTGATTAGCTCGCGCCAAGTCGGTGCATGGCACATTTTGTTTCAGTTGGACTTGGTTGAACTCGGTCGGGTGTGCTTAGGACGGTTGTTCTTTTTCTCGATCGGTTGTTCAGGCTTTTTGTGTATGAGTATGCTTTACTGTTACTAATGATGTTTATGCTGTTTCGTGCGGTGCTATGTGACCGTTTGCTTGTCTATGTGGCTGCAGGACTTCGGAGCTAGGTCATAGTGAGGCGTGGGAGGACTGGGACTAGGCATAGGAGGTGTTAAGGTCCAGATGGTCAGAAACATCAAGATGATCAAGGCTGCTAAGGTGGTTGCGAGCCGGGAGATGAGGAACCGGAGCTGGAGCTGCCGGAGGTGGACACGACGGGCAGCGGCGAGGTGGACCGGGACTAGGCTCAGGGAGGAGCTGAGGTCCAGACGGTCAGGATGCCGGGTGCGGTCGTGTGCAGCGGAGCGGACCAGGACTAGACTTAGGGAGGAGTCGAGGTCCAGACGGTCAGGGTGCCAGTTGCGGGAAGCTTCCGGGAAGGTGCTTGAGGGGCAATTTGGAGAATTGACTCAAGCATGAGTGGAGTGGCTGGTTCCCTCCAAACTTGGTTGGTTTGACTTTTTGCCTCATATGTGGGAGAGGTTGGAAGTGAGGTTTGGCTTGCACTTCTTGAATTTCTTCTTTGAGGAGGTGAGCACCTCTATTTAGTGGAGGGGAGTTGGCTGTGTGTGGGTAAGCGAAGCAGTGCAAGCAAGCAGTGTGTGTGTGTGTGTGTTTCTCTGTAAGCAGTGTGTTGCTCTGTAGGTAGTGGCGTGTGTGTTCAACTCTGAGAATCATGTAGTGAGATGGGTAGAGAAGAACCTTGTTGTAATCATTCCTCTTCCTGTAATTTCCCTCATCTCTGATTCAATATGAAAATTCTCTGGTTGAGATGCTTTGATTTCCTACCTTGCTTTTCAGTGCTCTCGGCTCTTCCCTGATTTCATTTTTTGCTTTAAATGCAATTTGTGTTTGAGAAACTGCAAAATGGTTTTGCTTTGAACTGGGAATCACCTCAAAGCCCTTTGGCTAGCATCTCCCGAGAGCAAAGACTTTCACCAAAGTTTTCTTCCCTTTTTCACTTCGGCTGATCTTCCCCTATTTTGGAAATTCTAGGGTTTGAACCCAGAGCACTCTTAAGTCTTTTGTGTCTTAGTGGAAGGGTTGCTCTAGGCTTGTGATTTCCAGTAGTGAGATCTTCTCTTGCTGAATTTCAAAGTCTCATGATCCAAGTCCTCATGAATCGGAAGGATTTTGAAGTTTGTCTTCCCTGTTATACTCTTCTTGAGAATTTCAGTATTCAGTGTTGTATTATGTCTTAGTCTGCATTTCCTTTTTCTCTCTGAGTTCAATTTGCTATTTAGGTTGTAGTCCTATTGATTTATCCAGAGAAGAGCAACAAATTTTCATTAAATCCATTGTTTTCGGCTCATTCTGAGTATTTACTGCAGTCAGTCTCTTGCTGCCAGTTCCTAATATTTCTTTGCCAAACTGCTCTTCCATTCTCTGTTCACTTCCTGAGTTGGGTAGGATATTTAGTTTGAATTTCGGTTTCCATTTGCCTAGGAAGAGCAGCAATCAATTGATTATTGTTTCAGTTTCTCTTGTGCTATTTGGTAGTTACTATGTCGTCAAAACCTTCAGCTGAAAATATGCTTCTCAGTCTTCAGACTGCGTTTTGCTGCTTTTCTCCAGTTGGTTCAGTTCATTTTTTTTGCTATGCTGTCTTTTTCAGTCAGCTGTTTACAGCTCTTTCTTCAGTTCGGTTTTGTGTCTCTACTTCTCTCGCTAAGGCTTCCTATGTGCTGTTTCTTCTCTATGATCAAACATGAAGTATATATGCAGTCTGCCTGAGCTGCATTGCCGGTCAAACCGGAAGGTCACTTCCGGTCAGACCGGAGCATCTGCAGCAATTGGGCCGGGCCGGCAATCATTTTCTTAGCTCGGCTGCTGCAAGCTGAATGCATTTGCTTCTCTGTTTTATGTTTTGGTTTGTAGCTTCTGAGTTTTTTAGCGTTCGGTTGAGTCTGCAGTTTCGGACTGGCTTGAGTGTCTTCACTGAAAACTATTTTCGATCTGTTGCTGTTCCTTTAGAGAAAAACTTTGTCGGCCTGCTCTTTGCTTCTTCAGTAAGCATTCAAATCATCAACTTAATAGTCTTTCAGCCAATTTTGTCTCTGTCTTGATAGCTTCTGGTCCTTCCTATTTTAGGCAAAGTTGGTTTTCCTTCTGTCAGCCAAGAATGGTTTTCCTTCTGTTAGAATCTTTTGTCGGAAGACTTTTCTTACTTCATGGCTTTTATAGCTATTGGAGAAGAATTTTGAGTGGATACTCGAGGGCGGTTTTGAAGGCACCATTCACCCCCCTCCGTTGCCATTTCCGATCCTACAATTGGTATCTGAGCCGGTTAGCTCTTCTCGATAGATCTTAACCGGTCTGTGAGCCATGGCAACGGATAAGTATTCCCCCAAGCCCCCGATCTTCGATGGAATCGACTATCCCTTCTGGAAGAGTCGGATGGAGTCTTACATACAGGCTCAAGGCTGTGCAATTTGGCGAAATGTCGAAACTCGCTTTCTTGTTCCTGTCGATGAGAACATCAATGTGGCGAATTTTGAGGCCGATGTTGAGGCAATGCCCGATGTTCTGGAAGAGTCAGATGAGAACATCAATGCCCGATGTTGAGGCAAATGCTAAGGCAGGGAACATCATAATCCAAGGACTGAGCTGAAGCGAATTTGATCGCATTTCTCGTCTGACGTTGGCCTACGACATCTGGGTGACCCTCGATGCATACCATGAGGGCACCACTCAGATTAAGACGGTACGACAAGACCAGTACAAGCGAGATTACAACAAGTTTGAAATGTTTGCTGGAGAGTCTCTTGCTGAGTGCTTTGCGAGGTTCCACAAGATCTTGAGCAACCTCCGAGCGGTCGGTCTCACATACCCCGACTCGGACAACGCTCGACAGATACTTGCGGCCTTGGATTTGTGAGTTTGGGAGATGAAAGTGACCACCATCAAGGACACGACAGATCTTTCGACTTTGACTCTTGATGCATTGTATTCATGTCTCAAGACTCACGAGATTGACATTGTCTCTCGCAAGTCGAAGTCTTAGTCGATGGCTTTGGTCACTGATCCCAGCCCTGCCTTTGGATCTTCTGCTGACACTATTGCTGGTTTCTCTCTCACTGCTCTGTGTGAAATTAACGATGATCAACAAGAGTAGCTCCCAGAGAACCAACTAGCCCTCTTAGAAGAAAATTTTCTTATGCATACAAGAGGGTTAGGGAGAGAAAGAGAGGAGGATCTGTGATTTGCTTTGAGTGTGGTGGCCCCAACCACATTCGAGCAAACTGCGCCAAGCTGGAGAAGGGCAAGAACGACTACGACGGTTCGAGCAAAAACGATTACACCAACAAGAATAGCAACAAGAAGCCCAAAGGCAAAGAGAAGAAGTTCCGCAACCTTGGCAAAGCCAAGAAGCTCTTCCACCGCGTCCTCACCACCTTCGACGACCTCGACCTCAGCGAGGTGGAGGGGTGGAGTGACGACGATGGGAAGAACGATCAAGATCCCAAGACGGCAATGACTTCATCGGCATGTGCTTCATGGCCCTTGAGGGCAACATCAGCGACAACGAGCTCTACTCTGACTTCGATGAGGTATATCCTTCTTATGACCAGCTCAATGATGCTTTTCTTAAGCTAGAAAATTTTCATGCTAGATCTAGAGCTAGGTGTAGTGAGTTGGGGAAGGAAGTAGAGAGATTGTCACGGGAACTTACTTCACTTATATCTACTCCCTCCCGTGACGATTGTGATGTATGTTCCTCTTTGCTTGGTGATATGGAGAAGCTAAGGACCTCTCATGATAGTGTGACTTCTCAGCTAGATTTGCTTAAGGTGGAGAATGTTAGTCTACTAACTGAATTAGAGATGACTAGGACTGCTGCTATTTCATCTACTATTATTGGGACTACTTCTTGCACCTCATGTGAGGATAAGGACAATGCTTTTAGAGGTCTTTATACTATGCTTCTCGATCTGCCTGAAACATGTGAAAGGTGCAATAATTTAAAAATGAACTTAAAGAAGGCAGATCATAAAATTGTAGAATTACAAGCATCCTTGCTAGAGCCCATTATTTCTTGTACAAACTATCCTAAATTAACCTTTGAGTTTGAGTCTGTTTCCAAACAATTTCAAGAAATGGTTGATCATAACAAGAAAATGGCTCAGTATGCTTCTAAGGACTCTGTTAACTCACCATGCAATAACTGTGAAAAACTAAAATCTGATTTGATTGCATTAGATGAAAAATGTATGAAGCTAACTAAGGACCTACTAGAGAAGCCACAATCCTGTTGTGATGCTTGTGCTGTTGTGGGGGAAGAAGCCTGAGGGTATGGTAGAGACGCTTAGCGACGAGAATCAAATGGCTAGCAGTAGGACTATCCCTCCTGTTCCTTGCGAAGACCTCAATGTTGAGGCGGTTGTGCGTGCACATACCATCCGCCCTTCTGCTGTTGGTTCTTCTTCTTCCTTACCTTCTGCTGTCTCTTCTTCCCCCTGCTCTTCTTGCTCCTCTCTCTTTCAGGAGTGTCAGTATCTTATGAACACTCTTGAGAGATTTGTTGGAGGCAAGAAGAAGTTGAATCTTATTCTAGACCAGTCCAAGATTTGCAAATTCAATCAAGGCCTAGGATATGATTTTCTTGAGGATGTTAGGAAGCATCCACCTGCTGTTCTCAGACCCATAGCAGCAAGAGTGATCAAGGTCAAGCCCCGAACCAAGAAAGTTGAGTTCAAATCTGCGGGCTTTGTCCAAGGGATTTCTGACAGTAAGGTGGCTCCACCTGTTGCTTCGATCTCTCAGAAGGCGAAGCCCCATCATGCTACTTCTACCTCTCAGAAGGTGAAGTATCATTGTACCTTCTGTCTGAAAGATGGACACATGATAGAGAGATGCTTCAGGCGCACCAAGATTGCACGGAGAGACCGTGTTCAGGCTCTTAGGCGTATTCAGGGTCAGCCCCAGACCTTGAGTGCATCTAAGACCAACACGAGGTCTAGGGTTGATCGGCTTGACATGTTTAGGTAGCATCGAGGACTTGGTTTTCCAGCGTTTTCTGATTCTCGTCCTTGATTTGCCTCCGGTCATGATATCCGCTGTCCTGAGGGTAGATCAGCATGTTGCTGGTGCTCCGACTCGTTCTTCCATAATAGTCGGACCCAGCAACAGCTTCAGGTCTGCTCATAGACCTTCTGGCTTTCTGAGTGACGGAGAGCGTAGGGTAGTTAGAGGCCAGTCGTGTGTGACTACTTCTTCTCATCGTGTGACTCATTATTGCGTGCCAAAATCACTTTTGATTTATCCCAGTACTGAGACATCCCTCTCTTGTTGACTTAGGATCGCCGGGCAGGGAAGGGAGAGGTTTGGCTTGTGGACTCCGGGTGTTCTCGACACATGACCGGAGATTCTCGTTGGTTCTCTTCCCTAGCCCGAGCTCCAGGTGATGAGATGATCACCTTCGGAGATGCCTCTTCTGAGCGCGTCATCGCTAAAGGTACTGTGCACGTTAATGATTCATTTTGTTTTAAAAGATGTTGCCTTAGTGAGTAAGCTGCAATACAATTTGCTTTCTGTTTTTTAGCTTACTGATGACAGTTTCGAGGTGAGCTTTAAGAAAAACAATTGCAAAATTCTTGATTCTTCGGGGAGTCTGGTTTGCGGGATCTCTAGATATGGGATGATCTTTCGTGCTGATTTCGTTGAGTCTTCTGGTGATCCTCTCAGGTGTTTAGTTGCGTCTGAGTCCCGTGACCTTACTTTTTGGCATAGGAGACTTGGTCATATTAGATTTGACCATTTGACCCGAGTTAGCGGTCACGATCTCACTCGTGGTCTGCCTAAACTCAAGATGGTCAAAGATCTAGTTTGCACTCCTTGCCAGCAAGGCAAGATGGTTGCCACTTCTCATCCTCCGGTCATAGTTACTATGACCGATGCACCAGGACAGCTGCTCCACATGGACACAGTTGGACCAGCTCGAGTGCAGTTAGCAGGAGGGAAGTGGTACGTTCTTGTTGTGGTCGATGACTTCTTGAGGTACTCTTGGGTGCTTTTCTTAGCCTCGAAGAATGAGATATTTACCCATTTTTGGGGTCTTTTTAGTAGGCTTTCTATTGAGCTCCCAAGTGCCTTACGAGCGATCCGCAGTGACAATGGCACGGAGTTCAAGAATTCCTACTTTGAGAGGTTTGGTGATGAGACAGGTATAGAGCATCAGTTCTCTTCTCTACACGTCCCCCAGCAAAATGGTGTCGTGGAGAGGAAGAACCGTATCTTGGTCGGGATGGCAAGGACGATGCTTGATGAGTACTCTATACCTAGGAAGGTTTGGGTTGAGGCGATAGCCATTGCGTGCTATATTTCCAACAGAGTTTTTCTGTGGGCACACTTGCATCACACTTCTTATGAGTTGAGATACAGGCGAAAGCCCAATGTCTCTTATTTTTGCGTGTTTGGATGCAAGTGTTTTATTCTGAAGTCTGAAAACCTAAATAAGTTCGAGTCACGATCTTGTGATGGTATCTTTCTAGGTTACTCGACTTCTTCGCGGGCGTATAGGGTCTGGAACTGCGAGTCTAGTAAAATGGTAGAAACCTGTGAGGTGACATTCGATGAGGCCAGTCCGAGGACTAGGTCCGATATATCAGGTTCAGTAGAGCAGTCCGAGCCTATCTTTGTGGACGATGAGGAGGACGGAGATGAGGGTCGTCTACCTGATCTAGTTCCTCCTCCCCTTGAGGTGCCTGCCTCTACCATCGCACCTCAAGGAGATCAGCCCATTCCTTCCATATCTTCTAGAGCTAGTGGCTCTGTTCCTACCTCGTCAGCTCATGAGGTAGAGGCCACTTCTTTTTCTCATCCAGGACCTCCCCGACATATCCAAAAAGATCATCCTTCAGAGCAGATGATTGGAGATCTCTTTGAGCGTGTCACACGCTCAAAGTCTGCATGTCTAACTTTTGTCTCCACTTTGCTTTTGTTGCCTCTTTTGAGCCCAAGGATGTTAGTCATACTCTTTCTGATGAGTCTTGGGTCAATGCCATGCATGAGGAGTTGGAAAACTTTGAGAGAAACAAGGTCTAGTCGCTTGTTGAGCCCCCTTGAGGTCGTAATGTCATAAGTACTAAGTGGGTGTTCAAAAACAAGCAGAGTGACGATGGGGTAGTCATTCAAAACAAGGCTAGATTGATAGCTCAGGGTTTCTCCCAGGTTGAGGGCCTAGATTTTGAGGAGACCTTTGCCCCTGTAGCTAGGCTAGAGGCCATTAGGATGTTGCTTGCATTCGCAGCGTCCAAGGGCTTCAAGCTTTACCAGATGGATGTCAAGAGTGCCTTCCTCAATGGGTTTATTGAGGAAGAGGTCTATGTTAGGCAGCCTCTAGGTTTCAAGAATCACAAATACCCAAACATGTCTACAAGCTTTCCAAAGCCTTGTATGGACTTAAGCAAGCCCCTAGAGCTTGGTATGAGAGGCTTAAGCCCTATCTATTGAGTCATGGGTTTGAGATGGGTAAGGTAGACAAGACCTTGTTCATTCGCAGGCATGGCAATGACTTTTTACTTGTCCAGATTTATGTGGATGATATCATCTTTGGTGGCTCTTCTCATGCTCTTGTTTCACAGTTCTCGGATGTTATGAGCACCGAGTTTGAGATGAGCATGATGGGCGAGTTGACCTTCTTCCTTGGCTTCCAGATCAAGCAGACTCGGGAGGGTATCTTCTTGCATTAGGGCAAGTACACTCAAGACCTCCTGAGACGCTTTGACATGAGTGATGGCAAGCCGGTGTCAACTCCAATGGCATCAACAGCTTCACTTGATCCAGATGAGGATGGTGAGCCAGTTGAACAAAAAGAGTACAGAAGCATGATTGGCTCTCTCTTATACCTCACTGTCTCGAGACCAGACATACACTTCTCTATGTGTCTATGTGCTCGATTTCAGGCTTCTCTTCGTATATCTCACCGCCAGGCGATGAAGCGCATCCTTCGGTACCTTCGAGCAACCATTGACTATGGTATATGGTACTCTTCCTCGTCCTGTCTTTCCCTCAGAGCCTACTCGGACGCAGACTTTACTGGCTGTAGGATAGATAGGAAAAACATTTCTAGTACCTGCCAATTTATTGGCACTTCTCTTGTCTCTTGGTCTTCTAAGAAGCAGTCCGGTGTTGCACAGTCCACTGTAGAGGCCGAGTACGTAGCTGCCGCCAGTTGCTGCAGCTAGGTACTTTGGATGGCTTCGACCCTACGGGACTTTGGATTAGTTATAGACAGTGTTCCACTATTTTGTGATAACACTTCTGCTATTAACATTGCTAAGAACCCAGTGCAGCACTCTCGGACCAAGCACATTGATATCAGATATCACTTCCTTAGAGACCATGTGGAGAAGGGTGATATAGTGCTCCAGTTTGTGGAAAGTGACCACCAGTTAGCTAATATCTTTACCAAGCCTTTGGATAGCTCAAGGTTTTCAGCCTTGCGGGGAGAGCTTGGGGTGGTCTGTCCTTATGGACTGTAGTGATGGGGAGCTTTGTACCTTATGTTTATCTTGCTTATATGCTCCTGTTCTCATTTTGTTACATTGCATGTGGGTGCATTCGGGTTAATCTTTCTAGCATATATTAGAGTGTTTCTCTCGTCTAGTTGCTTAAACTTCTTCCTCTCATCTTGTGATTCTAGGATGCTGCATATTAGCTGTCTCTCTTCTCACTAGGTGAGCTCACTCACTTCTTATAGGTTCTAGCAAGGGTTGGGCCACCCTTGGGTAGATAGGGAACGTGTTTTTTATTTCTTTGGTTCAGGGGGAGTTCATTTGAGAGCTTCTGGATCTTAATATTGACGTAACTCAACTTGAACTAAAAATGCATTTATTGTTGAGGGGGAGCTGGATTTTCTTGCATTTCATTTCAGCATTCTGCATTGTAATATAACTACATGGAGCCTTGACTATTATCCTTTTATGACATGTTTACAATGCTTTACATCTTGCCATGATCTGTGCTTAATTGCTAGATTTATCATGACTTTTTATTTGTAGTCAAGTCTTTGCCATGATAAGTTGATTAAAAATGCACAACTTGAATTAAATCATGTCATGTTAGCTCTTGAGACTAGTCTGTCTTTAGTTATCCTCTTATGATTCATGCCATGTCAAATAAGCTGAGTTGAGCTTTGAATCTATATTGAGCTTTAGCTTGAACTATGTTAGTTCTTTTATGAAGAATGAGTTATTCTTTGTTCATAAACTAAATTCAGTAAAAGCAAAATGATCTCTTTTGTGCGAAAGAACTGATCTCACCAATTCTTTCACATGAGACTGCTTGCCATTGCACTAGGCATGAACTCAGGGGGAGTTTTGGTTGACCAAGATCACTTCTTAAGCTTATTGCTTGGAGTGGTCGCATAAGGCTTGAGATCTAGCACATGACTAAACAACACAATTTGGTTAGAAACAACCATGAGATTTTATAAAAAAAACATGTCAATTGTGCTAAATTTGCTTAATTTCAGAAAGACCAATTAGTACTTGAACAAATGATTCATCCTTGAACTTGTAGCACTCTAAATTGACTCAATTCTAGCTTCTTGGTTCTACTTAGATTATTGACATAGCTTGCATCATCTTTGGATACCTTTAGCTAAACTACAATCTTGAATGACTTGACATGCTAAGAAATTCATCTAATTTTCCGACTGTGACTTATTTGGTTTAGCTTGATGTTACATATCTTGTCATGATCTTGATAGCATTCATATGAATTATGGCTTGGTGTAATACTCAAATGGTCATCTTGGATAATCTTCATAGCTCTAAATACTTAAAATAAACAATCTTCAGCCATTCCATCCAACATCATGCTTTATTCCCTCCTTGCATCTTGATGATTTTATTGCCAAAAGGGGGACAATATTGGAGAAAAAGCCATTTCAAAGGAAAAACTGGGAGCTTGTGATTTTCAGTAGTGAGATCTTCTCTTGCTGAATTTCAAAGTCTCATGATCCAAGTCTTCATGAATCAGAAGGATTTTGAACTTTGTCTTCCCTGTTATACTCTTCTTGAGAATTTCAGTATTTAGTGTTGTATTCTGTCTTAGTCTGCATTTCCTTTAGAGAAAACTATTTTCACTGAAAACTATTTTCGATCTGTTGCTGTTCCTTTAGAGAAAAACTTTGTCGGCCTGCTCTTTGCTTCTTCAGTAAGCATTCAAATCATCAGCTTAATAGTCTTTCAGCCAATTTTGTCTCTGTCTTGATAGCTTCTGGTCCTTCCTATTTTAGGCAAAGTTGTTTTTGTCCTTCTGTCAGCCAAGAATGGTTTTCCTTCTGTTTAGAATCTTTTGTCAGAAGACTTTCTTACTTCTTGGCTTTTATAGCTATTGGAGAAGAATTTTGAGTGGATACTCGAGGGCGGTTTTGAAGGCACTATTCACCCCCTCTGTTGCCATTTCCGATCCTACAACAAGCAATACAGAAAATGTTGAAGGGAAGTTCGAGCGATGGGTTGCACCATGTGGTTTTGTCAGTCCAAGTAAGGTGCGTTCCAGTGGAACCAGAATGAAAGAGACTTACCGACGCGTGGTAAGCCAATGGTGCATCTACAAGTGGCAAGTATGACGATTGATTCCAAGGGAAGATGATGACCGGGTCAAGTAAATGTATTTTGGTAAGTTGACCAAAATACCGGAAACTTCCTTAGATTAAAAATGTGGTGCTAGAAAAGCGGTTTAGGTCAAGAAGAAGCTAACAATCAAGTTGGATCAAAGGCTAAGAACTTAGCGGATTTGAGCTTATGTTCTTTGAAAAGTGTGCATAAGTGTAGTGCATGAGTAAAACCAGTTTTATGTTAGATTGACAGGTTTCCCCATTTGTGCTAAAAGGCTAGTATTCGTTATGGTTAGATAGGGCTGGTTATCCTATCTATGTAATGGGTTGAGATGGAGATTTACTAGTTAACCATCCAACCATCCTATCTTTACTCATTAAAGCTAAATGTTCTAGGGTTAAAGTTATAGAAGTGTAAGTGTTGTGGTGTGCTATCTTAACCTCTAGATGAAGTGGCTATAAAATCTTCATCCTTAAGTAGTAATATATCAACTTTGTTCATCTCTTATGGATCCTCTTGTTTTCGGTTGATTTGTACTTGATTCGGTTGGTTTTCATCTTCTTTCTCCCCTTCTTGATATTGCTAATGCCAAGGACGAGTTTGCAATGGAGATATATCAAGGAAATATATCTCCATTCATCTAGACATCAATATTGATAAGTTTATGAAGTTGTCCAGTTTTACTTAGATTTGACTATCTCGAGTGATTTTTTGATCTAGTAGTTTTTGCCTCGATTTCTTAGGTGTTCTTGTTTGCTGTGATATGTGGGAATACATTTAGAGCCATCTTGGTCATTATTCACCCACGAGCAAGTCATATTCATATTTTTTTTGTTTTTACCCGGTTTTGATGCAATCTTTCTTCAAATGGAAAAAGGTCGAAACTCTAATAGCAATTTTCTTGATTGTTGATTGAAATATATTTCTGACATTCTATAAAATGTGTACGCCAAGTTTTAAGTGATTTAGAGGCTTAGTTTGAGAGTTGGCTTGTTTTATAGTTTGAACCCAGTTTTGCTACAGTAGAGTTTTAGGAGCTAAAAGGTCCCAACCTTCTTGTGATCTTACAAGATCTCTCGTTATTTTTGGTTTATGTGGTTGTGATCTTGCTTTGGTTCAAATTTCAAGTCATTTGTATTTTCCTTGTGAAAGTTGTGTGGTTTTTTTGTGTTGTTTGGACTAAAAGTTCCTGTATTGATCTGAAGGAAATATAGTACTATCTATTACATCGCGGTAGTACCACCTTGGTAATACCACACCTTAAATGGTGGTAATACCGCTCTAAGGCGTCAAGTCCTATTTAGCTTGATTTTTCTTAGGGATTTTTCTAGAGGTAATACCACATCTTAAATGGTGGTAATATCATTCTAAAGCTAATCTTTATAGTTTATCATAGTTATTAGGGTAAAAGACTCTAACAACCTTGCGGTAAAAGATTTTAGAGAAACTGTTATCAGTGTGGCTAGTGTGGCTCCTATTCAACTCCTCCGGCCGTCATCTTCGTTCTACAGTTATCTACTGAAAAGTTGTAGGTGGCAGCCAAAATCGTTGCTACATCGAACGTTGGGAGATCAAAGTCCTGGTGATTGCCCTCACCTGGAGGATGCAAGGTGTCCTGAGCATCGTTTGATGCAGCAATCTGGTTTCTTCGTCCGAAAGGGTTACTCTTGTCAATTGTTCAATGGTGTTGGAATCGTCTTCCTCTGCTTCTTTACTTTCATGACACAGATGAAAATTCCAACTAGAAGTAACAACAGCGCGACACCGGATGGAACAATGATTTCGACGAGCTTGGTTGTCTGTGAATGCTCTGAGAAAGTGTTGGCGGCTGCAAAATTCATAAATAAAAAAAAGAATTGTTCAGTTAACCTACTGAAGGAATCTCTATCTGAACTTACCAATCCATTACCTAACTTCATGAAAGTGTAAGTAATCGACAGTATTACGCAAAGGCCAACGCCAATTTCGGCATCCAATTGGACCAATAAGAACCAAAGAAAAGTACATCTGATGGTGATGTCCTACTGATCCTTTAGCAGCGGTGTGCTCCATATAATTAATTCTGAACATTATCACGTTGAATTTCTTTATTTATTTATGCTCCTCTTGATATCTTGCAGATTAGGAGCTTGATTTTTTTTTTCTTTTAGGATAATGGAGCTTGAGCTGTGAGAAGTCAAGTGCAGAAAAGGATTGGTCTTAAGTACACTAAGAAATGCGAATGCCTGCCTTTTTTCAACAGTGAGCATCATTGTCGTTGGACCTAACAGCAGCTGTGATTTAATAATCCAATTAACAAATAGGTTTGGGGTTGTTTTGATTTTTGACCTTTGTGTTTTAGCTAGCGAGAGAAACAATGGGCGAAAACGTTGAACAAGCGGTAGAACAAGCATTGCCCTAATATTTTGACTTGGCATGCATCGTCTAAAATAAGCACACGACACGTATGATGCTCAACTTCCTCCATGGAAACTTAACTTGCAGAATGTGACGAAATTTAGATAAAGCATTTACGTCACCCTGACGCTGGAAAGAAATAGAGAGACAGGGCATCAAAATTTGACTGCATGTAAAATGCAGCAGCAAATAAAGTTCAGTTCTGAACACCACAAAAGAGCAGCTCAGGAACAAAAAGAAAAACGAAAGTGCATGCTTTGTCATACATAACTGAAAAGAGCTGGCACCAAAATCCATTGAACAAAATTAGAACAGAATGGCACCAACAAAGTAAGAGTTGAACTTACGAAGATCAGATGCTGCAAGCCGGACGAAGAGATCTTGCCCTCCGTTATCAAACTGCCTCATGTCAAGCAAATCGCCTGTCCACATGAAGCATCCCTTCGCCCCATGGCTACTGACATTGGCACAGGCGTAAGCCCACAGCGCACAGTTCCTCAAACAGCCCAGCCGGCACTCCTCGACGCTCAAGGTCATGTCAACCGTCGCGTTCGCCGACTCCGGCAGCTTCATATTCGTCACCGTTGCGAACCCGTCGCTGGTGCAGTTGAGCTCCGTACGTGCGCCTCACGCACCCACCGGAACAGTCCCGCAGCGCCCACTCCGTCGGGAACCATGGCTTGAACACCATCGCTCAGTCGCACATCGGCGACAGCTCGACGTTAAAGACGCGGCCCGCACGTGCGGTAGCCGTCACACTCGTCCATGGGGTACGACCAGAAGGCGCTCCACGACCGCGTCATGTCGATCCACATGAACCGCTGGATCTGCCCCCGAAACGTTATCACGAACCGCGCTAGGATCGTGCTGCTGACCATCTCGCAGCGTTACTACGTCTACGTCTCGTCCGCCGTCGACACGAAGAGGAAGCTCAGGAGGCTGCTCGACTTGAGGTTCGGCATGCCGGCGAACTGGTGCCCGTTCTACGGGCCGCTGCCGTACGTCCGGGTGGACAATCGGTAGAGGAACAGCTCCGGCTATAGGAAATGTAGGCAATATTTTAATTTCAATTTTTACTACAAGCAAATAACAGCCTAATAGGTGATTCAAAGCTCATAACTACCAGCAGCAGCAGGCAAACCATATTGTATTCCAAATATAAGTAAGAACAGAATTATATCAGACTCGATCGATTACACGAATGACTTATAGTGAGATCTGATATATCATAGGAAGTAGCGCATGCTCGATGCAGCATAGAATGTAGATATAGTAGTGAAGTGAGCAGTTGCATAGATGTGCACTACATATAAATCTTATTACCGTGCCCATACTTCACGGCAGCAATGGCTCGAAGATATTGCTTCCCTCCGTCATGGTGCACGCTAGAAAAAAAGAGTCGACGAGGTTCAGGCAGCAAAATATAATAGCATAGATTTATAGGAGGAAGGTAAAGAAATAAGGGAGGCAGTGATTTAGGACCCTTCGCTCCTGACGTCTCCATACACACACACATACACACACATATACACACACATACACATATATACATATATATACACACACATATACATATACACACGCGCACACACACACACACACATATATATATACTAGTTGGATGCCCGTGCGTTGCTACGGATTAAAACATAATTATAACATTTAAAAAGTCTAATTGCAAAATGATAGGGAGCAAAGGAAATACTCTAAAATTAGTCTATCAAACAAGAACACTATAGATCCACATATAGAAAGACTTTGACTTACAAGGATTGCCAAAAAAAAGGAGAGACGTAATTAATTGCAATTCACAAATAAAAACTTTCCACAGGGGTTACATGGTACAAGCTGAAAAGAGAACACCCAGTTACATATGGGAAATCTCGCATCCAGAAAAACAGCAAGCTAAACACCTGTATGAGCATATCCCATGGACAAGATAAAAGATATTGACAAGACATCATCGAACAATTCACAAATGGATGCACTCATTGTTCCTAGTGATATTCAATTAGGATATAACTCCATTCCACAGATATATAAGAAAGTTTCTTGATACTACAAATACTACCACTAAAATTAGATAGAATGGCATGAACGCATGTCCAATTTGCTATGCGTCAAATTACACATTGAAGCACAATCATCTAGCAAGCATGATAGCTAGAAGTATCTTAGCCACAACATTTGCATCTACTTCTAGCAAGCATCCTAGCTATGAATATCCTAACCAAAGAACCATATCAACTTCCTTCATGACAAATCACATCTACTTCCACCAAAATGAGTCTTGCACTTCTAGCAATTATATAGCTAGAGGTCCCTTAGCCAAAAGATTTGCATTTACTTCCCCTAGTAATGTCATGGAGAAGCATTTCCAATAAGCTCGTTGTTGACCCTACAAAAGATTCCATAAATGATAAACCATATAGCTAAAACTAATTACTAAAAAATTTATAATCAAAATTATGTTTACCTCCGTCTCAGATCGCGTGCAACTGCAACATTAGGTTCAAAGTGCACCCTACTGAAGCATGTAGTGTGCAGGCTATGATCTAAAAAGTAAACAAGTAAGTATAAAACATAGAGTAGATCAACACAAAATGAACAAGGAACACACATCAACTCACCTTGTTCACGCCTTGCTCGAAGCATAGTTGCCACGATGATAGTTTGATCATCAGAGCATCTCGTCCATTTAGTCAAATGGCTGGTAAGTACTTTGTCCTTAACAACTAATTTCACAGGTTTGAAGCTACAGGAATATAAACATGGGCTGAGTTTCCATTTTGTGTTATAAAAGCTCTATAAACATGGCACTTTATCCAACATATGAACTTAGCAGGTTATTCTACTTTATAAAAAATTTGGGAGACTCAAGAAAAAACATTTTCTGATTCATATATTATCACTATCACTATTATATAAAAACTGAGAAGGTATTCCATCTGTTTGAAAATGTAATCACCAAACATGATTATATATTCTAACCAGACAAGTCATGAAGGGAAGGGAAATTTTGTAAGGCAATTAGCATGTATAGATTAATTATACAGGGAAGGCCATTAGCATTTATAGATTAATTATACAAGAGGGGTTCCATTCTATGCAAAAACAACCAAATATAGCAGCAAACCGTAATGTTCTAAGTGCCAAAGGAGCAAACTTTGGGAGCCATGCATGGACAATAATAATTTCCAGAAACCAGTATAGTAACATAAATAATTTAGACGTGCAACCATAAAATCAAGAAGATACTACAACAAAGTACATACCTGCCATCAATTATAAGAACATTTCTAAAAGGTATATTTCTATTGTAGTAGCCTTGCATATAGCCTACAGTACTTACAAACATGACCATTCCAATAACATCTGACATGTGAAAAAAATGTTAGTAAAACTTTGATTCATTACAAAGCAGTATTACTTGGGTGGTCAACTGAAATACATACCAACATAAATGTCATTATGATAGGTGAATTCAAAAACTTCACTAAGTGGCATGAGCGGCGGAAAAAGCGGCAATGTCTTCTCACTCATGTTTGGTATCTCACTCACAGTAGTGACACGTGTGAAAACACACCCATAAGCATGCTCTGCAAGCCACTTATGCTCTATTCTCCTCGTAGGCTCTACGGACAACCTTGACACATAATATGCGCAGCCCTCTCAAAGTAGGGGATCTAAACGATGCACCTGGTCATCGTAAACAGTGGCTACCATTTTTTTGCCCTATTAACAGCAGGCAAAGTCAGACACCATTAAAATTCAACAGAATATAACTAAGCATATCTAAAAAACATGTGTGAACATTACCTGCTCATCCAACAAAACCAAGGTTAGCCTCTTCCTACCAGGAGCGAATGTCTCAACATGATACTTGTGATAAACTCGAACACCTATGCTCCATTTTGTTGAAGGATGAAAATCACCAAAGGTTGGAACACGTGGAGCTTCAACTCTAAGACGCTTCAAGGGCCTCATCCTAAATCCCCCGAAAAAATATAAACATGAAGTTCAAATCGGTGCATAAAGAAAAATTGCAATTGACTCGTACCTGATAGAGCACACTGGTCTGATAACAACAATGGAGCAAGGCACACTGAATGTTTATTTATAGCTACAATCACAAAATATTGGGCGCCAAAAGTTTGAACCCCTGCACCTCTCTCCCATATTTTGGCGCTAAATGGAGCACCAGATTGTGTGCATCTCGATTGAGAGAGGGAGGGATATCTGCAGCATGATTTAGCAGATCGATTTGCTACACACAGGAGAGAGAGAGAGAGAGAGAGAGAGCTGCATGATCTACTGTAAAATCGATCTCGACAAGACACAGCTCTGCCGATTTTACAGATGGAGACAGATGCATGAGAGAGATCGAGGGGGACTGCTGCAGCACATTGGGGAAGATGGGGAAATTTCCTGCGGAAGGAGAGAGTGGTGGTATGTGAAGAGACATGACTCAGTGAGATGCCTGCCTTTAGGTATATAGCCTATCTATTGTTTTGTCCTGTAGGCTGAAGAGTAGTGGAGTGGCATTGTGACTCTAGTGTACATTGTAGAGTATAAAAAATCACAGAGGGCCTAACCTGAAATTATCATTGTAGCAGATCTACCCTGGGCTCCACTACTGTCCAAGGCTTTGCCCTCACCCATGTTGCAAGCCAACGGCGGGCGGGCGAACGGCATGAGGGGAGCAACGAGCACTCAGGAAAGTGGATTCAACATTAACACATGGTGCCAGCAGTGCAGCAATGGCTCACTGAGGTCACAGTTAGTGGTTCACACAATGATCTAACCTAGTACCAAATAACGTGTGATAGGAAAACTGACAAACTGATAAAAAAGTAAGATAATACATTCCAACAGAAGCATATTGCATTGGGCACAAGTGCAAAACTAATCTAGTGAAAATCAGAAGAACCTGAAAAACAAAAAAAATAATGCAGTTTTCAAGAAGGTTAAATCAAACCACATTTTTGTACCGTAAATAGAAAGGCTTTCTATGATAAAAATCTAGACCAGTTGAGTAATTGCATTACATTCCGTAAAATAGTATAGCTGACCACATATGTTCTCTTATATTTCACCTCACTAAACGGATGACCTCTAGCTTGTTTTGAATGCAACAAAAAGCCAAAAGTATGTCTACGCATCATTATTGCTCAAAATATATCCATAACTTTTGAGCTTTTAAAATGACATGATATTCCAAACCATATATTACCAAGCCCACAAAACATCCTATTTGGCATGTCCAGAAAGAGAGTTGCCATAACCCTAGTCACCAATACCAAATGTGCACGCCATACTACACCCAGACACACTGCAAAGCAATCAGGTGATATCATTATGGCACAAATCAGAAATATTTATATACCTTATCCTCTGGTTCTTTTTCTTCGTCTTCATTCTCTGCACCCTCCTTGTCCTTCTCAACCTCAGACTGCAGTGCATCTTTGGGTTTCTTCTCATCCTCTGCCGCAGCACCAGTTTCCTCAGTGTTAACAGCATCAACAGTTTCCCTAATCAATCAATCACATAAAAGGGTCAAACTCTATAAGCTGATCCATCAATCACAATTAGAAAAACAAGTCAGCAATCACAAAACTAAAACTTTAAGCTGATCAATCTTAACAAGGATAGCTAATGACTGTGTTGTACAATTTTCTGTGTGGCTTTAGGATTGTTTTTTAGGTGCATTATATGTGGTACAGATTGACAACCAATAGACTATTAGTTTACATCAAGTAATTACATTTGAGAAAAGTTTTTTTATTGTGTATAAGATGTGAAGCTGGTACTGTTGTTAATGATAGCTTTGCCACGTATAAGATGTATAATAGAAATTATGGTCAATAATAATAGAAATTATGGTCAATAATAGAATTTACTCTGTTCAATGTGAAAGCTTAAATGAGGCAGATGGTCATACCATTTCAACACCACGAGATCGATACTTCTCGAAGGCTTCAGGAGTAACATACTCAGAAACAGGCATATGACGTTTTGACGGTCTCATGTATTGACCAAATGTCATGACATCAACGCCAACAGACCCTCAACTTTTCCATTATGCCAATAACCTGATCGAGTCTCCCTACAACCCAAAGATAATTGATGTCTTCGTAAGGGTGCGGGAGGGGCATACTCTTTTGCCATTTTCGAACATCTATGGACTGCTTAAAATTAGCACGATAGTCTCGCACATTTCTTTGCAGCTCTTCCATTGTTTCAATATTGTGTGCAAAAACATGCAACCGGAAGTTACAACCTTCTCTACAGCTAGAATCCTCGAAATCTGGTACTACAAAATTACTACTTTAAGAATTAAGGGTACAATACATGGAATATTGGAATGCCTAATATTAACAGAGGACAGATGATGTATCAAAATAATGAAATGACCAAACAATATGACAAGATATATGTGGCTTACCAAGTGCTTCAATAAGCATTTACGGCTTCAAAACCTTTAACTTCATCTTTGTTTCAGCAAAGTGACCACTCCTTGATCGAGTAAATCATCTCGATCAACACTTGTAATGACTATGTAATCAAGGCCCCACGAGGCAATAGCTGCGCAACATTGGAAGGCTCATCCGGATCTGGTGGAGGAGTCCTTGATGTCTTGACATTACAAAATCTGCAATATGATGACTTCTCAAATTCAACTATCAAGCAGAGCTTTGTGCTCCTTTCTCTAAAAGCGACTCCTAATAGCAATAAGATAGACTGCAAATCTAAAGCAAACTAATGGAATAGTACATAGTACATTGACAAAGAAATCCGTACTTATACTAAATACTAAGAAGATTAGTTTTTGCACAGCCTAAAAAACCTAAACCTTAACCTCCATCAAAACGGATGGCATTACTGTCAAAATATCATTTACTGTCAACCGCGGGAGAGGGGGAGCCGGGGGCGAGGAGGTCGGCGTGGCTCGACAGCGGGATCATGACGGGGGAGAGCGAGCTCGGGGAGAGGTCCGACACCGGCGGCGACCAGCGGAAACGGTCGAATGGATCGGATCGAACACGAGCGGCGATCGCGGGGATTTGGCGTCGGCGGGGCGGCGGATCCGATACTCACGGCGTTGCCCGGTGTGGCGTTGAGGAAGGTGGAGGGCGGCGCGGCGCGTCGTCGGAGGGTCATCGTCGGCGAGTGAGGCCGCTGGCGCATGGACTCGAGAGCTCCAACCACGTGGTCGAAGTCGGCGATCGAAGCCACGACCACTGCGGTCGGAAGTCGGTGGTGTGCTTTACGACCACGTTGTGGAGTCGGCGCCTTACGACCACGTTGTCGAGATCGGAAGCGTTCGGCGCGCGGGAGATCGGACGGCGTTCGGCGGCGCGGGAGATCGGATGGCGTCCGGCGGCATGGGGAACTTCGGGAGATCGGACGGCGTTCGAGTGGCGCGGGAGATCGGACGGCGTCCGGCGGCTCGAGAACTCCGGGAGATCGGGCGGCATTCGGCGCGCGGAGATCGGATGGCGTCCGAGTGGCATGGGAACTTCGGGAGATCGGACGGCGTCCGAGCGCGCGAGAGATGGGCAGCGTCCGGCGGCGTGGGAGATCGGACGGCGTTCGGCGCGCGAGAGATCGGATGGCGTCCGGCGGCACGAGAACTTCGGGAGATCGGACGGCGTCCGCGGCTCGAGAATCGGACGGCGTCCGGCGGCGCGGAGATCGGGCGGTGTCCGGCGGCTCGAGAGATCGGACGACGTCCGAGTGGCGCGAGAGATCGAGCGGCGTCCGGCGGCTCGGGAGATCGGACGGCGTTCGAGCGGCGCGGGGAGATCGGATGGCGTCCGGCGGCACGGGAACTTCGGGAGATCGGACGGCGTTCGAGTGGCGCGGGGAGATCGGACGGCGTCCGAGCGGCTCGGGGAGATCGGACGGTGTTTGAGCGGCGCGGGGAGATCGGATGGCGTCCGAGCGGCACGGGGAACTCGGGGAGATCGGACGACATTCGAGTGGCGCGGGGAGATCGGACGGCATCCGAGCCGCTCGGGGAGATAGGACGACGTTCGAGCGGCGCGGGGAGATCGGATGGCGTCCGAGCGGCACGGGGAACTCGGGGAGATCGGACGGCGTTCGAGTGGCTCGGGAGATCGGACGGCGTCCGAGTGGCTCGGGAGATCGAACATCGTCCGGCGGCGCGGAGATCGGACGGCCTCAAGCGGCTCGGGAGATCGGATGGCGTTTGACCACGTTGTGAGGGTCGGTGGGGCCGACCACGGTATAAGTGGTCGAGGGTGTTTCGAATGGTCGGTGGGGTCACGACCACATTGTGAGAGAGTGAGCATGGTCGATAGACTTCGGTTTGGTCACCGTGATCGTGAAGGGTGGCGTGGTCGTAAGGAGGCTACGACCACGTTGTAAGAGGGGCTACGATCACGTTGAAGGCTACGACCACGGTGTAATTGATCGTAAGGAGCAGCGACTTCAGCGGGAAGATCGGCGGTCGTAAATCGCTCTGATTAGTTTACGACCATGTTGAAAACGATTAGAGTAGCGAAGAAACGTGGCGCAATATCATATTGTACATGCATAATGCGATGGAATACAAGCTACAATGTTGCAAAAGAGGAAGAAATTGCGGAGAAACTATAGGCACTTTGCTAAATACAGAATTGAGAACACCAAGGATTTTGTTCTATGTCAGCTTGAATTCGTCGAGATTCAGAGCTGACTGGATGAGCCTTGGGAGCATCAGAAAGAGGGTCTGTTTCTTTTGAGGAATCCCTCCCATGCTTTCTTCTCTTGTCACCGTCTCCATCATCCTCAGAGTTCCCATCGCTGCCACTTCCTGATTTGCTTCTGCGGTTGCGATTATTCGAGGCCACTGCTCAGAGAATATCAAGGTATAAATAAGAAGTCCAAAAGAATATCATAAAACAAACTATACAAGCATAACTCACAGGTCCAGAGTTCCATTCGGCAAATCAAGAAACAAGTCCTTTGCTATTACCTTACAGCGCTCATTCCTCCTGCATAAAAACACATTACACCAATATTAAGAAAAACTAATAACAATACAAAAAGCATTAAGATGAACTGTACAAAATTTCAGCATATATGCAAGAAAACTATAATAGTTCAAAATTACATATATCAAACTTGTTGTTTCCATGGAGTTAATAATATAGATTAATGCTTAATCTGATGCGGTGCACAACAAAATAGTGAACAATCTACCATGAAAAAAATGAAATAATCAGAAAGGTTGACATATGCATATAATAAGCATGCTTATTACTTTCTGAACATAAGCCACTACCCAAGAATTCAAATAAAGCCTCTGGCCCCACTGTTTGTTGTTAACAGATAAAGAATGTTCTCGGCTGTCCTATACCCGGCTGTCCTACTTCAACACGGGTTCTCACTACGATTTAAACTCGGATTCCGACTCCGATACGACTTCTACTTCAACTCCGCTTCCGATACGACTTCTACTCTTTTCCTTCTACGACTTTGAATTGCGGCTGCAATTCGACTTCGATTACACCCAAATTTTGCACATGACTCTAAAACAAGATTATTTACAACAGAGAGCTAAAGGGATTAGAAGTTGGCACTGTGGTTTATGACCACGTTGGGTAGTCGGCGGCTTACGACCACATTAACGCGAGAAGAAGTCGGCGGTCGAGGCTTCGACCGCTACGGTCGATAGTCGGCGCTCTGGCTTACGACCACGTTAAGAAGTCAGTAGCTTACGACCACGTTGTAGCGAGAAGCAGTCGGAAGCCAAGGTCGTAACTCCTCTCGATCACGCCTGCGGGAACTTTGCCGTGGTCGTAACTCCTCCCGACCACGTTTCCCGTGGTCGTGAGTCCTTTCGACCACGTCTTGCGCAAACACACGACAAAACAATGCTCTGTGTTTCTCCCTCTTTTTGGTATTTTCTCAATGGCTTGGTCCATCGAATACATGGCTCTAAGCCTCTTTTTATACCCGGTTCTACGACTATAACACGGGTTCAACTACGATTACAACTCGGATTCTGAGTCCGTTCCAGATACGACTTCTACTCTGTTTATTCTACGACTTTGAATTGCGGCTGCAATTCGACTTCGATTACACCCAAATTTTGCCCATGACTCTAAAACAAGATTATTTACAACACGCTGGGGGGCCGGGCAGAGGAGGTCGAAGGCGGCGGTGAGGCTATGTCGTCGGTGGCGAGCGGCGGTCGGAGAGGGCCGAATGACTACCGAAATGCGTTCCCAGAAGTGCATGGATGCCAATGGTGCAGTTGGTGACGGCTAAGACAACCTTGCAGTGAAGACTACCTCTAGTTGCTCAGCAGCAGAAGACTACCTCAAGTCACACTTATTAAGACTATGTTTCTTAAAAATGAAGTAAATAGTGAGATAGATTAAGACTCATGCCAAAAGAGATTCATGATGAGTTGTCATATTGTTGATTCCATAGCAATTATGCTTAAAGAGCAACATTGCCAATAAATAACATCACAACTATTACATCTTTTGAAGCCACCTAAATCCTCACACGCCTAATAAGTTATTGTATATCTTCAGGAATGTTGTCTTTAGATTCGTTGTCCTTGTACTTCAACATCTCTACCAAGAAAGCTCTCAGAGTAGTTTACGACCACATTGTGGCGTTTATGACCACTTTGGCCGTGGTCGAAGGCCACCAGAATTGTTTACGACCACATTGGGCGTGGTCGAAGGTCATCTGATAGGTTTACGACCACTCTGGCCGTGGTCGAAGGGCATCAGGACCGTTTACAACCACGTAGTGTCATTTACGACCACTCTTGCCGTGGTCGAATGCAGCTATGACCACCTTGGCTGTGGTCGGTAGTCGTAAGTCGAAGCCACGACCACTGCGGTCGGAAGTCGGCGTTGTGGTTTACGACCACGTTGTGGAGTCGGCGCCTTACGACCACGTTGTCGAGAGCTGAAGGCATTAGAAGTTGGCGCTGTGGTTTACGACCACGTTGGGTAGTCGGCGGCTTACGACCACATTAACGCGAGAAGAAGTCGGCGGTCGAGGCTTCGACCGCTACGATCGATAGTCGGCGCTCTGGCTTACGACCACGTTAAGAAGTCAGTAGCTTACGACCACGTTGTAGCGAGAAGCAGTCGGAAGCCAAGGCTTGGACCGCTGTGGTCGGAAGTCGGCAGACTTCGACTTCAACCACGTGGGTTGTCGGCAGTCTTCGACCACGTTGTGAGGTGGTTGAACATGGTCAGATCGCCTCGGGCTCGGTCTATTGTGGTCGTAGCCGGTCGGATTTTAAAATTTTATCATATTACATGTTCTAAAACTAACAGGTGGTAAATTTGTTGGAACGTGCATACAAATATGTTCTATTTTTTTTAAATCCGTAGCATCGCACGTCTGCTCTCAATGTCTCAACAACTTCTAATTGCTTAGCAAGTTAATCAAAAGGCCGATACCTTGGTCTGTCAAACATATATTTGCGTGGCATTTTTTCACCCAAAATTATTACTTGAAGACATTGCTTGGCTGTAAACATATTCCACGTGAACATCCAACCTATTCACTAATCATTTTCGGGATACAAAATTAAGAGAATTTAGCGTTGAAAAACTTGATAACTGGGAAATCAAGAAAATCCACATCCAAGGTGTCGGTTCAATACAAACTAAAGGATAATGTTTAGCCTTATACTCACTTCTGCTGCAGTCATGACCATGAAACCCAGGGAAGCAGTGGCTTACGACCACGACAAACATGGTCGTAATGACTTACGACCACGGCAAATCGTCAATAGATGTGATCGAAAGGCGTTCGACCACGGCAAAACTGAAGGAGGCGTCATCGGCAGGACCTACGACCACGGCAAGGCAAAGTAGGAGGTGATCGAGAGGTTTACGACCACGTTGTAGGAGCGTAGAACGTGGTTGTAAAGCATTATTGATCATGGCCAAGGAACATTGTTTTTACGACCACGACAAGCTATAGTAGACGTGGTCGAAAGGTGTTCAACCACGACAAACCAGAAGAGGTGAGATCGGTAGGTGATACGACCACATCAGAGAAAGATAACCGCAACGAAGAAGTTTGAACGTGGTCATAAGGAGGCAACGACCACGTTGTAAAGTCACTGAGCGTGGTCGAAGAAGGCTACGATCATGGTGTAAGTGGTCGTAAGAAGACTTACGACCATGGTAAACGTGGTCATAACGACTTACGATCACGGCAAATCTTCAATAGACGACGCAACGAAGAAGTTTGAGCGTGGCGTGGCGTGCAACGACCATGTTGTAAATTCGCTGAGCGTGGTCAAAGAAGGATACGATCTTGGTGTAAGTGGTCGTAAGAAGACTTACGACCACGGCAAATCGTCAATAGACATGGTCGAAAGGCGTTCGACCATGGCAAAACTAAAGGAGGCATGATCGGGAGGACCTACGACCACGACAAGGCAAAGTAGGAGGTGATCGAGCGGTTTACACCAAAATTTAGTTTAATCTGAGAATAGCTCTTTCTATTGGGATTTAAGCCTTTGTGACATGCTCGGCAGTTAGGCTTACAACAATGTGGTCAAAAGGGTCATTTACGACTTGGTAGACGTAGTCGGACTTACAACTTGGTGTTCAACAGAGTCTCTATGACTTGGTAGTCATAGGCGATCGACTTGGTAGTCATAGGAGGCACTTAATTAGTGGTCGGAAGCTTTTACGACCATATTGTGCTGATTCTGCAATGTCTCAAGCCTTTTCAAGTGGTCGGTCTCTACATTGGTCATGGTCGGAAGTCAGCAAAAGACTTTATGACCACGTTGATACTGGCTGGAAGTTTTACGACCACATTGTCAGCGGTTGGAAGCCGGAAATCAAGTTTACGACCATTGTGTCGCCGTTCGAATGCCATTTACTATCACGTCGTCCTTGGTCGGAACCTGGTAGATGCGTTTTCGAGTGGTCGGAACCAGGACTGTTTATGACCACTTTATGGCATTTACGATCACGTTGGCCGTGGTCGAACGCAGCTACGACCACGGTGGCCGTGGTCGAACGCAGCTACGACCACGTTGGTCGTGGTCGGAAGTTGTAAGTCTAAGCCACAACCTCTGCGGTCCGAAGTCGGCGCTGTGGCTTAGGACCACGTTGAGTAGTCGGCAGGTTATGACCACGTTATCGAGTGCTGCGGTCAGAAGTCGGCGCTATGGTTTACGACCACGTTGAAGAGTCGGCGCCTTATGACCACGTTGTCGAGAGCTGAAGCGATCGAATGTCGGCGGTTTACGACTATGACCACACTGGGTAGTCGGTGGCTTACGACCACGTTAACGCGAGAAGAAGTCGGAGGTCGACCGCTACGGTCGATAGTCGGCAGACTTTGACCACGACCATGTGGGAAGTCGGCAGACTTCGACCACATTGTAAAGCGGTCGAACGTGGTCGTAGCTCAGTCGGCTACAGTCGGACCTGGTCGAATGCAGTCGGACGTGGTCGTAGTGCTATCAGACACGGTCGGAAGTGGTTGATACCAGTCGGTTATAGTCGTAGCACTGTCAGACGCGGTCGGAAGCCCTCGGTAGCGGTCGTAACGCAGTCGGACGTGGTCGGTTGCGGTTGTCAAGTGGCTTGGGACTCGGTCGGTTGTGATCGGAAGGGCCTGTAAGACGTCGGACGTGCTCGGGACGAGGTCGATAGCGGTCGGAAGTGCCCCGAAGTGGTCGTAACACTTGGAAACCAGTTGTATGGCTTCTTGGAGCAGTCATAACCACTGGGAATCGGTCGTATGGACATCTGGGGAGGTCGTAACGACTTGGGTTGAAGTCGTAGGCTTTGAGTGTTGCTTGTTGTGTGATCTCGACCAGTCGTAAGTTGGTACGACCTGGTTGGGTGAGTTGGAGCTAAAGCTAGCGATGGTCGTAGCGGTGTTGTGTGCGGTCGTAGGCTGCAGGAAGGCTAGCTCGAGGGTTTCTACAACAGAGTGGTCGTATGAGGTCAAGACTTTGTGCGATAAAGTTGTAGCGGCTAGCGTTGGTCGTGGCTTGTGTCTGCATGGTCGTAACGAGCTTTGGAGAGGTCGTGACGACCTACTCTGTGGTCGAAGGCTACTGGGATGTCTTCTAGGGCTTCGACCACTTCATGTGTTGAGCATTTGGGTGGTCGTAGGGGGTTTACGACCAGGGGTTGTGCTATGTTTGTGCACTAGAAAATTTGTTGATCTGATTGTTTTGTGCGGTTAGAAACCTGCCGGGAGAGTTACGCCCATTGCAGTTCATTCTGAGCCTGGTCGAAAGGGTTTACAACCACGTTGTCCGTGGTCGGAAGTTGTTACGGTCACATTGCCCGTGGTCGGAAGCTGCTACATCAATTTACGGTCACGTTGTTGGGAAAGGGGTTAACGGGTGATCCGCAGTGAACACACAGCTCTGCTACAACCATCCCAAGTTTCAGATCCAACTTACCCAACATCTCAGAGGGCTACGACCACTCCAAAAGACCATAAGAACGAAAAGGTAGAACATGACATGCACAAGACCTACGACCACTACCATAGTCCATACGACCACCCCAGTGGTCTATTCGACCGATTCCCAGATGTTACGACTGCTCCGGGAGGCCATACGACCGGTTTACAAGTGTTACGACCGCTTCTGACTGATAACGTGGTCGTAAGGCGCTGACTCCTCAACATGGTCGTAAATTCGACTGTTGACTACCGACCGCTTCACCACGTGGTTAGAGTCCGCTGACTTCCCAACGTGGTCGTAGTTGAAGTCTGCCGACTACCCTCGTGGTCGCATGCTACAACGTGGTTTGACGGTTTGCCGACTACCATGTCTATTGACGGTTTGCCTGAAAGAGGCGTGCTCGGGAGGACCTACGACCATGGAAAGGCAAAGTAGGAGGCGATCGAGAGGTTTACGACCACGTTGAAGGCATGCAGAACGTGGTCGTAAAGCGTTATCGACCACGGCCAAGGACAATGTTATTACGACCACGGCAAACCTATAGTAGATGTCGTCGAAAGGTGTTCGACCACGGCAGTTCGAACGTGGTCGTAAGGAGGCTACGACCACGTTGTAATGTTGCTACGACCACGGTGTAAGTGGTCGTAAGGAGCTGCGATTTCATCGGGGAGATCTGAACGTGTTCGGAACGGAGTTCGACCACGGTGATCTGTTCTAGACAACTATTACTATGATATGTTGGAAAGTCTTACGACCTCCCAGGACCTTATGCGACCGGTTAAGTCGTTTCGACCGATTCCGACCACTTACGATGCCGTTCGACCACTCACACTCGCTACCGATCACTTCGAGTCGTGGTCGTAAATTCACTGTAGCATTTTACTACCGATCCGCGGTATCGCTTCGCTGCCTTCCTTCAGCTGCTCAAAAAATACTGTGATTGAAACCTTCTACGATCACGCAGCGATGCTGGCGATCACTGTTCACCGTGGTCGAACACCCTTTCAACCACGTTCACTTCCTTCAACGTGGTCCGAGGCGTAGTCGTAACTTCCTATGACCACCATCACCCGTGTAGTCGTAACACCTTACGACCACCTTCACCGTGGTCGTAGCCATCTCTGCGTGGTCGAACGTCTCTACGACCACGTTCTAATCTGTATTTCATGGTCGTAGCACCTCTCGATCACCTTCGACTTGCTTTGCCGTGGTCGTAACTCCTCCCAACCACGTTTGCTGTGGTCGTGAGTTTTCCGACCACGTCTTGCGATATCACACCACAAAAACAACGCACAGGAATTTACTTTTCTCTTATCTATTACTCGCAATTGCTTTGTGGTACAGATTACACGGCTCAAAGCCTCTTTTTATACCCGGTTCTACAACTCCTACTCGGTTTACAGAATCAGACTCCGACTTCTGTCAGCGTTCTCCCGGCGTGGTCGAACTCCTTCACGTGGTCATAGACTTTTATTCTTCTTGGCACCTGAGTTATAGATGCTTTTGTGCCGAAACTAATTTATTGGCACAAGTCAATAAATCTAATGTTATCTCGAAAATGACTTGCATCAGGATCTGCACTCGACAACATTGAATACAATACACTGCCTATGAAGTGAGTACTTCTTTATAAACAATGTTTTTTGTGAAGATTCCACTGGTATTCATCACTTGGTTCTGTGTGGCCTTATCTTTCTTTGCAACGACAAGAATTTTTATGTTCCTCCTAGAAGTGGCCCTTGATAAAGCGACATACAGCTGGCCGTGAGAGAATACCGGATCAGGGAGGTAGACACCAACATTTGGGATGGTCTGCCCCTGTGCCTTATTAATTGTCATAGCAAAGCTCAGCCTAATCGGGAACTCCTTCCTCTTGAATCTAAAGGCAAACATCTCATCATCGGATGGGCACAAGGTATCCGAGGGAGAAATACCCTTTTCCCAGCATGTTGTCCTAGCACAATCTCAGCATCTATAGCATTCCTTTGGAACCCTCGGACAACCAACCTTGTCCCGTTGCATAATCCATTGGCGGGGTCAATGTTCCGTAGTAGTATGACATGACAGTTTATCTTGAGCCTCAGTACATGCGGCGGTAGCCCATTAGGTGTCAATGAGTTTAAAAATTCAGGAGGGTAGTAGTTGTGTGGGTCATCCTCCGCACAATCGAAGCTATGGTATACCATCTCCTCCCCATGAAACAAGTCAATCATCTTCATATTAATATCATCAACGTAGTCATTTCGTGTTGATAAAATGGCCCGAGACGTGATGTAGTTTGGATCTGAAAGATTCTCATCCAAGGTCGGGAACACACTTTGTATGAGTGTGTCAAGGTCGTTGTCGTTGCCGGTACATGGAACAAATATATCATCAGGAAGACGTACATAACTATGCTCGTCAACCTCCTCAGTGCCGTTCCCAATGCGGAGTAGGTATTCTGCGAACCATGGATCGCTTTGGGCCCTCATGTTACGGACAAGCCTAAGCTGCCGCATGCACCCCCAAAGATAGGATTTACGAAGTGTCGCATCAGTAATTTGAGGCCTTGATCCCTTCCGAACAACCGGTAGCACTTGTCTAAAGTCCCCACCAAAGACCACCGTCTTACCCCCAAATGGCACATCCCTTCGGCCCATGATGTCTCGCATGCTACTGTCTAGCGCCTCAATAGCTTGTCGTTTTATCATCGAGGCTTCATCCCAAATAATTAGTGACGCTTGCTGAAGGAGCTGGGCAGTCCCACTCTGCTTTGTGAAGCTACAAACAGCCCCATCTTCAATGTTCAGTGGGATCTTAAACCTTGAGTGTGCGGTCCTGCCTCCAGGCATTATGGATGCAGCAACACCTGATGTTGCGGTTGCCACTGCAATCTTTCCCTCACTTCGAACCTTTGCAAGGAGTGCTTTATATAAGAATGTCTTCCCTGTGCCACCTGGACCATCTACGAAGAAGACACCACCATCACAATTGTCCACTGCAGCTAATATCTCGTAAATGCAGCACCCTCTCTCGGTGTTCAAGAATGATGGAAGAGACAAATGCTCATGGTCAACCTGGATTATTGACTCCTCCATGATCTCCCTAGTCTCATTGGTGTTGAGCAAATCGTCAATCTCGGGTAGAGGAAATGTTGTTATGTCCTTCCCCATCGATTGGAGCATATTCTTGATATCCAACAACACCATTTGCTCAACCATGCGTGAGCATGAGTGCACATGATGGTAATCTTCCGCCATTCCTTCAAAGTGTTTCTCCCAAAGGCCACGCACGTTATTAGGCTCACAAAACACTAAAATTATTGCAAAGAGTCTCCGAAGAGCAGATGGCATCTGGAACAACTCGGCCTCACTAAGGCACTCGTCAAGGGTGTTGTCTGCCTCAACAAGCCCTCTCTTTTCAGCAGCTTCACGAAAGAATGGATATACCACCCCATCTACCGTTCGGAGGTCTTCAAATGACGTGGCACCCGTTACATGGTTAAGGAGAACCCTGAGATAGTATCGCTCCCCTTCTGCTGGATGTGCTGACACGATTCTGCCAACCTGTGTTCTTTCTTCCCTTTCCTTCCACCGTTTTGGCCCCGCCTGCCAAACAAATGCTGATGGGAAATCCTTATACAGGATGCAACGAGCTCCTTCATTAACTTTATTCATCTCAAAATACTCAGTCAACATGGACCTTTCAGAGCCATGTCGTTCGACAACATCGTGGAGATCTTGTCCAGCACGGAATGAGACCATGTGCATGTTTGGGAGGTGTAGTTGTAGCTGCATCACAGGTGGGGAGACCTTGCTAAGTTCAAAGCTATAGATCCTCCATAATGCTTCAGGTGGGGTAACCCACCTTGCATCCCTGAACTGCTTGATCTCATCAATATTACTATTGCTATCGAGCTCATCAAGAGAAACTGATGCTCGATCATGCCCCTTGTAGATGTACTTGAAAAGATACTTCACGGCTTTTATGCTCGAGCAGACCTCCACATTGATGTGGCAATTGAACGTCTTTAGGAGGTAAGGATTGTATGGCACAACCCATCTATTGTCTAGCATTTGTCCACAAACCTTTGCCCGACGGCCATCATCTCTTCTTCTATAAACAGGGTACAAATCCTTTCCCTGTAAAGTAGTACTATTGAAAGGGCGCGGGTAATGGCACTTGCATGTGCCATCTTGCATGCACACATTCTTGGGATTTAGGACCCCACAAGGACCATGCATCATGTGTTTGACAACCATCTCATATAGCTCTGGGTATTTGTTTTTGTCTGGTAGCTCAGCAGATATGACACAATCATATTGTTCTGGACAAGTGAGCTTGTACCGTCCCTCCATGATTAGAAGGAAGTGCACGTGTGGAAGACCCCTCTTTTGGAACTCAACGACATACACATAAGCAGCCACCTTACCAAGGATGTGCTTCTTGAACAACTGTTCCTTGAGGTGCTCTAGTTTGGCTCTGAATATACGCACAATGAGATCTGGGCGGTCCTGTGGGCATTGACCTTGTTCTAGCTCACGTATTATCTCATCCCAGTTAGGATTACATGTCATTGTTAGGAAGATGTCTGGCTTCCCGTACTTCTGCACTAAGGCCATAGCATCCGTGAATCTTCTTTTCATATCTCTCGGGCCCCCAATGAATGATGCTGGAAGAACAATGCGCTTTCCCACCACATCAGCTCGACTCTCTCCAGCTTGTATACTATCAACCACGCCTTTGTACAGGTCGGCACGTAACTCTTTTTGGTGATGCCTAATGTAGTCCAACCGGGTACTCTCAACCTTGATGTACATGTCAACCGCATATTGTTGGAATAGGCGTTTGCCATACAGTATGGCATTGAAAATCCCACGACGCATTTGGAATTTATAACAGTAGTAGTCTCTGACGGAGACGCACAACCGACTATTCAAATCTAAACACAAGAAAGAGCCACATAATATTAGGCCGCGAATAAGCACAACAAAAAGGATGTGTCATGGAAAGTTAATAGAAAACTAACCTGGATCCTCAAAACCATAATCATCACCATGTTGTCGAATTATATCTTCAATGGGCACACCATCCTTCGGGATCTGTGGATGCCAACCAAGCTCCCCTCTTGGGAAGAAGAGTGGATATGATAGAGGGTCGTAGCATCCATAGTACGGTTTGATGTTGTATTTTTCATTGTTGTTCCCATATAGGATAATGCTACGGTCAAATTCCCTATGTAGCTCATTACCCTCGACCCACACAGCAGCCACCTCCGATGTTATTGGTCTATTATATACTCGTTGGTCCATCCTTATATCGATGTTTAGTGAGACACGATATTCCTCAAGATTTTCAACCTTGCCAAGGCTGTGGAATGTCTCAGAGTAGGGATTTCCCCGAAGGATATTGACTAAACTCCTCATGATTGCTTGGTCAAGGTTAGGTGAGTGATGGAATTGATGATCGAGGTTGGGATCATCGTCATAGAAATAGAGCTCCAAATGATTTGGACCAGAGTCGCTTTGGCCAAATGAATGTACATTATGGTAAATTTGGCCATGTGCCCTAAAAGTGTAAACCCCTGATCTCATGTTGGTGTAGTTCTCATCAAGACTAACGCCTAAGGTAGTGAAGGAGAAGTGGCCGTTGAAAAATCTAATGTTATCTCGAAAATGCCTTGCATCAGGATCTGCACTCGACCAAAGCCTTCTAAGTTCAGGTGGAGGTTCAGGCGTAGCCAATTTTATTTTTCCATTTCGGCAACAAAACCCCTTCGACTCATATTGAAATTTCTTTGCACCGCAATGGCTGCAGTCTGCCATGGTCTTTAGCACATGTGTGCTATTTGGTATGTTACTGTAAACATGTTCATAGGGATCATGTTGGACAGATGCGTCTTCTACATCGTTCGAATCTATGTCTTCTCCCACATCCAAGTCTGAATGGGTTAGAGTATAAGCATCCAGCTCGGGCTATCCATGATTAAACAATGATTGACAAAAATAAAAATAATACCTCCACCGGCGAACATGTAGTACTCCTCATCCATGTCCTCTTCAAGAATTGTATCTAGATCTACAATCACTTTTAGATGTGAATACATGAGCAGAATGGCATTTTCTTTGTAAATGAGAGCTAAAATCAAGCAAAGAAGGTTACCATCATCCATATTTGAAATGTTGTCGGTTTGGCGCCATAGTGATGAATTTTCCATGGATGAGGTGCCACCCTCCGGGCATTCCATGGATTGCATTGCGAGAGATTCAAGACATGGTGTATCTCGCCTAGTTGCATAGTTTGCATTCATTTTATCTAGGAGTGCTTGCCTCTCCTCTGGTGGTAAACATTTCTTAAGTGCTCTACGGCGTGCATTCTTCTCTTTTCTCTCCTCTTGTGTCAAACTCTGCCTACGAGCTCTTTGATTGGCGTTCCTCTCCTCAAGTGGTAAATTTTGTCTACGTACTCTTCTATGAGCATTAATCTCTTGTCTCTCCTCAGTTGTTAAACTCTGTCGACGTGCCTTTTCACGATCTCACTTTGCTTGCCTTTGTTCAGGTGTAAGTTTTGCATACCACCTGTTTTGTCGATCACGTTTCTCTTGGATTCGTTTATATGCAGCTATTTCATGTTGGATATTTTGTTCACCATTGCTTGCTTGCCCTTGCTCACGAGAACGCTTTCGTCCTAGATATAACCAAAGTAAATTTTATTGATGCATATTAAAAACATGTTTTCCCATATATATAATGTGTAGCTAAAGGTAGTACCCTATGAGCTCTCTCCTTCTTCATGCAAGTTAGTTGAAGTGAGAGTACTATAAGCAAGAAAAGTCATAGATGATTCGTTCAAAACTTCCTTATCTAAGGAAGCATAATTTGGGCCTACACTATCCGATGGTTCGTGTATTACGAGCCCTGTTGGAGTTCGTGGTATAACAATGGGGTAAGATCTCATTCCCTTTGCCAAGTTTGCATCCAGCACTGTTCGAAATATTCATTTAAAATATTAATGCAAGCTCATGTTTTATTTTGAAAACTTGCACTTCAAGAATTACAATATAGGAACCTTTTTCCCTTTGAGATCTTGGCTTGATGGTGTGACATCTTGCTAAAACACCTTTCCTAAAATGAAAGGTGTAAGACAAAAAAATAATATGATACAAATGGCAAATTTAGCCTCGCTGCAAGGACATGGTTGTTCAAAACATAATTTCATCCCCAAAGAAAATAAATTATACTGGCATGTACAACTTTACAACATTCAAGATAATTACATAGCACAATAAATTACATGTACAACTTTACAACTTTGAGTCTGGCCAGATGGTGGATCTGCTATAAGAACTAAGTTATATTGAATATGCTTACTTCAGCAACTATTTAGTGCATTTGGAAAGAAATGAAGCTTATTTTCAGAATAAGAAATGGTTTGGTGTGCAGGTTATTTTGATGAGAATAACATCGACGTTAAAGAGCTGGAGGGTGCTTTGCCAAGATACACAATTGCCAGCGATGGATCAATGTACCTCGTCAATTGTGAACAGAGCAATGCAACCGGAGCGCCTGAAGTGGAGAGAAGATGGTGCTGAGACTGAAGGTGTTCAAAAGGCAACCGAAGGAAAACTCGCAGCTGAACACAAAGGCTCAGTTGTCCGGCGCTGAGGCCTCCACCTCGCCTCCTCCCCACAGTCCTCCGGCGCTGAGACCTCCGCCTCGCCCCCTCCCCACAGTCCTCCGCCCTCCTCACGACCGGGCGCCTGCCTCCCCACTGAATCCCGTGCGCCTCCTCCCCTCCCTACTCCACCGCCGCTTCGCCCGTCGCTCCTCCCCTCCCTCCTCCGCCGCTGCTCTGCCCTCGCCTGCTCCCCTCCCTCCTCCGCTGCTCCGCCCTCGCCTCCTACCCTCCCACCTTCGCCGCTCCGCCCTCGCCACCTATCTTCCCACTTCCGCCGCTCCGCCCTCGCCTCCTACCTTCCCACTTCCGCCGCTCCGCCCTCGCCTCCAACCCTCCATCCTTTGCCGCTCTGCCCTCGCCTCCTCCTCCCCACCCCGCGCCATCATCGCCTCCTCCCCCGCTCCTCCTCCGACGCCTCCTCTACCGCTCCTCCGCCGCCGCCTCCCCCCTGTTGTAAATAATCTTGTTTAGAAGTCGTACACAAGTTTTGGAAGTAATCGAATCCAAAATGAGTAAGAAATCTGAAGTCGTAACCGAGTCGAAGTCGTATAAGACTCGGAGTCGGAGTAGGTGTTGAGAACCCGTGTTAAAGTAGGACAACCGGGTATAAAAAGAGGCTTAGAGCCATGTATTCGCAGAACCAAGCAATTGAGAAAAACCAAAAAGAGGGAGAAACACAGAGCATTGTTTTGTCGTGTGTTTGCGTAAGACGTGGTCGGAAGGACTCACGATCACCGCAAGCGTGATCAGGAGGAGTTACGACCACGGCAAAGTTCCAGCAGGCGTAGTCGGGAGGCGCTACGACCACGGCAAAGGAACAGTGATTTTACGACTACGGCTAAGGAGCGAACAACGTGGTCGTAAGGGGATCGACTACGTAGGGAAGGCTACGACCACGGTGAATGTGGTCGTATCGTAACGAGCTACGACTACACCGGGAAGGCCAGAACGTGGTCGGAAGCGACTCCGACCACGTTGAAGGAAGTGAATGTGGTCGTACGGGTGTTCGACCACGGTGAACAGTGATCGCCAAAGATCACCGCGTGATCGTAGAAGGTTTCGATCACGGTATCTTGAGCGGTGAAGGAAGGCGGCGCAGCGATATCGCGGAGTGGTCGTAAATTGCTACATAAATTTACGACCACGTTGAAAAGGCGATCGGAGGAGATTGAAGCGTTCGGAATTGGTCATCCTGGGAGGTCGTAAGACCTTACAACAGGTGGTATCAGAGCCTCGGTGAACCATGGCGGAGGCTTCAAAGGTGAAGGAAAGCGTGTCGCTGCGATGCGATCCTCGCCGGATAATTACCCGATCTGGGCGATGAAGATGAAGGTCAACATGATCGCATGTGGAGTCTCGGGTGCGGTTGAACCAAGGAGAAGGACAAGGTCCTCGATGATCGTCTCGACAAGATGGCGATGGCAGCAATCTATCAAGCCGCGCCCGACTCGATGATGCGACGGTGGTCGGCAGGAGACGGCGAAGACGCCCGACTACTCGCAGATAATGCACCAAGGAGTAGATCGAGTGAAGGAAGTTCGACTTCAAACATTGAGGAGTGAGTTTGAATCATTGAAGATGGGAAGAGACCGATATGGAAGAATTCTCAGGAAGTTTAATGAAGTCGAACGAGATCAAATCTCTCGGCGATGACTTGAAAGATGAGGTGGCGGTGAAGAAGTATCTACGAGTACTGCCAGAGAAGTTTCTCCCGGTCGTAACTACGATCACGTACTCACAAGACCTCTCAAGATGAAGGTGGAGGAGGTAATCGGGCGCCAGAGCACACGAGCAGCTTCTGAAAAGTTACCAAGCCGACAATGAAGGAAAAGGGCCTTACAACCAACAAGCATTGTTTGTAAAGGATGACACGAGGAACCGAGGAGAATCGTCATCAAGGGGTGGTCGTGGGCGTGGTCGTGGCGCGCGCGCCTCATGGGCGAGGACAAGGATTTGAGGCTATGGCCGAGTGGCCGTGGAAGAGGTGGTCGAGGAGGTCGTGGTGGCCGTGGAGATAGCAATCACCGCATGCACAAGTCTGATATCCATGCTACACATGCGAGAAATTCGGACATTACGCCGCGAATGTCGGAGCCACATCCATGCCATAAGCGCAAGAAGTATGGTCACTATGCTGCGAATTGCCGAGTAAGAAGAAAGTAGAGGAAGCAAACCTGGCTCAAACGGATGAGCACAAAGAGCCGACATTGCTTGTTGTCGCTCGCATCGCATTTTAACCGACAATGGTTCTATTAAATGAGGAGAAAGTGTTTCCAGTCTGTTGGAGAAAGGAGAGCGGACTCAAGAGCGGGCGGCGATCGGTATCTCGACAACGGAGCCAGCAACCACATGACGGTGCGTACTCAATGTTTTACGAATTAAATAAGAATGTGCTTGGAAGAGTACAGCTCGAGACAAACGACCATTCGGATAAAAGGGAGAGGCACGATCGATGCGGTGCAAGGATGGAAGCGAGAGGAGATTGTCGAATGTATATTACATACCGAGTCTACGAAGCAACATTATAAGCCTTGGACAATTGGTCAAGAAGGTTGTGGATTGAACTCAAAGACACCTATCTGAAGATGTACGACCACACTGAGCGACTGCTGATGAAAGTACAGAGAACGGTAAACCGTTTGTACAAAATTCAAATTGAAGCTTGCAAGCCAAAGTGTATGAAGACTACAACCGATGATGCGGCCTGGCTATGGCACGCAAGATTCGAACATCTGAATTTCCAGAGTCTCAACACGATGGCGGGAAAAGAGATGGTGGTCGGATTACCAACAATCAACCACCCGGAGCAAGTCTGCGAAGGCTGTCTGGTGGCAAAACAAACTCGTAGCAGGTTTCCACAGCAGACGAGTTTGAGCTTCGCAACCACTCGAACCGGTTCACGTGGATGCATGCGGACCAATCACACCTCGCATGCATGCCGGAATCAATACTTCATGTTGATCGTGGATGACTATTCAAGAGCCATGTGGGTGTACATGCGAGAAGAGCAAAGATGAGGCAAAGACGAACTTTCGAAGTTCATAACTCTTGTCAAAACGTCGACAAAAAGGTGAAGTCGGTCAGTCGATCGAGGAGGAGAATTCCTCGCGAAAGAGTTCGACTCGATTTGTGAAGAGAAGGGTATTGCAAGACTCTTCACGGCTCCGTATTCACCTCAACAAAATGGAGTCGTAGAAAGAAGAAACTAGACCATGGTCGAAACGGCACGAAGTCTGTTGAAGAGCCGATTCCTGCCCGGGAGACTTTGGGCAGAAGCAGTACGACATGCTGTCTATCTGCTAAATCGTGCGACCACGCGATCACTGGATGGAGTCACTCCATATGAACAGTGGTCGGGAAGAAAACCCAATGTCGAGCATCTAAGGGTCTTCGGATGCTTAGCCCATGTGAGGCCATCCACTTATCTTAAGAAGCTAGACGACCGGAGCCGACGGATGATCTATCTTGGCTCGGAACCAGGCACCAAGGCATACAGGTGCTATGATCCGGTAGAAGAGAAGATTCATGTGAGCAGAGACGTGGTCTTCGAAGAGAACAAACATTGGGAGTGGGAAGAACACGAGGACATTGAGAAAGACATGTCGAAGTGGGTAACCTTTGAAGTCGAAGCAGTCGATGCTGACAATACGGAAGAAGCTACGACCACATCTCAAAGCCAAAATTCGATTGGTGCTGATGATCAGGAAGTCTCACCTAATGAAGAAGAGTCTGATGAAGAAGATTCGAACGATAGAATACCGAAGATGAGAAGCATAAGTGAGATTTATGCACAAACTGAACCAGTGCAGTCTGAAGAGCTACTGCTTTACACGACTGCAGAAGAACCTAGAAGCTATGAAGAAGCAAAGGGAGATGCATACTGGAGAGCAGCTATGCAGGAAGAGCTGAAGTCAATTGAAGAGAATGACACATGGGAACTCACCGATTTGCCAAAGGGTCATCGAGCAATCGGTTTAAAGTGGATCTTCAAGGTAAAGAAGGATTCCAAGGGAGAAGTCATAAAACACAAAGCACGACTTGTGGCGAAAGGGTATGTTCAAAAACAAGGCATCGACTACGAAGAAGTCTTTGCCCCAGTAGCTCGTATGGAGACTATACCACTACTTCTTGCATTGGCAGCAAACGGTGGATGGGAGATTCACCACATGGATGTGAAAACGGCGTTTTTGAATGGAGACATTAAGGAGGAAGTTTATGTCTCTCAACCGCCGGGTTTTCAATCCAAGGAGCAAGCCGAGAAAGTCTTGAAGCTGAACAAAGCTCTCTACGGACTTAAGCAAGCACCACAAGCATGCAATTTGAAGCTTGACAAAAGTCTAACAACACTCGGGTTCAGAAGAAGCAACTCTGAACATGCTGTGTACACAAGGGGAGATGCGAAGAAACGGTGATCGTGGCGTTTCGTGGGCGACTTGATCATTCTGGATCGAGTTCAAGGAGATTATGAGGTTTAAAGAAGAGATGAAGAGGCTGTTCAAAATGACCGATTTGGGACTTCGTGCTACTACCTCGGCATTGAAGTAAATCAAACCGACAACGGTATAACACTTTGTCACCGATATGCTCAAAAGATTCGGAGAAGTCGGTATGGAAGAGTGCAATCCATGTCAAACCCCAATGGAGAATCATCCGAAGTTAAGCAAGACAGCCCAGATCACCAGCTGATGCCACGACTTATAGAAGCATTGTCGGAAGTCTACGGTATCTCGTGCACACCACCGCACATCTCGCTTTGCGATCGGATACGTAAGTCGTTTCATGGAGAAACCGACTCAGAGCATATGAATGCCGTGAAACACATCCCGAGATACATCAAAGGTACTTTGAATCTCGGATTCAGACAAGAGAGGAGGTGGAAAGTCGCTTGCGGTGACGGACTACGATGATAGTGACATGGCGGGAGATGTCGACGATCGAAAGAGCACGATGTGCATAATGTTTGTGCTTGGGAGAGTCCGATCAGCTGGCAATCTCAGAAGCAAAAGGTAGTTGCATTATCTTCGTGTGAAGCTGAGTACATCGCAGCAAGCGCAACATCTTGCCAAGGAGTCTGGCTCGCTCGACTGTTGAGTGAATTGTCAGATGAAGAAATTCAGAAGGTAACGCTCAGGGTTGATAACAAATCGGCTATTTCACTGAGCAAGAATCCAGTTCTACATGATAGAAGCAAACACATAGACACAAGATATCATTATATCAGAGATTGTGTCGAAGAGGGAAGATCGCTATCAACTATATCGTAAGAAGAACGTAGCGCACATATTGACAAAGTCATTGAAGCGGATAAAGTTCTCAGAGATGAGGAGAAAGATCGGCATGATTGAAGTCGAGAAACAAGATTAGGGAGAGAATGTTGTAAATAATCTTGTTTAGAAGTCGTACACAAGTTTTGGAAGTAATCGAATCCAAAACGAGTAAGAAATCTGAAGTCGTAACCTAGTCGAAGTCGTATAAGACTCAGAGTCGGAGTAGGTGTTGAGAATCCGTGTTAAAGTAGGACAACCGGGTATAAAAAGAGGCTTAGAGCCATGTATTCGCAGGACCAAGCAATTGAGAAAAGACCAAAAAGAGGGAGAAACACAGAGCATTGTTTTGTCGTGTGTTTGCGTAAGACGTGGTCGGAAGGACTCACGATCACCGCAAGCGTGATCAGGAGGAGTTACAACCACGGCAAAGTTCCAGCAGGCGTAGTCGGGAGGCGCTACGACCACGGCAAAGGAACAGTGATTTTACGACTACGGCTAAGGAGCGAACAACGTGGTCGTAAGGGGATCGACTACGCAGGGAAGGCTACGACCACGGTAAATGTGGTCGTAAGGAGTCGAAGGTGGTCGTAACGAGCTACGACTACACCGGGAAGGCGAACGTGGTGGGCGACTCGACCACGCTGAAGGAAGTGAACGTGGTCGTGCGGTGTTCGACCACGGTGAACGATGATCGCCAAGATCACCGCGTGATCGTAGAAGGCTTCGATCACGGTATCTTGAGCGGTGAAGGAAGGCAATGCAGCGATATCGCGAGTGGTCGTAAATTGCTACATAAATTTACGACCACGTTGAAAAGGCGATCGGAGGAGATTGAAGCGTTCGGAATTGGTCATCCTGGGAGGTCGTAAGACCTTACAACACCCCCGCGCTCCGCTCCCACCCTCTGCACTTCAAAAATTCATCCGCCACCCCTGTGCCAGCCCGTGCTCCCGCCCTCTGCACTTCAAAAATTCCTCCGCCACCCCCGCGCCAGCCCGCGCTCTGCCCTTCTAGACCCAGACCACCTCATAAGTCTTTACAACCGATTCCCAGGTGTTACGACCGATTCCCAGCTGATACGACCGCTTCTGAAAGCCATACGACCAGACAACAAAAGCTACGACTTTCAGCCTAAGTCTATAACGTGATCGAATGGACTTGCGACCACAACAGACCGCGCTACGACTACACCTGAGTGCTTCTGACCGCTAACTACGATAACGTGGTCATAGGCCACGACTACTCAACGTGGTCGAAAGGTAGTAACAGAAGCAATGACCGCTTATTGCGTGATCGAACCACCTTCCGACCACGTTGATCACTTTCCACCGTGGTCGAAACCCATTCAGACCACGTACACCGAGTTTCACCGTGGTCGAAGCCCTATCGATCACGATTGACCACTTCCGACTACGTTCCAACCTCATCCGACCGCTTACGACCTCAACCGACTGAGTCTGACTGCGCTTTGAGCACATCTGACCGCCTCACAACGTGGTCGAAGTCCGTCGGCCGACTATCGATCGCGGCAGTCAAAGCCTCGACTTCTGACTTCCTCTCGTGCTAACGTGGTCGTAAAGCTGTCTTGCGACCTCCGACCATGGCCAATGTGGTCGTAGTGGCTTTTGACCATGGCCAAAGTGGTCGAAAACCTCTCGGGTGACCTTCGAAAACCTCTCGGGTCACCTCCAACGCCTCCTCTACCGCTCCTCCGCGCCTCCTCCTACCTCTGCCCCCAATCGGTGAGATGGAGGTCGCGCCGCCTACTTCCTCCGCCCCCGCCGTCGCCTCCTTCCTCTCCTCCGCCCCCAACCGGCGCCACCCCCGCCGTCGCCTCCTTCCTCTCCCCCGCCGCAGCAGCGCCTCCTCCTTCCTCCGCCCCCTTCCTCTCTGAGCCAGCCGCCACGGGGAGGCGGCGATGGTGGCGCGGGGTGGGGAGGAGGAGGTGAGGGCAGAGCGGCGAAGGATAGCAGGCGAGGGCGGAGCGGTAGAGGAGGGAGGGGAGCAGGCGAGGGCAGAGCGGCGGCGGAGGAGGGAGGGGAGGAGCGACGGGCGGAGCGGCGGTGGAGGAGGGAGGAGGCGACCGATTCGGTGGGAGGCAGCGCCGGAGGACGGAGGTATCAGCGGAGGATTCTGTTGGGAGGAGGTCTCAGCGCACGACATTCGATTTTGGGGGAGGAGAGAAGCAGAGGGAGGCCCACATGTCGGCGCTTTTTTTCCTGTGAGAGGCGGCAGAGCGTCGGACGCACCATCACCTTGAACTCGTTCTTTTAAGAGTAGAGATATATATATACACATACACACATATATATACATATACATATATATACATACATGTATATATACATATATGTTTATATATACATATATATACATATACATATACGTATATATACATATGCATATACATACACATATGTACGTATATACATACATGTAGGTATGTATATACATGTATGTACGTATATGTATATGTGTGTGTATGAAGCCTATTTCGTACTACGAGAGTGAGTGTGTGTGTGTGTATTATACACACACACACGATCACGATCTCCAAGCGTCGATTTGACGAGAAGGTAGTGCTATAGGGATTGGTGTGCTAGGAATTGGAGGGAGGAGATCGGGGTGAGGCTTTTGACATGGACGACTGGCTCTTTTTCATACATGGTCTCAGATCATTACTATGTAACATGAATAGTCAACATGCAATGTGATGACTGTGTCTTTTCATTTAATAATCAACAACATTAAACAAGTGACATATTCATCATTGTAACAATAACCATATGAATAATTTAAGAATAAGTATCATGATATGGGTCATCATGGCAAATAATTGTTTAAGCAACCATAAGTTTAAATACTTGAACACCATTCTACCAAGAACTTACCTTTTTCTCAATTGCGACAGCTGGAAAGATTGGAAGATGACAACACACTCGAAGCTACTCCTCCCACAGAAGTTTTTCACTCTCAATACAAAATGAAGTATTACAAAACATAAATAAATGACAGCGCTCCTACAATCTCTCCAAAACCACAACTTTTCCTCCTTTTACCGGAAGTCCCCTTGCGTCTTGGTACTAAAAATATTACAACTCTCAATTTCCACATCGTGAAATAGCAAACCATAACATTTCCAAATCTACACAAAATTCCCCACACTTTCTTAGTTGGCACAATTTTCAGATTAATCCAGCTAAATCATCGATTTTAACCCGGAAGATGGATCTATCATTCCCTGAACAGCAGATTATTATTTTTGTATCTTTTAATCTACAAGGAAAAATATAGTAAACAATGACATTATTGAAATATACAGGAAATTTCCCTTTACATTCTAGTTATCACTAAAATTTAATTATGGAATTAGTTAGTCCAATTATTACTTTCCCATGACTGGTCCAGTAGCCACCCAACGCCAGACATCAGTACTGAAAAAACATAACTACTAATCCACCCATCTAAAAATTATGTTCTTAGATTCTATGGAAACCTTAAGAAATTATCTAAAATTTTTATGGTGATAAAAATTTCTAGATTGATTTGTATTCTATTTTTAATATGTTATTTACTACAGATTGGCGAAACCCGACAAACAGACTGAACAATAGTACTGTAAAAATCATAACTCCCAAACTACTCATTGAATTGATGTGAACAACTACTCTACAAAATTATAATGAGATGCTCTACAATTATTTAGGAGACAAAGTTCCCAATGTTTGCACCCAAGGGGTACGAAATCATAGTATACGAAAGACTGCATAGAAAATGATCTATTAACTGATCTAGTCTCGAACAGAAAATTGCTAAGAGAAAAGGAGAATTTGCTCGTCACCCTTGGAGACCATGGCAAAGATCCCTGGAGTTCCTGCGAGACTCCCTTTCTTCCTCCCTTCCTCCTTCTTGATTCTCCCTTCCTTCTCTAGTTCGGCTGCAAGGGGAGAAAGGGTCAGATGCAAGGAGCAGCAAGGGAAAGGGGCTGCTACAAGGTGTAGGGCAGAGGGGAGGGGCTACTACTGGCCAAGAGGGAGAGGGGAAGGAGCAAGGAAGGGGGTGGTGGCTGGGGGAGGGGTGCACGGCTAGGGTTAAGGGAAGGGATGGTGGTGGCCCGCTGGCCCTAAATGATCCATGCTGCCCTGGGCCGAAGGCTTGTGACCTAAAACTCCTCCAAAATTAGGAATTTTTCCCTTTTATAAACCCTAGAAAATTACTTCTTTAATTCTATTGATTTTATCTCTTTTAATTCACCGAACCCTCCGAACAACGTTTGGGATATTACAAGAAACTTCAAAATGAGCATTGAAAACCAGGACATTACAAACCTTCCCCTTAAATAGAATATCGACCCTAAGATTTGGGCTTACTAAAGAAATAGGTTACTCGATGCGACGTTGGAGATGACGTGGTTCATGCTTCCTCTTGCAACGCTATGAGGTATTTGGCTGCCTTGATCTAACAATGTTCCACAGCTTACTCCTGGAGAAAAGTCTTGGTAGGGTTGTTTCCAAGATTGAACGGAATTGGTGTGTGATCTTGTGTCTGTATATGGATGACATACTTATATTTGGAACAAACACTAGTGTAATTGATGAGGTCAAATCTTTCTTATTTCAATGCTTTGATATGAAAGACTTGGGTGAGGCATATATCATTCTGAATATTAAATTAATCAAGAACGATGATAGGATTACTTTGAAACAATCCCATTATGCCGAGAAAATTTCAAGCCGGTTCGGCTTTGAAAACTGCAAAGTTCCTCTAACGCCCTATGATGAGAGCATTAAGCTTTGAAAGAACCAGTGGCAAGGAAAAAATTAATTGAGATATTCATAAATTATTGAATCACTCATGTATTTAGCTGGTGCCACAAGACATGATATTTCATTTGCTATGAGCATATTAAGTCAATTTACTTCTAACCCAATAGATAATCACTGGTACACATTTGAAAAAGTGTTGTGTTAGTTGAGAGGCACAACATATTTTGGAATTTATTATAGTGGATATCCTTCGGTATTAGAAGATTATAGTGAGACCAATTGGATCTCTAATGTAGATGAGATCAAAGCTAAGTGGCTACGTGTTTACTTTACCTGATGCTGTAGTTTCATAGAGGTCATGCAAATAGACCATATTGACGAGGTCAACTATGGAAGTAGAACTTGCAGCACTTGACACAATCATTGTTGAGGCTGAATAGCTAAGAGAGATTCCGTTAGACTTTCCATTGGTTGAGAAACCAATACCAGTAAGGCTAATGTACTGTGATAATCAAACGGTGTTGGCTAAAGTTACTAGGACAAAGGATAATATGAAGTCCTACAGACATATGAAACATAGGCTTAAATCTATCAGAAAATTGAGGAACTTCGGAGTGATTGCTATGAATTGTATTCGCATTAAGAAATATCTGACACACCCTTTTACAAAGGGATTAGCGCAAAAAGCTTTTCCCGTTGTACTATGGATATGGGAATGAGGCCAATATGAGTTAGATCACAACGGTAACCCATACGTTCTCGATCGGAGATCACATGGCTTAGGCAATGGAAAAACAAGTTGATGTTGTAACAAGCGAGTATATATATCAATTATGCATGTGTCCTAATAAAATACTCTCAACTATATAGAAGGATGGTATAAGCCTTAATGTATTCTATTTTCCAAATAAGAAAAAAGGTATTAGTTTGCAGTATACCTAGAAAGAATACAACTACTTGAACTTAATTATGTGGTTGCAGTTTATAAGAACATGTATTCTCTAAAAAACACATGAGCAAATAAGGGAGAATGACCTTATAACACTCCGTTTAAGCATGGTTCATTGGCAGCCTAGTATCAGCTGAGATTTCAAGTGAAGTCTAATTATGAAAAGCTGTGAATTTAAGGCATAATCCATTCATTAGTTGTGAGAAGATGAATCTTGCTAATCTTGGTGTAAATTCGACTTGCATGGGACTTACACCATAAGACTGGTATATTAACAATACTTCGGCACAACGCACCTGGAGCAACGTAAGGAAGCACTGACGCCATCAAGAACCATGTCGACCATGTTCACCTCCGGCGAGCTGCCCTTGGCGCCCTACTCACCGCCACCATAGTCCACACCGCCAACATGCTTCACACATCCCCGAGCTCCATCTTCACCATCAGTGAGTCCGTCTTAGCCTCATGATGCTCTCCTAGCATTTAATTTGCTTCTGCTGCTGCTAGCTACCATGGTGCCATGCGCCCGTGCTTCGTTGCCACCTAGCTTGCTGCTGGTCACCTCGTGCACTGAATTAGGCTGTGTCACTTTGACTCTAGGTCTGGTTTAGCAATTTGATGTAGGCAATCCATTCCCCTCCCTCTAGTTAGCCGATGACAAGCCACGCTCTCCTCGGTGGGAAGACGAGGCACTATTAATCTGTCATTAGGATTAAGGTGTGTAATTAATTAAGTTAATGGCTAGTGATTAGCTTAGTTAACCTTTCGTTGATGTAAGGGCCCCCTTCATCAAGCCTTTAACTCTATGATATGTGGGCCCCTACCGATTTTAAATCCTATTTAAACCGATTATTTGTTTTTGAGCGACTGACAAGTGGGCCCCTTTCATTGTGCTCCACAATGACTCGTCCCACCTATTAGCCCTAGAGCCCTTTTTCTTTAGAAAAATAATTCAACAATAAATTAAAAGCTGAGGGTCCCACATGTCAGCTTCTGTGATATTTTCAGTTAAGAAATAATTCAATAATCAAATTTAATTCCATGGACCCCACCTGTCAGTGAGAGAGTACTCTATCTTGTCTGTTCATTTTTAGAATTAATCCTAAATTAAACTTTGGAGAGCCCGTTCTCACTCATTTTAACTCCAAATTTAATGAAATTTATTTCTAAATTTATCTAAATTTAAGATCTATCTAATGGCAATGGAATCTTTCAATTTGGCGTTCATTTAAATTTTCATTTGAAATTGTTTTTTTGTTTCCGTATTTCTTTACTGTCCGCTGCGATCGACCGAATAGAGTATGAAGACATGGAAGAGCTGCAGTTCAAGCCAAGATTTGTAAGACCAACCTACTTCTGAGCCAGGCGAGTTAATGTTTTAATCATTTTGAACCTACATTTTTATGCAAATTATATTTGTTTAAATTATCAAATTGCATGTTTTATTTGTTATGCAAATATTTGTTTGCTTAAAGTTATATATACATGCCTATTTAATATTGTATTATTATCACACCATCCTTTAGACACTTGAATCACATAATCCTTTCACCCTAGGAACTTAATGGTAACCATACTAGCTATGAGTTGTACTTAAGTGTCATTCTTAGTCTTCAGGGTATTAAATTGCCCTCTCATCATCTTTTAATCATAAAACTAGTTTTGGGTACCCATTGGAGGGAAATGGCTAGTATGTTGACATAACTTAGTTTTATGCTTCTCAAACCCTAAAACTTGCTTTACTTATCTAGTTAGATGGTAAGAGGGCTGGTGCAGATGTAGTACGAGAAATTGTGGTTTGTGGTAGCACCGCCCATATAACTCTATGTGTGAATCCTGTGATGACTTCTCAATGTAAAATAGTACAACTATAAGTCAATGATAAGTATAACCTAACTAACTAATTTGCATCCACCAATGCAGGTTGCACCATTGGAGTGACCCATGGGTCTTGTCGCTAGTTTTAAGCCGCTGTGGACATGAGTCGTGTCATTGGATTTAAGTTGTTGTGTAGAGCAAGAGGGGGTCTTGGTGTGGTGGATGTAACCTCACTAAGATGTAATCTTAGCGGGTATAATTTACACTAGGTGATGCATTGTAAAGGCCTTATGGTGATCTTCTTAATTCACATGTTCAAGTACATATGTGAAACATAACAAGTTGATTATCTCTTGTTGGTAAAGTGTACAATCTCTGTAGAGTATAAACTGTTCAAATAATCGTGCCCACGGTCAAGAGCAAGCATGGAAACTTACTTGAGTTTGTATCTATTTTCAAAACTTTGTGGGTGAGATGAAAACTTGTTGGGTGGATGTAACCCTGATTTTGGTTTGCCCTGGGTGAATGTAACTCAGTGATGATAATAGGTGGATGTAACCCTACTATCAAAAACTAGCATATAGTGGATGGAACCATGTAACAGGTGGATGGAACCTACACCGTTATTAATATGCACACCTTTACTCTCTTTAATAAAAACTTGGTTTATTAAAATTCCAAATCATAAAACTTTTTACTTACTAGTAATTTCAATCAATGCCTTTAGCAAATAAAAGAACCCGAGCTTACTTTTGTTGAACCTTGCATGTATAATACTGTATTCTATGTGTTGCCTTATGGAGCATAATTGTTGAGCTCACCCTCACTCACTAAACCCTTTAATCACTACGTGTACTACCACACCCTAGGAGTAGATGGAGAAGAAGATGAAAGAGATTAGAATAGTCTCTAGTAGTCTAGGCTCTTGCCCCTAGTCAGTCTCTTGCCTGTGGTGAGATGTGCTCTCCCCTTTTACTATCGCTTCTGCTTTTGCCTTATGTAATGTATCTATTTGGCCCGATCCGCGCTTATTGTAAACTTGACCCAATGTGGTCTATTTAAATTATGATCTATAATATGAATGTATGGTATGGTATATGTTATATATAAATAATTTAGTGATATATCTATGAGCACTATCTACATATCTAGATAATAGTGTAGTGGTTTCATAGAGGATTCTGGATTGGCTAAATTTGGATCTGGCAGAGCTGGTATCGGAGCATATAACTGTAGGGTAAAATCCTTAGTTAGAATGCTCGTGTCTAAGGACTCAAGTCTTATTTTCAAAATGTTAAGAAAACTTTGACAAAAAATATAGTGCATTACTGCTTTTACTCATCAATCTTAGTTCCTAACTTGCCTTTACTTTCCTTATGCTTTTACTCTATTGCTGACTCTCTTTCTTATTCAAAAGTGTATATGGTCGAATCATCTGACCAAGGTCCATATGACTTTTTCTCCCATGGCGAGGATGACGGAGAGTTTGCGAATATCCTCTACAAGTTTATGTAGTACTTGCACTATCATCATTGACCCATTTTTCCGGGCCAAAATACTCAAATGCTAGACTGCGAGTCTTGGATGATGGAGGTTTTCCTCTATGAGAGGAAAGGCAAGTTTGAGCCTGGCACCTTCAGAACTGGGCACCACAGAGCTCCTCTTCCAACGCTCTCCAGGACATAGCCCGCCTGGCTTCAGCTCACTTGTGTGAGATTCATGTAACATCCTGAATTTCAAGTATTTAAAATATAGAAATTTTAAAACTTTCTCTTGCATTTTGCTGGTGTTCAAAATTTCTTTTGAATATTTTGAGTTTTGGTGGCATGCAAATTAATATGTTGAGAAACAATATCCAAATTTAAAAACAATGATGGTGTTACTAAAAGAAATAGAAAATCCAAGGATCTACACACAAATTAAAAATTTAAGTATTAAAAAATGGAAATAAAAATTTGAAATCCAATTTACTTAAATGAAAGAGAAGCAATGGCCAAAGGAATATTAAAAAATCACATTTAAATAGTTGAAAATTAAAATTTAAAATTTAAATGTCATGCAAAAATTCAAATCAATAATCTTAAATGTGAAATAGAAATTTAAATTAAAAATTCAAATTCCAAAAATTGCTAAAGCTTCTCATTTTTCTCTCATTCCTTTCCCATTTTCCCCCTCTCTTACATGTGGGCCCAACCCTTTTCTCTCTCCCCCTTTCTCCCTTCTCTCTCTTCCTCCCTCCCTCCTTTTCTCCCTCTACCCGCTGGGCCCGGCATCCCCTCTCCTTTCTCTTTTTCTTCTCCGTCCTGTTCCTTTCTTCCTCCCTCCTCTGTCTTTTCGGTCTTCCGACTGCGCTTGTCATCCCGACCGCCTGGCCCCGCTCTCCATGTGTGCCCATCACCTCCGCGTCCACGCTGCTGACGCCAGCTCCTGCTCCTGCGTCACTGCCTGGCTGCAGTCGCTTCGGCCGTCCCGTCTTCCCCGTCACACGGCTGAGAGATGCCCAAACCATCGCGCCACGCCGCTTGCATCGGCAACAGGTGATGTCGTGTCACCAAGATCGCAGACCTGCTTATGCACATCGCCCCACGCCAGCTCATGTCACACCGACCGCCTCGTCCTGTCGCCGAACTGTAGCCATGCCACCGCCGAGCTCAGCGCCACCCGCCCGCCTGTCGCCGCGCCTTTTCCCGGCTATAAAAACCCCACCTGAAGTTCCCATCGCACCGCAACCCTCCACTCTCCCTCCCTTTGCGAGCAATCGACCTCCCGTGCCCTCCCTGCTCGCCGGCACCCCTTCTTCCCCACAACCGACCGACGAGCGCGCCACCAATTCACGTGGAGCCCGTCCGATTCCTTCCCCGCGAAGCTTCCTGGGAGCGAGGCGAAGCCGTTCCCACTCTCAGCCGAGCTTCACCTTGCCTGTACCTCGCCGGCGTCGAGCTTCCCCCCAACCCGCTGCCGCCACATGTCATCGGCCCGCCTCGAAGATCCTCGGCTGTAGGGACCCAGATTTTACAATCCGGATTCCTCTGGGATTCCACCGCACTATTCTCTGGATCAGTAGATAGTGCTCACAGATTACAGTTTTGAATATCAAAGTACATATCATGCAGAAGCGTAAATATAATAGTAGACTTACTCATGGGCCGATTAGGCCGAAATCATTAAATTATAGCAGCGAAAGAATGAAGCACACAGGTGGGACCTTCAGGACATCCCACAGGCAGTCAACTGGAGGTTTGCGACCTAGCCCTTGACATCTTCATCTTCTCTGCCATCATGTCCAATCGTGTTGCTGAGGCGTAGTGATCTGATCCCTGATTCTGGATTTGTTGTGAAAGCGAGTGTGAGCACAAACCACCGTGCTCCGCGAGCCAATACACAGGATGCAAATAAATAGTATGCTTGGCTTATCAAAGGAGAGGCTTGGGTTATTTTATTTGCCAAAAATCGCTTATAGTAGCATTATTATTATTTATTCATAGTGTTATTGTTGCTACCCTAACTCCACATAACGATTGCCATATTTGACTTAATCCATCAAAAATACACTTTCTTTATTGATTGCCGTCTAAGACTCCAAACAGCGAGTGACATCATTTAATTAGTCCACCGATCATACTCTTTCTATATTGAGTGATGTCTAAAACTCCAAACATCAAATGTTATCATTTATTTATTCTCCACCAATATCTTTGTATTCTGAATTCCTAATAATCCAATCTTGTAATTGTTATTCATCAGCTCCTCACTTCTGAATTCTCATGATTCTCTAACATAATTACTTTCAAATCCACCGATATCATTTGTACCAGGACTTCCTAACAATTCAATCCTTTTGGTTGTTGATCCAAAAGCATAATTTGCTCTTCCAATAATCAATCTTATTTTCCATTATCTATCTCTAACTAGTCCACCAAGTATATCAGCGATCAAGTCTACGATTCACTATTATACATCTACCAAAATATCAGTGATTAAGTCTACGATTCGCTAGTATACATCCACCAAGAATATCATTGATCAAGTTTATACTCCATTAATTGTTATTATTCCTCCAAATTCCAAAAATTCAATTCATCCATCTAATCTTTGATCAAATCCTATTAATCCCATTATCGGCAACATCTTCCAAGAAATTATACAAGTTATCAGTGTTGTAATCCAGCAATTACCTTTGCACTCCCTAATTCTCCGAAAATCATTTAAATCATCTTTCTAGCCTATATATTCATTTAGGCTCCACCAATTTATTTCTCCCAAAATCCACACTATCATTTTCACCTTTATGATTGACATAAATCCACCAACAACTTTTTACGGTTAACACAATCAACCATCTACTTTTCTTACGACTCTATCAATTCTTTCTGACATTTTACTTTGTGAGATGTATTAACATTATTTAGAAATATAATACATAGAAATTTCCTGAGACCTAACAGTTTTGAACAAAAACATAATGTGTAAGAAAATGCAATAATAATAGTGATCCAGATTCCATCCACCGTTACATAGCATCCGCACCATATAGCATCTTTTAGCGTTATAGACACTTAATGTTAGAAATATGCCCTAGAGGCAATCATAGAGATGATGATATTTCGTTGTATCCATGATTTAATAAATGTTCCTTGAATATTGCCTTTGTGTTGATTAACAAGTATGTGACTTGTTTGTGAAACTCTTTACTTGTATGGTTATTCTAAAGTTGTCCCTAGTCGAAGTTCATGTGAGGACACACGTGAATAATGGATTAGCACATGTATCGGTTGATGACCATGTTTCACAGGTCATAGACATGGAGATGTCAAACCAATAATGTGGGCACATGTTTAGAACATGGGGTTGGACCGACCCAACATGAGACATAACAATTATACTTATGGTTCTCTCTCTACACAATGTGTACGCCTTGTCCTTAGACCTGAGGTTGTCGCATGTACTTGAGATGTGAATCGACCTACTTAGGGGCTATCAAACGCTACTCGTGAATCGGGTAGTTATAAAGATAGCTTTGGTTTGTCATGAAGCATGCCGTGAGGCATGGTCGCTGAGATGGGATTTGCCCTCTCTACCGAGAGATATCTCTGGCCCTCGAGTGATCGGATCCGAAATGCATGGCCATGCTACTTAAGGTTAAGAGTTAACCTAGTAAGGGATTCCGATCACAGATCGAGAAAGAGTGGTCAGCTTGAAGCTCACCAAATATCGTGAGGCAAAGGGATTGGCATGTACATAAAGTTGTGATGGTTCGTCCGATATGATCTTTGTGTATGTTTAGGAGTTGGCACGCCTTGCTAGAGGTCGCACCAACTATTGACCGAGTAGGTATACTCGCCATGTCTAAACATACGTGAACCTATAGGTCACACACTTAAGGGCTGAAGCCTAATTCAGATTGGATCCGGTTAGACTGGGTATTGAGTCCTAATGGGCCTCCATTCGTAGAAGCCCATTGTAAGGACGCCTATAAAAGGAGGGCAAGGGCGCACAGGTTAAAGGTGAATTCGTGACCTCCTCAAACCCTGGCCGCCACCCTCCCACGCCTCGTCGCCGCGCGATCTAGTAATCCGGCGTGCACGCTTCTCCCGCACGTGTGGATACTTTTGGCGCGCATCATCCGTAGCGCTTGGACGAACCGCAAGAGAGGAGTTGTACGTGGACGCCGCGACGTGGGCGAGGAAGTAGTACTACTACTCGCCCGACGTCTGCATCAACTTAGTATGACTACTATGCCCGACGCGCGCATCATTCCGCACTCGCGCCTAGTGGTAAGACCGTGATCTATAACTGCAGTGATCTTGGTTTACGGGTAGAAATTTTTAATTTGCGCTAGTGTAGCCTGCCCGTAGTCCTTCACTTAACTTACCACCAGGACGACACCTAGGACAATTCAAATCAGGGCCTTCCACTGCCCTCCACTTTTTTCCATTCCCACCCACAAAGCATTTAGAAATAGAACTATATCTGGTTAAGTTCCCATGTCCGCCCTTAACCGTGGGCACGGCTATTCGAATAGTTTTGACTCTGCAGAGTTTGCACACTTTACCCACAAGAGACAGTTCACTCGTTGCCCCACATGATTTCTTAGTCATGCGGTTGAGCAAACCATCACAATAACTGTTCAAAGTACCTCGCCCCTTCCATCATTTCACCCTATGGGTCGCTCCCACTTGCGGTGGGTCCCATACGTTGTGCGGGATGTTCTCCTTCTGAACGTCTAGCAGCTGGCTACCCCCACTGCTAGCCCGCCACAGCAGAACTTCACCCTCTACGAGTGTCCCATTCAAGCCTCACACAGACAGCCGCTTGCACTACCTCACCACCTCCTCCTGTGAGGATGACTTTCAGGGTCCAGTAAATATACTAAGCCAAGTTATACTTTACAGACTTGTGGTTGTACTGCTTTACACAGGAGGTCATGACAAGATTCAATCCTTAGTGGTATCTGGGCGGTTATACCACTACCCACTTTGTGCTTCCACTGCACCACACACATACCCTCGAACCATCCGCTCAGATATATAAGCAAGTTGGGGTTTTTGGGAACATAAAATAATCATACCAACATATACCAGTCATTACCACCATGACTTCCCAAACCAGTTTCTCATGATTCAAAATGATAATGATGCTTGAGGCACTTCAGCGCCCCTAAGTATCTATGCAGTACTAAGCATAGCGTATAATTAGGGACTTATATCCAAAAGGTTACTATTATAATTTTGCTAAGCCGACAAGGTTCACACACTCAAATATTCCAAAGGAGATGTAATATCAATCAAGTTAAATAATGGGCATATAACTAGAATCTTGAAACCATGTATTTGCATATAAAATAACAGCATGCAATTTGATAATTTAAACAAAAGTAATTTGCAGAAAGTGTAGGATCAACATGATCAAAGTATTGACTCGCCTTGCACGGTTTACCACAGTCTCAAGCTCACACAATGCTTTCTCTTGAGCTTCTGGTCTTTATCTTCACTTCGCTCTGATCACGCTTGTTCCCTTGATTCTTCATGACTCCAATTTCTAATCATGCGCTAAACAACTGAATCCAAATAAATGCAAATAACTCAAAGGTCCAAATAAATCCAAATAAACCCAACTGAACTTGATTAATTTTTATTATGATTAAACATGTGATTTTAGACATGGTTGATCGGGCGCGGAGTATTGTCGGTGCCATAGTGATTGGAGTGAAGTGGGGAACGGTAAGAAACTTTCAAGATAGAGGTCATAGGATGGGTCATGATAAAGGTATATTCATGGGATTATTTTATTTACAAATGACCTAGGGATTTGAATGAATACGCCAACTTGATTTCAAGGATGCCCTTCGGTTTAGGTTTCGTAGCTATTTTATGTACATTTTAGTTACCGTTATAGTGTTATTATTATTATTGTTGTTGTTGCTATTTAAATTTATTTATCTAGGACCGAGCATGCCCTACCAGGTTATACTTTAATATCAATATTTGATTAAATCTATGGTTGAGATTTATTTATCGATGACACGCTAATGATTGCTACTATTTACATAGCTACATTGGGTAGATTACTTTTAATCACCCGATGACCTAGGGGTTACTTTATTATAATTGCCACATATATATATATTTTTCTAACATGGCATTCCTACTTAAGGACACCCTTTTGATTAAAGGTTGCTATTTATGTATCTTTAGTTGTTGTTTAGTGCAATTTAAGCCTTAAAGAAGACTGTATACTCTTTAATTCATATCCTTGTTTTTAGAGCTAGACATGACATCTAATATCTTTTATGGAATTGTAAATAATTAACCAAGGTCATCTTTTATTAATACCTTTAAAAATTACTAATTAGTTTTGTACTAAATAACAAGGACACATTAGTTGTTCATGTGTGGTAAATAATCAAATATTAAATCTTAAATAATCCTATTTACATCCTAATAAAATTTATTGGCTTTTCTACCTTATCCACAAATTATCCTTAATTTTCTTAATTAAAATGGATTAATAAAAATCAGAAATGAATAGAAGAGGAAAAAGTGTGGCCGGTGGGTTCGATCTCAGGACTTGAGGGCTTACGGGTGTTAATATGCGCTGAGCTAGCCAAGTGGGCTCTCGGTATTTCGTGACCTAATGGAGGGATTTAATACCGATGAAGCGAGCGGTCAGCTGGGATTGAAAACAAAGGAGCTGGCAGCCGAAAACAGAGGAGGAGACCGTGCGAGATAGGTGGCGGCGTCGCCGGTGAGGAGCGGCCGGTGAGGCGCCGACGACCGCCAAAATGGGACCTCCCGAGGCGGGATTGCCACTGGGGGGAAGCAACTCCGGCCAGGGGCTCGGTGGCGGGCGTGCGGCAGTGGAGGGCGGACAGCGGCGAGGGTGGAAGGGGCGGCGGTGCCGGCATGGAGGGGAGGGGGAATTGGCGGGCGCAATAGCTAGAGGAGGGTAGGGGAAGCTCACCCAATAGTTTGCGGGGCGAGAAATAAGCCGAGGGAGGCTGGCGGCGGAGGCCGGGGTCGGGCGGCGGTGGCGCACGGCGCCAGCGGCTTTGAGTGGGGGAGAAGCGCCGGAGACCGTCAGGGAAGCTCGGGGAGCCTGCGAGGGTGCTCCTCCCGGATGGAATCAAAGGGGAATCCACCGATGCGGAGGGGGGCGGCATTAATGGCGGCGGCGGCGTTGCGCTGGGTGCGGGCGCGCTCGGTCTGAAATGGGGAAGGAAGGGGTGGCACGGAGGGGCTATAGGAGTTGGCGGCTCTTTATAGCTGCAGAGGGCGGGGAAGGCGCGGTGGCGGAAGACCGGTCGTCGGCGAAGGACCGGGCGGCGGGGGCGGTCCGCCGGTTCTTGCTCGAGCGCGGGGCTCGGCGCGCGGCGCGTGGTAGGGTGAGGGGACGGGCCGGCGCAGCGCAGAGTGTGGCAGGCAGCGTGCTCTGGTGGGAGCGGCGCGGAGCAGAAAGCAACGGGAAAGGAGGAGATGATGCGGAGGGTGCTCGGCCACAGAAAATGGAAGCAGGAGAAGAAAGAAAGAAGGGAAGGAGTAGGCGCTGCGCAGTTGGACCCAGCGGGCAGAGAGGGGAAGCGCTGGGTGGAGGCGGGCCCGCTGTCAGCGGCGGCGCACGTTAGAGTGGCGGGGCCACTTCGACCGAGATTGGAGAGGAGCGAGGTTGGGCTGGGCCGGCGGGGAAGGAACGGGAGAAGGGTGGGGCTGGGCCGGATTGATGGTCGGCCTGTCTCCTTTCTTCTTTTTTTATTTTATTTTTATTGTTGATGTATTGTATATTTATACATAGTTATATACAGGTATATATATGCATATATATTTGCTTATTTCTATTTTTGTATAGGTATATTTATTTATTTTATTTATATATATACATATACACATATATACATCTTTATTTATTTGTCCATTCATTTTATATACATGTATATATATTTCCTTCATGCCTATTTTTTTGTAAAAATATATTTTATGTCTTGATCATCTTTCTAGGTTCTTCGTATACATTCTTGTATAGGCCCTGTTTATTTTTGTTCCCCTTTTTAATACTTTGTCGTTGGACCGAAATGGCGACAGAGGGGGGGGTGAATGTCGCTTTCAGAAATTAAATTCGCCCCTCAAGTATCCACACTTTTGCTTCTTCTCCAATAGCTATGGAAGCTATGAAGATAGAAGATATGCACTACTGGATGTCACAGCAACAAGGATAAACCAGATCCAGAAAGAGACAGTCAAGAAAAATAAATTCAGAACATGTCTAACTGCAAGCGGTAGTATCGCTGATACGAGCGGTAGTACCTCTCGAGGAGCGGTAGTACCGCACGAAGAAATCAGCAAGCAGGAAACTGAAACCTGAAAAACAGAACTTCGGGTAGGACTGCAGCTCTTCGAAAATCAAGGCAAATGGTGGTTTTCTTTCATTATTTTTGGCCCAAAGCATTACTACAACATATCAAATAGTAAGGTGGCTTTGGGAAACAAAGAAACCACACCAAGAAACAAGAATTTCAGATTTGGGTAAAAATCTGAAATCTTGCAAGAACCAAGCTAAAAATCAAATGACTCCTCAACCTTTGATCCTTTGGCCATGAGACTTTGAGGATAGCTAATTAATAGCCATAAGTATCTGCATGCCAAGTTCCACCTTTTCTCATGAAGGGAAACACAAAAATCATCAAAACCCTAAAGGAGGAAATGAAGAACAGAGGAGTCCCAAACATGAAATATGGAATCAAACTCGGTTTGCTCTTGGGATTAAATAGCCAAATGACTTTTGAGCATCCCCCATGTCATAGCAACCCATTTTGGCACTCCCCAACAACAAACAACAAGAAATCACGAAACTCAAAATCAAGCCAAAAAGGAGAACGAAGAACAGAGAGCACGGGAGAAAACTTCATATTTCCATTCATTGAAGCAAAAGGATTACATAGGAGTCCCGATACGCATGGACATTAGAACAAGAGGAAAGATTACAAGACTCTCAATCCATCTCCTCACTCTCCCTCTCCATCCTCAAGATCACCAAGAGCTTCACATGCTTCTTGGGAGGAACACATAGAGAAGCTACGAATGGGACAAGCTCTCAACAGAACCCTGCCTCTTCTACCAACTAAAGCTCAAAGCAAAACTACCTCCTAAAGACTCTTTTGACCAAAGCAAACCCTAACTCTCTCCCAAAGCCATATGGAGGCATGCAGCCCCTCCAACCTATTTATAGCCCTTTGCTAACGGGTCTCCAACCCGTTATGCCAGCTAAACCCGAACGGAACCGTCTCTCGCCTGTGCAGCCTCGCGAAATTCCCAATTCGCCCCTGCTGCACCTTCCGGGAAGTTTCCGCGCTCCTTGTCGTCCACGACTCGCAACAACATCGAATCTCCGCCGCCTTCGACACATCCAACCGCTTCGACCTCGACACCGCCGTGTCTAGTCCGGCCACCTCGTGTCTCACCACACCCGCTCGACATCCTGCGCATCATCACAAACAAGAAACACATCAAATAGCACCGCTCGATACATTAAAGCATAAATACATCAATGAACCTCATTATGCAAGAAGTAGCCCAAACCTGTCAAATCGACATAATCTGCATTCTAACCACTTTGACTAGGTTTGACCAAGTTCGACCGAACCCATTGCACCACGCAACGACATGGTCCGATCCACACAAACCAAACTCGACTCTCCTAAACCGATGTCAATTACTAATCACACACATGGGGTTACAACCACATGGTCTCTCAATCTCCCCCTTGATGAGTATATTGACAAACCCAGAAAAAGCATGAAGTTGAGTTTGATTTGAAAAGCCTAACATGGTCCAAAAGAGGGCAATGAAGCTAATGACCATGTCGACAAAAGGAACACTAGAGCAACAACAGAAAGAGCAAATTGTTCTCCAAAGCTCTAAAAAGCTCCCAAATGACTTTTTCTCCACTATTCTCCCCCTTTTGGCAATAAACACATCAAGGATGCAAGGACGAGAACAAGTCATAGAAATGGATGAAATGGCTGAAGTTTGATTATTTAAGTATTTAGAGCCATGAGAATTATCCATAATGACCATAAATAATTACACCAAGCCATAGCTCAATAAAAGGCTATCTAGATCATGACAAGATATGTATAAGCCAGCTGGAACATACAGATGACAATCTGAAATGAAGTGCATTTTCTGAACGTGTCAAGTCATCAATAAGCAAAGTCTAGCTAGAGATATCCAAGGATGATGCAGGCCATGGCAATAAGCTAAGCGGAACCAAGAAGCTGATATTGAGTCCAAATAGAGTGCTATATGCTCAAGATTGAAACATTGGTTCAAGTACTTGGTTCGTTTTGTAGTTTAAGCAAATTGAGCACAAATGACATATTTTCTTTTGAAACTTATGGTCGTTTCCAACCAATATTTTTATCACGTGCTAGATCTCAAGTCTTATGCGACTACTCCAAGCAAGAAGCTTAAGAAGATAGTCTAGGTCATCCAAAACTCCCCCTGAGTTCATGCCTAGTGCAATGGCAAGCCGTCTCATGAGAAAGAATTGGTGAAATCAGTTTTTTCGCACAAAAGAGATCTTTTTGCTTCTTAAACAAGTTGTACTAACTTATGCATCATCAGGAACTAACATAGCTCAAACTAAGGCTCAATAGAGATTCAACGCTCAACTTAGCCTATTTGACATGGCATGAATCATAAAAGGATAGCTCAAGAAAGACTAGACCCAAATGCTAGTATGACAAGTTTTAATTCAAGTTGAGCAATTGTTAATTAACTTATCATGGCAAAAGCTAGTCTGCACATATGAAGTCATGATAAATCTAGCAAATAAGCACAAGTCATGGCAAGATGTAAAGCATTGTAACTATGTCATAAAAGGATAATAATCAAGGCTCAATGTAGATATTTACAATGCAGAATGATATGCAAGAAATCCAACTCCCCCTCAACATGTGGTGCCAATTTTAGTTCAAGTTGAGTTATGTCAAATTTAAGCTCCAGAAGCTCCCAAATGAACTCCCCCTGAACCAAAGCAGTAAATACGAGAAGCTGGCAAGAAAAACCGAAAGGGCAGTCATTAAAGCATAGATAAGATATAGAGGATACTATGGCTCAGACTGACTCTCATCTACCCCATATGACTCGAGGACTATCAGCTGGTCTACTAACAACCTAGGGAGCAAACACGTACCCTGTCTACCCGAGGGTGGCCCAACCCTCGCTAGAACCCACAAGAAGTGAGTAAGCTCAACCTAGAGAAAAGAGAGACATCTAACAAACAGCATCCTAGAGTCACAAGATAAGATCAAGAAGTCTAAATAGCTAGGCAAGAGAAGCACTCTAACCTATGCTGGAAGGACTAACCCAAATGCACCTCGAATGCAATGCAACAGAAAGGAGCAAGAGCATAATTAATATAATAAAGCCGCAAAGCACAAAGCTCCCCCTCACAACAGTCTATAAGGACAAACCACCCCAAGCTCTCCCCGCAGAGCTAAAAACCTAGAGCTATCCAAAGGCTTGGTAAAGATGTCAGCCAACTGGTGGTCACTCTCCACGAACTGGAGCACTATGTCACCCTTCTCTACATGGTCTCTAAGGAAGTGATATCGGATATCAATATGTTTGGTCCGAGAATGCTGCACTAGGTTCTTAGCAATGTTAATCGCAGAAGTGTTATCACAAAAGAGTGGAACACTGTCGATAACTAACCCAAAGTCCCACAGGGTCCAAACCATCCAAAGCACTGCTACAAACAACGTACTCGGTCTCGCGATGGATCAGGCAACACCGATCGCTTCTCGAAGACCAGGAAATGAGAGAAGTGCCAATGAACTGGCAGGTACCCGAAGTGCTCTTCCTATCTATCCTACAGCCGGCAAAGTTTGCATCTGAGTAGGCTCTAAGGGAAAGACAGGAAGAGGAAGAGTACCAGATACCATAGTCAATGGTAGCTCGAAGGTACCGAAGGATGCGCTTCACCGCCTGGTGGTGAGATACGCAAGGAGAAGCCTGAAACCGAGCACAGAGACACACAGCAAAGTGTATGTCCAGTCTCGAGGCAGTGAGGTACAAGAGGGAGCCTATCATGCTACGATACTCCTTCTGATCAACCAGCTCGCCGTCCTCATCTGGGTCAAGTGTGGCGGAAGATGCCATGGGAGTTGACACGGGCTTTCCATCACTCATGTCAAAGCGTCTCAGGAGGTCACGAGTGTACTTGCCTTGATGCAAGAAAGTACCCTCTCGAGTCTGCTTAATTTGGAAGCCAAGGAAGAAGGTCAACTCACCCATCATGCTCATCTCAAACTCGGTGCTCATGACATCCGAGAACTGTGAAACGAGAGCATGATAAGAGCCGCCAAAGATGATGTCATCCACATAGATCTGAACGAGCATAAGATCAGTGCCATGCCGGTGAATGAATAAGTTCTTATCTATCTTACCCATCTCGAAACCATGACTCAACAGATACGACTTAAGCCTCTCATACCAAGCTCTAGGGGCATGCTTAAGTCCATACAAAGCTTTGGAAAGCTTGAAGACATGGTTTGGGTATTTGGGGTTCTCGAAACCTGGAGGCTGTCTGACATAGACTTCTTCCTCAATGAAGCCATTAAGGAAGGCACTCTTGATGTCCATCTGGTAAAGCTTGAAACCCTTAGAAGCTGCAAAGGCAAGCAGGATTCTAATGGCCTCAAGTCTAGCTACAGGGGCAAAGGTCTCCTCGAAATCGAGACCCTCAACCTGGGAGAACCCCTGAGCAACCAGTCTAGCCTTGTTTTGAACAACTACCCCATCCTCACTCTGCTTGTTCTTGAACACCCACTTGGTCCCAATGACATTGTGACCACGAGGGGGCTCAACAAGCGACCAGACCTTGTTCCTCTCGAAATTCTCTAACTCCTCATGCATGGCATTGGCGCAAGACTCGTCAGAAAGTGCATGACAAACATCCTTGGGCTCGAAGGAGGCAACAAAGGCAGAATGGAGACAGAAGAGTGACGTGGCAGCCTTTGAGCGTGTGACACGCTCAAAGAGGTCTCCAATAATCTGCTCAGAAGGATGAGCTCTCTGGATGTGTCTAGGTGGTCCAGGATGAGATGAAGAAGTGGCCTCTACCTCGTGAGCTGAAGAGGTAGGAATAGAGCCACTAGCTCCAGAAGAAGCAGAAGGCATGGGCTGATCGCCTCGGGGTGCGGTGGAAGAGGGCACCTCAAGGGGTGGATGAGGGACTGGATCAGGTAGACAACCCTCATCTCCATCGACCTTGTCATCCACGAAAATGGGCTCAGACTGCTCTAAAGAACCTGAGATATCAGGCCTAGTCCCCGGACTGGCCTCGTCGAAGGTCACCTCACAGGTCTCTACCATTTTGCTAGACTCGCAGTTCCAAATCCGATAAGCCCGCGAAGAAGTTGAGTAACCCAGAAAGATCCCATCACACGAACGTGACTCGAACTTATCTAGGTTCCCGGACTTCAAGATAAAACACTTGCAACCAAACACACGAAAATGAGATACACTGGGCTTTCGCCCATACCTCAACTCATAAGAAGTGTGGTGCAGGTGTGTCCTAAGAAAAACTCGATTTGAGACATGGCATGCGGTAGCTATAGCCTCAGCCCAAAACTTCTGCGGTGTAGAGTACTCATCGAGCATCGTCCTGGCCATCTCGACCAAAGTACGGTTCTTCCTCTCCACGACGCCATTCTGCTGTGGGACGTGCGGAGAAGAGAACTGGTGCTCTACACCTGTCTCATCACAGAACCTCTCAAAGTAGGAATTCTTGAACTCGGTGCCATTGCCACTGTGGATCACTGTAAGGCACCTGGGTGCTCAACAGAAAGTCTACTGAAAAGACCTTGAAAATTTGTGAACGTCTCATCCTTCGAGGCTAAGAAAAACACCCAAGAGTACCTCGAGAAGTCATCGACCACGACAAGAACATACCACTTCCCTCCTGCTGACTGCACTCGAGCTGGTCCAACTGTGTCCATGTGGAGCAGCTGTCCCGGTGCATCGGTCATAGTCACTGTGACCGGAGGGTGAGAAGCGGCAACCATCTTGCTGTGCCGGCAAGGAGCACAAACTAGATCTTTGACCATCTTGAGTTTCGGCAAACCACGAATGAGATCATGGCCGCTAACTTGGGTCAAATGGTCAAATCCAATATGACCAAGTCTCCTATGCCAGAAAGAAAGGTCGCGGGACTCAGAAGCAACCAAACAATGGAGAGGATCACCAGGGGCCTGTTTGGTTGCCTGCATGAGCTGATGTAGCTGCATGAGCGTGGCCAGGCTGAGTAGAGAAGGTCCTCAGCCGCGTTTCTCCTCAGCCTGGCTCCAGTTGATTTTTTGCATCCGCTCGTGCAGGCTCTCACCCCAATGCAGGCAACCAAACACCATCTCCCTGCATGCGCTGGTGCGAGCCACCCCGATGCAGGCAACCAAACAGCCCCAGAAGACTCAGAAAAATCAGCATGAAAGATCCTCCCAAAATGAGAAATCCCGCAAACCAGACTACCCGAAGAATCAAGAATTCTGCAAGCGTTTTTCTTAAAGCTCACCTCGAAACCGTCATCGGTAAGCTGAGACATAGAAAAGCACATTATACTGCAGCTTACTAACCAATGCAACATCTTTCAAAATGAAAGAATCATTAACGCGCACTGTACCTTTGGCGATGACATGCCCAGATGAAGCATCTCCGAAGGTGATCGTCTCATCACCTGGAGCACGGGCAAGGGAAGAAAACCAACGGGAGTCTCCAGTCATGTGTCGTGAACTCCCGGAGTCTACGAGCCAAACCTTTCCCTTCCCTGCCCGGCAAACCTGAGTCAAACAGACAGTAAAGTCTCAGTACTGGGGTAAATCAAGAGTGATTTCGGCACCCAATACTGAGTAACACGTCGAGCAGATGTAGTCAAGCACGACTGACCTCTATCTACCCTACGCTCTCTGTCACTCAACAAGCCGTAAGTCGTGTGCGGACCGGCCGTTGTTGGGCTTGACTGCTATAGAGGAGCGAGTCAAGACACCAGCAACACGCTGATCACACCGTAGGTAGCTATCTCGACGGGGGAAACGAGATCTACCCTCAGGACGGCGGAAGTCACGACCAAAGGGAGCATGAGGACGAAAACCAGAAACCTCGGAAAAACCAAGTCCTCGATGCTGCCCAAACCCATCAACTGCAACAAACCTAGACCTCGTGTGGGTCTTAGGGGCACTCAAGGTCTGGGGCTGACCCTGAATATGCCTAAGAGCCTCAGCGGGTCTCGTTGCGCGATCTTGACGCGCCTGAAGCATCGATCGATCAGATGTCCATCCTTCTGACAGAAGGTGCAGTGGTACTTCACCTTCTGAGAGGTAGAAGTAACACGGTGAGGCTTCGCCTTCTGAAAGGCCGAAGTTGCAGGGGGAGTCACCGTGCTGTCAGAAATCCCTTGGACAAAGCCCGCTGACTTAAATTGGATTTTCTCAGTCCTGGGCTTAGTCTTGATCACACCTGGTGCTATGGGTCTGAGCACGGCAGGTGGATGCTTCCTCATGTCCTCATAAAAATCGTATCCTAGACCCTGATTAAATCTGCAGATTTTGGATTGGTCTAGAATAAGATTGAGCTTCTTCTTGCTGCCTACAAATCTCTCGAGAGTGTTCATAAGGTACTGACACTCCCGAAAGAGAGAGGTGCAAGAAGAGCAGGGGGAAGAAGGAGTAGCAGAAGGTAAGGGAGCAGATGAAGAACCAACATTAGAGGAAAGAATGGCTTGTGCACGCACAGCCGATTCTGAGGGGACAGTCCTACTACTAGCCGGTTGGTTCACGTTGCTAAGCGTCTCAACCTTACCCTTGGGATTCTCCTTCCCCACCTCAGCAGTCACATCACAATGAGTTGATGGCTTCTCTAGTAAATCCTTAGTTAGCTTCACACATTGTTCATTCAAAGCAACGAGTTCAAGTTTTAGTTTATCACAACTAATGCATGGTGGCTAACAGGATCCTTAGTCGCAAACTGAGCTAGTTTGTTGTCACGATCAACCATCTCTTGAAATTGCTTAGAAACGGACTCAAGCTCAAGCGTCAATTTTGGACAGTTGGTGCAAGAAACAACAGGCTCAAGTAAAGAAGCATACAACTCAACAATTTTATGATCAGCCCATTTTAGGTTCATCTTCAAATTATTGCAGTTTTCACATGTCTCGGGCAGATCGAGCAACATGGTATAAAGACCTCTAAATGTGTTGTCCTTATCCTCACATGAGGTGCAAGCACTAGTCTCAACAGTAGTAGATGAAACAGGAACTACCCTACTCATCTCAAGCTCAGCAAGAAGACTAATGTTCTCCACCTTAAGCGTATCAAGCTCAGAAGACAAACTATCATGCGAGGTCCTTAGTTTCTCCATGTCACCCAAAAGAGCACAGCATGTATCACAATCATCACTAGAGGGAGCAGATGTAAGAGCAATAATCTCTAGTGACAATCTATTTAATTCCTTCTCTAACTCAGTACACCTAGCCCTAGCTCTAGCATAAAATCCACCTAGCTTAAGAAAAGCATGATTGAGCTGGTCGTAGGTGGGGCATACCTCGTCTGAGTCGGAGTACAGCTCGTTGTCGCTCAGCTCACCCTCAAGGGCCATGAAGCACATGCCGAAGAAGTCGTCGCCGCTCTTGGATTCTTGGTCACCCGTCCCGTCGTCGTCGCTCCATGCCTCCACCTCGCTGAGGTCGAGGTCGTCGAAGGCGGTGAGGACGCGGCGGAAGAGCTTCTTGGCCTTCCCGAAGTCGCGGAACTTCTTCTTGCCTTGGGCAGGTGCTGAGGACTTCGTGTTGCGGTTCTTATCGATGTAGTCGTTCTTGCCCGAACCGCCGTAGTCACCTTTGCCCTTCCCCAGCTTCGGGTAGTTTGCTCGGATGTGGTTGGGGCCACCACACTCGAAGCAAATCACGGGTCTTCCTCTCTTTCCGTCCCTCCTCCTCTTGTAAGCATGGGAGAATCTCCGAGCTAGGAGGGCTAGCTGCTCATCCGCAAGCTGCTCTAACTGATCATCAGTTATGTCACAGAGAGCAGCAAGGGAGAAACCACACAACAAATCGAAGAAAGACCGAGCCGAACCGGATCGGTGACTAGGGCCATCGATCGTGACTTCGACGTCACGAGACAATGTCAATCTCGTGAGTCTTGAGGCGCGAGTACAGCGCATCAAGAGTCAAAGTCGAGAGGTCCGTGGTGTCCTTGATGGTAGTCACCTTCATCTCCCAAACACGAAGATCGAGTGCAGCGAGCATCTGTTGGGCATTATCCGAGTTGGAGTATGTGAGACCGACGGCTCGGAGGTTGCTCAGAATCTTGTGAAAACGCGCAAAACACTCATCAAGGGACTCACCAGCAAGCATTTCAAACTTGTTGTAATCTCGCTTGAACTGGTCCTGTCGCACCGTCTTTATTTGGGTGGTGCCCTCATGGTAAGCATCGAGGGTCTCTCAAATATCGAAGGCGGACGAAAGATGAGATATGCGGTCAAACTCGCTACGACTCAGGCCTTGGATTATGATGTTCCTTGCCTTAGTGTTTGCCTCAACATCATACATATTTCCCGCATTGATGTTCTCATCGGTAGGAATAACAAACCGGACCTTGACCTTGCGCCAGATGGCGTATCCCTGAGCTGGATATATGTCTCCATTCGACTTTTCCAGAAGAGGTAATCGATGCCATTGAAAACGGGCGGCTTGGTCGAGTACTTGTCCGTCGCCATGGCTCTTGAGACCGGTTAAGATCTATTGATTAGAGCTAACCGGCTCTGATACCAATTGTTGGACCAAAATGGCGACAGAGGGGGGTGAATGTCGCTTTCAGAAATTAAATTCGCCCCTCAAGTATCCACACTTATGCTTCTTCTCCAATAGCTATGTAAGCTATGAAGATAGAAGATATGCACTACTGGAAGTCACAGCAACAAGGATAAACCAGATCCAGAAAGAGACAGTCAAGAAAAATAAATTCAGAACAGGTCTGACTGCAAGCGGTAGTACCGCTGGGCGGTAGTACCGCTGAGCCGAGCGGTAGTACCGCTGAGCGGTAGTACCTCTCGAGGAGCGGTAGTACCGCACGAAGAAATCAGCAAGCAGGAAACTGAAACCTGAAAAACTGAACTTCGGGTAGGACTGCAACTCCTCGAAATTCAAGGCAAATGGTGGTTTTCTTTCATTATTTTTTGGCCCAAAGCATTACTACAACATATCAAATAGTAAGGGGGCTTTGGGAAACAAAGAAACCACACCAAGAAACAAGAATTTCAGATTTGGGTAAAAATCTGAAATCTTGAAAGAACCAAGCCAAAAATCAAATTACTCCTCAACCTTTGATCCTTTGGCCATGAGACTTTGAGGATAGCTAATTAATAGCCATAAGTTTCTGCATGCCAAGTTCCACCTTTTCTCATGAAGGGAAACACGAAAATCATCAAAACCCTAAAGGAGGAAATGAAGAACAAAGGAGTTGATGTGACAATGGCCCGATCTTCCGAGAGGTACTGATAAGTCGATTGTGGAGATCTCAACGTTGATGATCCAAAGGCTCCGACCAAAACAGATCAAACCCCTCGCAATCACTACACCACTGCTCCGTTGGTTATCAACCGTGCCGAACACGATTGACCTCGCCAAGAAGGCTATCTCCTGCAAGCGAATCGAGAACACAAGCAAGAGAGTACAAGATGCAATCTGAAATTGCGAATAAATATTAAGTTCACAAGTTGGGGTCTCACAAACCGATGAACGGTGAAACTGTTCAAAGACAGATTAATCTAAGCAAAACTCAAGGAAAACTAAAGGGGTGTGACCTCCTTAAATAGGGGAGGGGGAAGGCACACTTATCTAATGAAAAGGGATGTGGTACTATTCTTAGTTACTGTTCACACGTGTGGTACTGTTCATGTGAACAGTACCAGCCCAAATAGCCCAAGTTACAAGGCCCTTGGCCCACTTTGACTCGAACTGGAAAAGTGATGTGGCTTGTTTCACAGTTTCTGATCTTCTCGTGTGGAGTTTGAAGGTGAGATTAGATCCATCTGAAAGTAGACTCCAAGATCTTTCCAACGAGTACTCACGGGCCCCGAGAAGCCTTCTGGATCAAAAGTTATGGCCGTTTGAAATTGGTCTGTCAAGCTGAATCCGAATTGATCTGGAGGCCGAATTGGATTCCAAAACCTGTCCAACTTGAACCCTTGCTTCAATTGGTTCCAAAGTGATGTGGTTCTACAAATATATATATTTTCATCATTAGGTAGCATCATATTCTCATTTAAAATATGTTGAAGTTGAAGAAACGAATTCACCTTTAGTTCATTCTTGATATTGGCCGCTATGGTCGTACGTGTTGGTGGCGTGGTCACATCAGGAGTCCCAAACATGAAATCTGGAATCAAACTCGGTTTGCTCTTGGGATTAAATAGCCAAATGACTTTTGAGCATCCCCCATGTCATAGCAACCCATTTTGGCACTCCCCAACAACAAACAACAAGAAATCACGAAACTCAAAATCAAGCCAAAAAGGAGAACGAAGGAAGAACAGAGAGCACGGGAGAAAACTTCAGATTTCCATTCATTGAAGCAAAAGGATTACAGAGGAGTCCCGATACGCATGGACATTAGAACAACAAGAGGAAAGATTACAAGACTCTCAATCCATCTCCTCACTCTCCCTCTCCATCCTCAAGATCACCAAGAGCTTCACATGCTTCTTGGGAGGAACACACAGAGAAGCTACGAAGGGGACAAGCTCTCAACAGAACCCTGCCTCTTCTACCAACTAAAGCCCAAAGCAAAACTACCTCCTAAAGACTCTTTTGACCAAAGCAAACCCTAACTCTCTCCCAAAGCCATATGGAGGCATGCAGCCCCTCCAACCTATTTATAGCCCTTTGCTAACGGGTCTCCAACCCGTTACGCTAGCTAAACCCGAACGGAACCGTCTCCCGCCTGTGCAGCCTCGCAAAATTCCCAATTCGCCCCTCCTGCACCTTCCGGGAAGTTTCCGCGCTCCTTGTCGTCCACGACTCGCAACCACATCGAATCTCCGCCGTCTTCGACACATCCAACCGTTCTGACCTCGACATCGCCTGTGTCTAGTCCGGTCAACTCGTGTCTCACCACAGCTCCGCTTCGACATCCTGCAGTCATCACAAACAAGAAATAAATGCATTAAAGCATAAATGCATCAATGCATCAATGATGTGTCTAGTCCGCTCGATACATTAAAGCATAAATGCATCAATGAACCTCATTATGCAAGAAGTAGCCCAAACCTGTCAAATCGACATAATCTGTATTTTAACCACTTTGACTAGGTTTGACCAAGTCCGACCGAACCCATTGCACCACGCAACGACATGGTCCGAACCACACAAACCAAACTCGATTCTCCTAAACCGATGTCAATTACTCATCACACACATGGGGTTACAACCACATGGTCTCTCATTTGTCTAAATTAAATTCTTATATTTTGATTCGAGTTTCTTCCTCCTTTTTGTGGACCACCTTTTTAGATTTTTAAATTTAGAATTTTTGGGTTTCCATTATTTGCATATTTCCTTTTAGGGCATTATTAGTGTCATTAATTAGATCCTAACACTAGATTAAACAAATAATAATGTTGGACTGTAACTACACATATAAAAGAAAATAATCAGAGGAATGTGGATGATATGTATGTGGCCCACTAGTAAATATATTAGTAAATATTTTTGTATTCACCGGAGACCCTATTAGAAATGTAGACACCATCATTAACATACTACCAATCATGAAATCTTAAACGACAAGCTTTAAATTAGTAACAATGACAAAATATAATCATATGTAGCAGGCTCAATCAGTCATAAATGAGTTAAGATTAAATTATGTCAGATGCTAAGGGATAAAATATCAATATCAGTTAACTTCCAGAGCGCCTCCAAATTAAGAAGGTCATATTATTATATAGGTACTAAAATGTAATAGCACCAGGTCATCAGACATTGAAATAATCTCACCGATATATAAATATTCCGAAGTAAACATTTAAACCAATTATAAGAGTAATTAATTAGGACCACATAAAATGCTACATATCAAATTAGTAGAAATATGGATTAATTTGATAAGCTAAAAGTCGTATACATCGTCTATGGAACCCCTGCCTTAAAATGGCAACATTCGACCAATACAATACTTAATACCCAACTAAATTCATACACCTACTCATATGTTTAGCTTGACTTATGGAACTTCCTTGATAAATATAAAAATAATAAAAGAAGTTATTAATAAAAAGATCAAGTCATCGTATTCTACCATCGGCTATGCCTAGCCATCCTCAAGTCTGAAGCGGAATATCCCTATGAGTTTTCCCATATTCTGAACCATCCTTGACATACGTCTTGATGGATTTCCCCTGTTGTCATTTCCTCACTTCGCTCCAACCCCTTTTGACTCTGTCAATACTCCGCGCCCTATCGGCCTTGCCTTGAATCACCTAATTCCCCCATTAACTCATAATAAAGCTAAATTGAATTTATTTGGACTTATTTGGGTCGTTTGAGTTATTTGACGTTATATGGATTCAGTTGTTTAGCGCGTAATTAGAAATTGGAGTCCCGAGGATTCATTGGATCAAACAAGACCAAGATCCAAACAAAGACGAAGACCAGAAACTCAAGACCATCGAATGAGAAAGCTTTGAGTAAGCTCAAGACCGCGGTAAACCGTGCAAGGCAAGTCAATACTTTGATCATATTGAACCTACATTTTCCGCAAATTACTTTTGTTTAAATTATCAAATTGCATGTTGTTATCTTATATGCAATTATATGTTGATTTAAGGTTCTAGTTATATGCCCATTATTTAACTTGATTAGTATTACATCTTTTTTGGAATATTGAATATGTGAGCCTTGTCACCCTAGCAAAATTATAATGGTAACCTTTCGAAAATAAGTCCATAATTATACGCCATGCTTAGTATTGCTTAGATACTCGGGGCACAAAAATGCCCAAGCATTACTTTTAATCACGAGAAACTGATTTGGGAAGTCATGGTGGAAATGACTGGTATATTTTGACATGATTATTTTATGCTCGCCAATAACCCCAACTTGTTTAAATATCTGGGCAGATGGTATGGGGGCTAGTGTGGTGCAATGGAAGCACAGTGTGTGGATTGTGGTAGAACCGTCCAGATACCACTAAGGACTGAATCTTGTCATGACCCCCTATGTAAAATAGTACAACCACAAGTCTACAAGGTGCAACTTGGCTAAGTAAATCTATCGAAACCCCCGGACTCATCTCACCGGTAGTGGATAGGATTGGATATGCAAGGGCAAGGGGAGGCCTAAAGGGACACCGAGAGGAGGGTGAAGTTTCCAGCTGTGCTAGCGTTGTGGGGAGTGAAGCTCGAATGCGCTAGTAGATGTGGTTACATCCTGTGAAACGTATGGGTCCCACCGCAAGTGGGAGCAGCCCATAGGGTGAGATGACAAAAGGGGCTAGATATTTTGAAAGGTTACTGTGACGGTCTACTCAACCACATAACTAAGGAATCGTGTGGAGCAACGAGCAGATTGTCTCTTGTGGTGAAAGTGTACCAACTCTGCAAAGTGAAAACTATTCGAATAGCTGTGCCCACGGTCAAGGGCGGACATGCAAACTTAACCAGGTATAGTTCTATTTCAAAAACTTTGTGGACGGAATTGGAAATGTGGAGGGCAGAGAAAGACCCTGATTTGTATTGCCCTGGGTGTTGCCCAAGTGATATGGTAAGCAGATATAATGCTGGAAGATTGCAGAAACCATGTAACGGTGGATGGAATCTAGATCGCTATTATTATTGCATTCTTTAACACATTATGTTTTAGTTCAAACTGCTAGGTTTCAGGAAATTTCTATGCATCATATTTCAAAAGCAATTTATGGCAAATAAAATAATCCGAGCCTTTTCTTGATAAGCCTTGCATGTTATCTATTTGCATCCTGTGTATTAGCTCGCGGAGCACGGTGGTTTGTGCTCACCCTTGCTCTCACAATTAATCCAGAACCAGGAGTCAGATCGCTACGCTTCAGCAATACCCTTGGTGAAGAAGATGAAGATGTCAAAAACTAGGTCGCGAACCCCCAATTGGCTGTCTATGCGCACGTCCTGAGGGGTCCCCCCTGTGTGCTTTATTTCACTGCTGCATTTATTTAATTTTGGCCTAATCGGCCCATGAGTAAGTCTACTATGATATTTACGCTTCCGCATGATATGCCTTTTAATGTTCAGTACTATATCTGTGAGCACTATCTACTGATCCAGGGAATAGTGCGGTGGAATCACAGAGGATTTTGAATTGTAAAATCCGGGTTTGACAATTCACATGGCCACTCTCTGTTTTGCTCTATTCCACTTCTACCCTTCTGTCCGGGAGGGTGAGTGCTACTACAAGACTTACATCACTATGGAGGATGACCCGCTATTGACGCACCAGCTCTAGCTCACCAAAGCTATGGGGGCCACTTATAGTGATGCCTTGGAGGAGGTCACCTAGCTCTGCATGCTCCTCACTGCCAGTTATAGTCACTCTGACACTCTTCTTTCCCAGCTCAACAGGCGCGAGAGGACCCTAGCTGTTGTGGAGGGTGAGAGGATAGCAACAGTCATTGAGCTTGAGTGCAGAATGGTGGTAGCAGCTATCAATGCTCTAGCACCTCCTAGACCCTTAGTCATTTCCAGCAACCCAGCGCTGACTCGACCTTTGGGACCCCATCTGAGGACTACTACACGCAAGAGCGTGTGACACCCTAGCACGCCGATTATCATGGACATCGAAGACTCCAGCAGAGGACACAACCTCTCTCGTTCCTGTTCCTGCTCTTGGGTTACCTACAGCCATAGTTGCCCCTATTCCCACTCTCCGGGCGGCTGCATAGCTTGTTGTGGCCATACCCTCATGGAGGAGTAAGCAGGTTTAGGATTAGGTTAGCTAGTAGTACATACTAGGGCAATCTTTTGGGTTGGAAGCACTTCCCCCTATACCAGTCGAGTAAACGTTGTGATTTGTAACCTACTATGGTGTCATAGCTTAGGAAGGCCTATATGCTATGTACTAGTAGTCATGTAACACTTAACCCTTATTATTAGCTAGGTTCTCCATTTTGCTTAGAGTCTCATATTGGTCCCGTTTGTTCTGTCAAATGTTTATAATGAGACTTACACTAGTCAATATTTTACTGAAATATGTAAAGAAAGTCAATATGAGACTACTAGTCTCATATTGGTCCCGTTTGTTCTGTCAAATGTTTATAATGAGACTTACACTAGTCAATATTTTACTGAAATATGTAAAGAAAGTCAATATAAGTCTTAAATTTGAAAATTATAAGTTAAATTGGTAAATTGAAATAAATTGAAATGAGAATATTAATATCAAAATCCAATGAAAATAATGGAAATTAAACATTGTAAAAAGGCTATTCTCTAGGTAGATTTTAAAAATTTTACTAACAAGAACACTTGTAAATTGGGGAAAAATTAAAACCCATATTAAATAGTTAGATATGCTTACTTTTGACAAATATTTTTGGAAAATAAAAATATTCAAAATATAGTTTTCAGCATTTCATGATTTAGAATAGATATTGAATATGTTAATTTTTAATATTATCTTTTTCAATTTTTTTTAAAAAACTAAAAGTTCTTGTGAGGTTTTTATAGTTCTGACATCAAGTTAAAATTTTGCAGGTAATGTGTGCACTTATATTAAAAATAAGAATTATTTTTTATTGAAGAAAATAATTAAACCCTTCAACCATCCTAAAGCACAAAAATATTGTGCAACATAGAACCTTTTCCCTTTATTTACTTCACATTTAGAAAATGCTTAATTATATTTTTCTCAAAATAATGAACATATATTCTACACAAGGCTCACACTCACATGAAACACATCGATGTGTTTCAATGAGTGAGCCAAAAAGGCTGAAATCACTGATAAAGCAAGGTGTTTTATGGTTACATCCTATTTGGTCTCATCACTCACATGGGAACTTCCTTATGTAGGATGTGCCAATAAGTCATATTTGTCTAAAGCCTTTGCTCAGAACGCTACTGCCCAAACATATATTTATCAACTTGTTTGTTTTTGTGAGACCACGTGAAGGTCACTCCATAGTTATGATGAGTATTTGATTGTTGGTTAAGAGAGTTTGTGGAGTTTGAGTTTGGTTTTTGAGAAATTGCAATGTTCAATTGCTCTCAGGAACTGGCGGTCTGATCAGCATTGGAGACGTGGTCAGATCGGCTAGGAATGACCTAACTATCATCAAGTGAGTGATCAAACCAGATTTTGGGAGCGGTCACACCGTCGGTATGCTATGACTGATTTCTAGTTAACAGTTGCATTATTTCAGAGGGTGTGTTTTGTTGTTGGGTCATGCGATCCAACTGGCCATGGTGGCGGTTGGACCAGGCCGGTCTGATCGGTATTGAAAGTGCGGTCACGCTAGTGGGGCAGTTAGATCGGCTAGTGGTTGGTGGTCTGATGGGCGTGGAGAGCGGTTAGACCGGTGGCTGAGGTAGAGTTCCGCAAGAGTAGGATTTGAGTGGTTTGAGTGTGAGGACGGCCTAGATGCCGTTGCTCGGGTATGGCATGTTGCATGATGCATTGTTTTGACTAACGTGAGTAAGTGTATGGACCTTGTGCTCGATATGGTTGCTTAGTCTTTAGATGTGCAGGTGGCTTAGAGGATGTAGCAGTTGATGACAATGGACAGGGACTAGGCGTGATGTTGAGGTCTAGAGCAGTCATGTAAGTCTAGGTGAGATTATGTAGCTCAAGTAGGATCAAACAACAGACAAAGATCGTAAAGAGGAAAGTTGGTGCATATGGTACGGCGAGTGATGAGATAGATGTATGTAGACACGGTTTGAAGGAGACCGAATGCGTGAAGATGTGACGGCTATTCATTGGTCAATACAGGCAGAGAGTGTCGAAGCATGAGGAGATGTTTTGATGTAAGGTAAAGTTTCTTGGCTCATCAATTATGTTAATTGATGATTTTGTGTATTGTGTGGTGCTATGTGGTGTGCTATGTGATGGTTTGCTTGTTAGTTTGGTTGTAGGACTTTGGAGCTAGGTCATTGTGAGGCTAAAGGGATCGAGATTAGGTTAAAGAGCTGAGGTCCAAAACAATCAAGGTGCTACCGAAGATGATAGGCTAATTACAAGCTAAAAAGACAAGGAGCCGAAGATAGGGCTACAAGTGGTAAACATGACGGGCAACGGAAAGGTGGATCGAGACTAGGTTCAGGGAGAAGCTGAGGTCCTGAACGGTCAGGAAAGTTGGGTGCTATTATGGTGAAGATGAAGCATAGGGTGGCTTCAAGGCGAAGGAGGTGGGAAGCTTCGTGGACGGTGGTATATGGGCATTTTGGTAAATAGCCTAATACGAAAAGTGATGGTGTGAGAAACTGTGATGGCCTAAGTGGTTTAGTTCAAGGTTGTGCTGAAAATGTTAAGTGGGTTAATGGGGGTGTACGCTTTAAGAAGTATGTTTGTGTAAATGTAAAACACGGTATTGTATTGGGTTAACGGGTTAGCCCATGTAAATGGATAAAACCCAACTAGAGGGATTGGTTATGATTTCTTATGTGCCTCCACTATAAAAGGGTGGGGAAGGGTGGCTTAGGGGATAAGCCATCCAAGTGAATGAGAGGAGATTTATGGTTCTTGAAGATAACTTGTGGGAGATATAACAGGCTCTCGTGGTTGAGCTTTTTGTCATTACTAGACCTTGCGTGTGGTTAGGGAGTGGTTGTAATCATATATCTCCAAGTATCAATATATCTGCCAAATTCATTTAAGTCTTTGCCTCTTGTGCTCAAGTGTTGAAATCTTGATTCGGCTTGATTTTTGGTGTTTCTCCTCCTCTTGATCCTGCTTTGAGTCAAGGGTGTCTAAGTGATGGAGATGTCTCTTAGAGACCATATCTCATCCATCTAGGTACTTTCCATAGCAAGTCCTAGTGATTGCCCAGTTTGGCACAAGAAAGCATTATTTGGAGGTTTGGGTTAATTGCTTTTGGCTTGTGTCTTGCTATGGTTAGATTTTCTAGGACGTGTGGGATTAGATCTAAAGTCATTTTAACCATCAATTACCTATGAGTAAGTTATGGCTCAAGTTCTTGAGTTTGTGCGGTTTGGAGCAATCTTCCTTCACGGAAAAAATGTCGCAATGTTGATTGGAATAGGCTCCTCACATTCTAAGGAAGGTGTGTGCAAAGTTTCAGGTCATTTAGAGCTGTGGATCAAAAGATTTATCAATTCTTGAATTTGGAACCGTGTTGATTTTGTCATTGTTCTGACGGAGCGGTGCAACTGCAATTATAACTACGGTAGCACCAGGAAGTCAATCCAACCGGACTTTGGTTGGTGGTTGCACCGATTTCAGTGTGTATACTCTTTTGACTTGGTTTTCTTAAATCTTTTCTTGTGTGTGATTTGTCTCTGATCTTCATAGTTTTTCATAGTTATTGGGGTGAAGAGTTTTACTTTCATTTTTTGATAAGAAGATTTAGAAATGTTTTTAATCATGTTGGCTCCTATGCACCCCTTTAGTCATCTTCCCGGTCCTACAATTTTGTTTCTAGACCATATACAAATCAACCCGATGACCCACGGTTTGGCTAAGCATTTCTTATGGAACAAGAAGTTCATAGCTCAGCATAACAATGATTGTATGCTTACATAAAAAAGCATAGAGAAGTATATATCTAGTAGGAATGGAAATGAATCGAATAGTCTTAAATACGAATACGAATCCATATTTTTAAAATAAATACGGATACGAATACAAATTCATATTTTTAAAATAAATAAAAATATGAATTCGAACATTCTCGAATATGAATATGAATCAAATGTTGTAATGAATACGAATTCAAATCGAATATGTACTCAATTAGGTCGAATGCGAATATTCTAAAACTTTTGTAACAAATCTCACTAGAAAAAATTTATATAACATTACTACACGTCTACACGAGCTAGGAGCGTAACATATAAAGTTGAAAATTATGCAAAGTAATTTTCACTTCTGACTTGTAAACCGTGGTTCATTAGAAAATTGCTTCCTATAATCATCCTTAGGGAGGTCGCTAGAGATGAAAACGGAGCGAATACGAATCGAATAGTCTCGAATACAAATACGAACATTCTCAAATACGGATACGAATATTCTCGAATACAAATACATTCTCGAATACAGATTTTGTTTACCACATTTATATTTTCTAAAACATGAATATCAGATAAAATAGATTATCCTTAATCATTTTCTGTCTCTAATATGCAGATGGCTTGAACCAGACTGTAGAGAAAACAGATTTCTAGGAAGCATTCCAGAACGGGACACGAGTTACGCGACGAATTCGGAGGGACGTTTTGGCACTACCAGCGTAGTCTGCTACCTTGCTACTGCTAGTGCCTGGTGATGATGACAACGGGAGCTATTCCCAGGCTCCCAGGCGAGCTGTACGTACCGTGGCCACTGGATGTGGATTCCTCCATCTTGGGTTTCCAAAGCGGCCGGCCGGGGTCCCACTAATCGCCATCACTCTATACGTGACAAATCTAGTGACTTTTGTCACGTTTCTACAAGTCGTCTCTATCACCGGGGACTGCACCAACATCTGACCGTTGGAGCATGCGGTCTCGACGGTCCAGATCGGTACGAGCGTGTTCATTCATCACGGCCAGCGCTACAGACGACTTATCGAGTTAGATGAGCTTGACAAATGAACTAGCTGAGATTGGTAGTAATATATTATAATGGACAAACATAACAGATAATACGTCGCACTTATCGTTACTAACATGGTTTTAGATATGACCAAATTTGCAAAATTACATGTCACCTCTCTGCTAACAACACACACTCTTCCCTCCTCGAGAAAACATTGAAAAATCAGTGCAGATTGTTGAGAAACCGTCGCTGGCGACTAGTCCGAGCGATTCCTCTGTTTAGAACAAGAACGAATCAATCACAGAATCACAGAAGAATAGATTGAACATACAGAGAGATAGAGAGAACTCATGGTCTTTCTTTATTGCTTTCATTCATGTGTACATAATGAGGGGGTCTAGGTCCCTATTTATAGTCTACGGTGGGGTGCCCAAATATGTCAGGACTCTGGCCGTGGGCCCAGTTTCCTAACACTTCCCCTTGGGCACTCACCCAACAATGCCTCGTCAAAACTCCATAAAAACCCAGTGGAAAAAATTTGGAGAAAGAGTACATGATATATGTGATGCTGCGATGCACGAATTGCCTCATTAAAAACCTTGGTCGAGAAACTTCATGGAAAACTCGTCAAGGGAAAAAGAGTACAATTCACCCAATTTTATTTGGTCTTCAGGACTTTATTCCTTTGGGTACTTAATCTTCATAATCAAGATTTAATAACGGGCTTAAGAGAATTCTCCCCCTGAATTCTGCATTTCTCTAAGTCTCATCATTCCAATCCCTCACACGCACATTTCAAAGCTAGATGCGGGGAGTGACTTAGTGAACAAGTCTTCATGACTTAGTGTGCAGTACTTTGATTTTGTCCATCTTTGCAATTCATGAGCATAGAGGAACTTGGGGTTGATATGCTTACATAGCCCGTCTGCACTTGTGCAACGCAAGCTGCATTATCTTCATGGATAATTGTGAGGGTTTGCACAATGTTCATTCCATATGACTGCTGGATGTGGTGATTCGTTCAGCGGAACCAAGTGCACTCTCGTGCGACTTCATAAAGTGCTATAATTTCTGAGTGGTTCGTCAAAATAGCTACAAGGCTTTGCTTAGACGATTTCTAGGAAATTGCAGTTCCACCACATGGAAATACATAGGCTGTTTGCGACTTAGCGGTATGCGGTTCAGACAGGTACCCAGCATATGCATAGTCAATCAAGTTCAGATCTTGATTCTTTCTGTAATACAATCTAAGGTCATTGCTTCCTTGGAGGTATCGGAAGATGTCCTTTATGCTCTACCAATGCCTTTTGGTGGGCCCTGCACTGTACCTTGCTAAGAGGTTCACGGCAAATGCAATGTCCGATCTAGCACAGTTCACTGAGTATATGAATGCTACCACTGCACTCAAGTGTGGGAATTCTGGTCCCAGAACTTCCTCCCCTTCTTTCCTAGGTCGGAAATGATCTTTTTCTTGCTGTAAAGACCTACCGATCATCGATACTTTCGAGGGAAATGCCTTCTCGAAGCCAAACCTTTCAAGCACCTTCTGGGTGTAGGTCGACTGATGTACCAAGACTCCTTTAGAGACATGCTCAAGCTGCAGGCCTAAACAAAACTTGATCTTGCCCAAATCTTTCATTTCAAATTCTGACTCCAAGTAGGAGCTTGCTTCTTTTATGTCTTCGGCTGTCCCGATGATATTCAGATCATCTACGTACGCAGAGATTATACAGAATCCATTCTGGGATCGCCGTATAAATACACAAGGACAGTCTTCATTGTTCGTGTAGCCTTTTTTGCAGAGAAAATCGCTTAAGCGATTATACCACATTCTTCAGTTGTTTCACCATACAAGGACTTTCTCGAGTTTCACACTGCATGATTTCTATTTGCTCTGTCTTGGTTCGGGAGAGGAATTCCTTCAGGGACTTTCATATAAATCTCTGAATCCAAGTTACCGTAAAGGCATGCAGTCACAACATCCATCAATTTCATTTCTAAATTCAAGTTCACTGCCATTGAGATCAAGTATCTAAAGATAATTCCACTCATGACTGGGGAGTAGGTTTCTTCATAATCAACTCCAGGACGTTGAGTGAAACCTTGGGCTACCAGCCTTGCTTTGTATCCCACTACTTCATTTCTTTCATTTCTCTTTCGAACAAATACCCACTTGTGCCCAACGGGGTGTATTTGGGGAGGCGTGCGGCATACGGGCCCAAACACCTCTCTTTTGTTCAGAGATAGCAATTCAGTTGCTATTGCCTTCTTCCAATCTTCCCAATCTGATCTTTTCTTACATTCAGCGAGCGATGCAGGCTCGGGATCAAGATCGATGATGGTGACAATTTTCTTTGCGAAGTAGATACGATATTAGTTGTTGTCCTATTCAGGGACTCTCCCGTGTGCACATAATTTATAGCTATTTCTTCATGAGTTGCTTCTTCTAGAGCGATTGCTTCTGCTGGAGCTTTACCTTGCACATCGCTTCTTTCAATTGCGGTGGCAAGTCCCTTTAGTTTTTCGGCTTCGATGTGTGTGCACACATCCATGTCGATGGGGATATTCAGATCCGGTATGCCCTTTTCGGAAGGTGTCATACTTGTACCAGGTCTCAACTGTCTCCCCTTCTCATTCTGGGGGACTTCAATGATCGGCTGTGATAAATCCTTCTTACCCTTTTTCGCCAGGCGTCCCCGGTTACTAAGGATTAGAGGACCGGAGTTCTCGTCCTTTATTATTTTTCTGAGGCCTCTGGACAAGATTAGGGATACCTTCTGCTTTCTTTGGTATTTCAATCCTCTCCGGTGCAGTGCGTGCAGGCACATGCGACTTAGTCACGCTCTTCAAATCACTAAAGTGATCAGGCAGCTGATTTGCTAATGCTTGCAAATCAATTGTCTTTTGGACTTCTATTGTCTTCTAGACTTCTATTTGCTTTACTAGTGTGCGGGTCATGTGTATGAATTCCTGTGGCTTGCCATGTAATGTCTTCTGGACTTCTCTAGTGCACGGGTCATCTGCATGGATTCCCGTGGTTTGCCACATAATTTCCCGGCATTCTTCATCAAGGGGTTGATTTCCTCCCCCTAATGTTGGGAAATTTTCGGTGGTGACCCTTGCGCTAGTTGCATAAGCGAATGGATGTTGTAGGCCGAAGGTCTAAAATTGATGAGATTCGCTGCATGGAGGACTGCGTGTCCCCACCATGTAGCTGGCAAATTACAATTATGCACAAGGGGCCGGGCAATAAATTTAATTATTTTAATTAAAACCTTTGCCAAACCATTCTGGGTATGGACATGCGGTACCGAATGCTCAACTGCAATTCCCATCGCCATACAATAATCATCAAATGCCTTGGAAGTAAATTCTCTGGCATTGTCCATTCGGATGGATTTGATATGATGATCTGGAAACACATTTCTGATGCGAGTGATCTGCGAGATCAATTTTGCAAAGGCGTGGTTTCTTGTGGACAACAAACCCACATATGACCACTTCGAAGAAGTGTCAATGAGCACCATAAAATACTTAAACGGCCTTGAGACAGGCTGAATGGGACCGCAAATGTCTCCCTGGATGCGTTCCAGGAATGCAGGGACTTCATCCTTCATTTTCAGAGTGGAGGGTATAGTAATTAGTTTCCCGGTGGCACATGCAGGGCACACAAAATCTTCATGATTCGGGAAATTCTTCACATTAATATTATGCCCATGCGAGTTATTTATTATGTTTCTCATCATCCTAAGACTTGGGTGGCCTAATCTGTCATGCCAGAGACAGAATAGTTCAGAGCTTCTAAATACTATCTTCAAGACAATGCAGGCTGCAGGTGCCTTAATGTTGGTATAATATAGCCCAGTTTCTAGTAAGGAAGTTTCTCTAATGCACTTTTCCATTTTCTTCGTGCTTTGTAATGAGTAGGTATTCTTTACCGTACTCTTCTTTAGTCTCAACGTGGAAACCGTTGGCGCAAATATTCTTAAAACTTAGGAGAGTTCTAGTCGATTCTGGGTACAATAAGTCTTCTTCAATGACCAAAGTTGTGCCCATTGTGGCTCTTCCCGAACCAATTATACATGCATCGCTTCTGGCGATTGTCGTAAGGCTGCCAGTGCTCTAACGAATCGACTGAAAATACTCAATCTCTCTTAAGATGATATGCGTTGTGCCGCTGCTAGCTAAGCACACTTCCTTCATAGGGCGCCACACGTGTTCTAATATAGGGTATTTATTAACATGTATGAGAAGGCAATCAACACATAAATAAAATACGCCAATATCAGAACATATCATGCCATCATAAACTGAATAAATGAATGAATTCTTCAAATATCATCCAACCATCACGAGAAAATAACAATTCTTAAGTACCATCCATGCAAATTCTAACATATTCTTCCACACAAAATAAATGACAATTAAAGTCGAAATGCATTCAGTGCACTTGACTTCTTCTGTTATTTTCTCAGGGTTGACATTCTCTTCAAGAGAAATCATGGCGGTGACTGCTTCTAGGTCGAGAGGGGTGCTGCTGTCGTAATGGTCTCAAACACCATTAGCGTAGGCAGCTACTCAGAATGCTCCCCCTCAACCGATGCAGAGTGGGCTTCATGTGCCCTTTGCCATCCCGTTTTTGGCTTGCTAGCCTTATTCTCACGTGGAGCATCTGATTTGCCTTTCTGGGCTGCGGTCTTACCCTTCCTTCCCCTTTTCTCTATCAAGAGCTTTCGCACCTTGTTGCTCCCGGCGTTGGCTTCACGGCTAGTGGAGCTACCAGATGGCTGAGTGACTTAGTTCTTGCGGAGAACTTCGTCCTGAGCCTCCGTAATTTGCATCATATCAATCAATTCGGCATATTCCTCATAGCCGTCTTGACGATAATTGCGTGCAGATTATACTGCATTGGGGTGGAAGGATTTTCTCAATTTCCTGTATTGGGGTACAAATCACGTACGCAGCGAATTGTTTTCCCCGACCGTCTTAAAGTCGGCAAACCTCAGTCTGATCCATTCTTACTCTGCTTGAGAAAAATGGTGTACTTTAGCCTCTCAAACCTGCTTCTTGAGTGCGGTCCAGAGTGCAAGCACGCTTTTCCCCGCCATATACTCATTTTGAGAGTGAGGCAGAGGTGGTGCTTGAGAAAATGAAGTGCCTGATCATTCTCTTTAGGCGTGGGTTGGGACTTGGGCGTCATTCTGTCCGCCAATCCCAATAGTCGCGCGGAGCTTCTTGGCTCCAAGCACAATCTCGACATCGGATGCCTATGTCAGATAGTTTTGGCCATGCTGGGCCAGCTCTTCGAACTCCCAGTTCGTGATGCTAGTCATCTAAATGTGTATAAGTCTACTGCTGGTAGACATGCACGGAATAATTCACTGCGGGTAAATAAATGTTACAAAAGGTTCTCGCAATGTTTCAGAATTTTCTATGCATTTTCTATAAATTTTACTGCTAATTTCAGTGATTAAAAGTAATTTTCAGTAGTTACAATTAACCAAAAACAGTAAATAATACAGAAAATACATAAAAGTAATGGCATAAATAAATAAGCTTCAAATGCTAAAAATAATGCAAAATTCGGATTCCCGAGGCCCTTTAATGCTAAAATATGAAATTTCAGCAAATTCTGCAATTTCTGGGGGTTTCTACGCAAAATTTCAGTTCAGAGAAAAATTCGTGCAATTTTCTGATTTATAGAGGGGTTTTCTGCAAAATTCTGGACCCGCTCGTAAATTTGAGGGCTTATTCACAATTTTCGGAACTGCGAGGCCTTATCTGCAAAAATCAAGTCTCATATGCAAAATTTAAGGGCTTTTCTGTAATATCCCGAAGGATGGAGGATTTTTCCGAAAAAATCCGGTGCCGGCCCATCTTTCCTTCTCCCCCCGGCAGGATTTCTTTCTCTTGGCCCATCCCCACCCGCGGCCCATCTTCCCTCCACCTGCGCGGCCCATAATGGCCACCAGACCAAAACCCCGCCGGCCGGCTTAACCCTTTAGGGTTTCCCTAATCCCGTCCAGATGGGGAGGCGCTCCCAACCCGTCGCGGCGGCCGACGCGGCGAGCGGCACGTTCGGGCGCGGGGTGGAGGCCGGCGCCGTCGGCGCGCGCGGGCGGGTGCAGCGGTGCAGCGCGGCGGCGGCGGCGGGCGCCAGCGTCTGCACGCGCGGAAGGTGAGGGGCCGCAGCCGGCCGAGCCGGCGCGACGCGCGGAGGCGAGGGCGTGGCCGGTCGCGCATGTGGGCACGCGGTAGGGCGGCGGCGCGGCGCGTGCGCGCTGCGCGGCGCGCCGGGAGGAGGTAACCGGGCGAGGCGCGAGGCGGCGAGGCGGCCAGGCCGGCGAGGCGGGAGGAGCCCGCGGGCGCGCGCGCGCGCGCGGGTGCGAGTTAGCGGCGGCTGCCGCTGTGCAGCGGCCCGTCAGGGGGCTGCGAGGACCGGCGCCGGGCGGCGCCGCGCTGGAGGTGGCCGTCCGGTGGCTGTGCCAGCGCATGCAGGCGCGGTGGCCGGCCGGCGGCCATGCGTGGCCTTGAGCCAAATTCCTCCTTTTTTATTAGATCTACAATGCTGTGCAGAATAAAAAGGAAGATGCAATTTTCAATCTGCAATGCTGTGCTTGAACATGAAAACCCATGCATATATTCTTTGTTTCTATTTCTATGATGCAATCAACATCTACCCCGTTTCGTAATCTACCGATCGACATTGTGCCGGCGATTTCAGATCTGCTCGCGGTAGATTTGGAGTGGATTTGCATCGTTCTATAGTGCAATCAACATCTACCCTGTTTCACAATCTACCGATCGGCATTGTGCCGGCGACTTCAAGTCTGCTCGCGGTAGATTAGGGCGGATTTGCACCGTAGAATTTCAATCTAGAACGCGAAAAGAAAATGCAGATTCAAAAGCGATCTAGAAAATTCAATATGTGCTTCGATGATTACCTCGTTCACCGGAGCGAAGTCGTGCTGATAACGTGTTGAGAAACCATCGCTGGCGACCAGTCCGAGCGATTCCTCTGTTTAGAACAAGAACGAATCAATCACAGAATCACAGAAGAATAGATTGAACGCACAGAGAGATAGAGAGAACTCCTGGTCTTTCTTTATTGCTTTCATTCATGTGTACATAATGAGGGGGTCTAGGTCCCTATTTATAGTCTACGGTGGGGTGCCCAAATATGTTAGGACTCTGGCCGTGGGCCCAGTTTCCTAACACAGATTTCGCACAAGTTCATGTGGCACTATTTCCACCGTCCCACGCGCTTCGGGACATTTTTGAGAGAAATTCGCGCTTTGCAGGCCAGGATATTCCTTGCCACCGATCCACAACCTATAGTGGTACCGCGGGCGTCTTTAGGAAAAAAAGATGATACGATTAAATTCTTACGTGCTCTGCTTGTGCCGTCTTAAAGGATTAAAGCAACAAGACGTGCATATGCCTGGCCCTTTTGGTCAAATCAATGCCTGAAAATAACAATCATTTTCTTGTCTAGAGCTCGCAGTGAAGACTCTTGCCAATCCCTAAACGCAGTGGTGGATCCAGGATTTTATCAAAGAGTATGCTGCACCAAAATTTTTATATGCAATTCGGTAAATAATTGTAAAATTTACACCGTAATTCGGTATACATGCACTAAATAATATGATAAGTCTTAAATTCAAGGATTAAGTTGAAAACTTACACAAATTACAATATAAATAGTTCAAACAAAATACTAATAGTCTCAAATATACATAAAAGAGACTTAATTCCAACGCAGAGCAGGGCACAAAGAGAATTTGCATTATTCCAACGCAGTAAAACCTTAATTCCCTTAGAAAAACACTAATACAAGCAAATCGTCTGGCATGTCCCAATATCTAACCTATAGCAAGTTAACAACCTATAGCAGGTTAACCTGGTTGTTAATATGCTAGATTATCACATTCTGGAGAGTGGAGACCATATGAAACTAAGCTCCCGCTAGAGTGGTATCATATAGGCCCATTGTAGAGCGTACAAAAGAAACCATTCTGGATAAGGGCTAAACGCAAAGTGCACTACAGATGCCTAATTAGTAATTACGGAACACATCACATAATATCATGAGTTGTGGAGCAAGTGCTTCCAAAAAACCACTTCCAAGTGATAAAAAAATTGTAACCTCTTCATTAAGCACGCATCCAGGGATGATCCTAAGGACCATACATTACTCTGCTAGCAACTCGTAAGGATCAGATTCACATCAAACAATACATTTCTTTCAAGCAAAATTGGTACAATGTGTGTCAAGAATGTGATGTTATAGCTCTCCTGGTTCAGTTTTGCATAAAAGTTAATACTCAAGCCTATTTAAATGTAACCCTAAGCTACTCTTTTCTTAGTTGCCCACAATCTACCCTGTTTGTCTATTTGATTGAGCGGTTTCAGTCCTACTAAAACTTCCAAGGTGCTGCTTCCTGTTGTAATGTATGCACATTTTTACACCTCCTACCTTTTCCAAATCAACTCGCTTTTGCATAAAACAGCCAATAAATGATTGGAGCTAATTCATAGAACCAAACTAAAAATAATGACTTTCTAACCGCTTCAGTTGTGCAAAATGGCAAATCCCCTTTATGTATTAGAGCATGTACAATGCAGGCACATAGAGAGATGCTTAGCAATGAAAAACTGATTTTTTTACCATATAGGATAGATAAAGTGCTTATTTTGAAGCATCGATGCTTAAATAAGCATCGGTGCTTAGTAAGTGCTTATATGTATAACTACATCTATTAATAGATAATATAGCATCTAAGCACCCACGGAAGAGATGCTTGCATTGAAGGAAATAACTTTTGCATAGATGCTTAGTGATGTGGCTATATTCTCTCTCTTTAAGCATTCATATATAAGCATTTTGCATTATACATGCTCTTATAGGAATAATAGTGGTAATCTGAGGTCAACTAAGACAGTGTACGGAGTCATGAGAAAAAAATCATACCAGGCCGGTAAGCATTCACATTTGCGCCCAATTCAATCAGCACTTTGGTAGTTTGGCCACATTCAGCAGATCAGGCCGCATGCTCGCGACCATTAGGGGCGTCTTCCCATCCTTGTCAATCTACTGCAAGCAGCATTCACCCCAGCATGAGAAAGTAACTCGGCAAATCCCGTATATATATAACAAATTATGCTACCTAAAGGTGAGAAACGCGACAAGGGGAATTTTTATCCTTGCCTCAAGGCCTGCGCCCTGCGCCCGGAGGGTCCGAATCCCGTCGACGTTGTCGTAGTTCACCTGCTGGTGCAGCAGCTCCTCCTTGGATTGCTGCAGCCCCATGGGACTCACCAAACAACTCAAAATTGGTGAAGAATAGCAGTCCGCTCGTGCAAAAACTGGACTTTTGCCGAGTTAACAGAGGGTTTCCGCGGGAAATCGCTCCAAGATTGGATAGAAACCAGAAGAACCAAGAGATCGCTCCAGAAGCAGCACAACTGAGGTGCAAAATTGAATCTTTCCACCAGAATCAGGCAGAAAAAACCAATGAAAGCAAAACAAGAAAACAAGAAACTGATCGAACAAACAGGGAATCTCAACTTGCTGGGGCGTGGAATCCGAGGGTCTTTGAGGCGAAAGAAGATCGCAGAGTGGCCCGAAAACCAGGAGATTGGGGAGGGGAAATGAAGGGTTCGCCACAGCCGCCGTCTGCATATCTTCTACAACAGAGGGCTCCGCTGGGCCCCAGGGTATGCTGTGGCCCATCCGACATACCCTGTGGATCCGCCCCTGCCTAAACGGAAGGGGAAAAATAGCCAAGGATGCCATAGAGCAAGGATATGGCTATACATATGCATAGCCACATAGGAAAGAGAGATGTGAGGGGACCGTGCACCACAAGGCCGTTTAGGCTAGAAGAGGCAGAGGTATGTCAGGGCCAATATTTCAAGTAGAAGTGAATTATATTTCTGCCGAGGAAACAGCTAGAGCAAATGATGTCATTGTTGGTATGTACTTAATTCACTCAAAGCCTGCATTGATTTATTTGGCCCTGAGGTAACGTATTTGTTTCTTTCATGGATTCTATCATAAGAAATAAGTTGCCATTTGTATTTTTTACAAAAGCATTAAGCTATCCAAACACCCGAGATTAGGATGGAATCCCGCTTTGGGTGTAGTGATGAGAGTGTAGAAATTCATGGAATAGAGTTTAAGGCCAATCTAATGTTACTAGAGATGAGGGGAATAGATATTATTTTGGGAATGAATTGGCTAACTAAAAATAATTAGATTGTGGGACTAAAGCCATGACACTGAATGGTCCAAAAGGTCAAGAAATAACTGTGAAGATATTCACAACGTGTTGACAGATGAAAAGATTCAAGTACCAGTAGTACAAGAATATCCAGATATGTTTCCAGAAGGATTGCCCGGAAGACCACCTGATTGACAAATTAATCTTCCCATAGAATTAATTACAGGAACCAAGTCAATTACAAAATATCAGTACAGAATATTACCAAGTAAATTAAAGGAACTCAAAAAGCAGTTAGATGAATCAAAAGAAAAAGAATTTATATGTCCTAGTGCATCTCCTTGGTCAGCTCTAGTGCTAGTTGCTAAAAAGGACAGAAGTTTAAGGATGTGTTTTGACTATGGAGGGTGAAATGTAGTAACAATCAGGAACAAATATTCATTACCAAGAATTGATTATTATTTGACCACCTCAAAGGAGCTAATGTGTTTTCAAAGATCGATCTGCGATCGGGTTATCATTAGCCTAAAATCTGGGAGCAAGATCGAGGGAAGACTGCATTTACAACAAGATATGAACTATAAGAATTTATAGTTGTGCCTTTGGGTCTGACCAATGCACCAGCATATTTCATGAATCTCATGAACCTGATGTATATGGACCAATTGGACCATTTTGTGGTAATTTTTGTGGACAATATACTAATCTACTCCAATAATGAAGAAGAGCACAAAAAACACCTGCACATTGTTTTGACAAAGCTTAGAGAACATCAATAGCATGCCAAATTTACAAAGTGTGACTTCTGGATGGAAAAAGCTACATTTTGTAGGCACATTACTAAAAAAGGAGTCGAAGTTGATCTAGAAAAGATCAAAGCTATTATGGAATGGAAGCAATCAACAACTGTAAATGAAGTTAAAAGCTTTCTTGGATTGGCGGGTTACTATAGCCGATTCATAGAAGGGTTCTCAAAGATCGCACACCCATTTACACAACTGCTTAAGAAAGAAAAGCCGCTTAAATAGACAGATAATTGTGAAGAAAGTTTTTAATAATTAAAGGCAAAATTAACAACAGCTCTAGTATTAATATCTCCGAATCTAGAAAAAGAGTTTCAAATATATTGTGATGCTTCAAGACAGCTATGACCCCATAAAGTGAACTATCCAACCCAAGATCTAGAGTTAGTAGCTATAGTGCATTCATTAAAGATCTAAAGGTATTATCTATTGGGCAACTATTGCGAAATAGTTTTCAGATCACAAAAGCTTGAAGTTCATATTCACACAACCAGAACTGAATTTGAGGCAGTAAAGATGGTTAGAGTTGATTAAAGACTATATGTGGATCTTCACTATTATCCAGAGAAGGCTAATGTCATAGCAGACGGACGCACTCAGTAAAAAAGCTTTTTAGGGCTTAGCCATTGAGGCGACTATCCACCGTAACTACAAAGAGACATGCAGGACTTGAATTTAACACTAGCTAAATAGGGATTTGTAGCAGCGCTAGAGATCGAACCACTACTAACAGAGTAGATCAAAGCAGTTCAAGATGAAGATGAAGAAATTTAACAGCTCAAGAAAAATAGTCAGGAAGGAGAACCAACTGAATTTACTGAAGACAAGCAAGGGATCTTAAAATTCCACGGTCGTTATTGTATACCTAAGAAGAGGGAATTAAAAGATCTGATATTAGCAGAAGCCCATTTGTCACAATTTTCAATACATCCTGAGGCATATAATGTATCAAGACTTAAAGAAAAGATTCTAATGGGGTGCTATGAAGAAAGGAATAGCAGAGTGTGTGGCAAAATGTGATGAGCGCCAGAAAATAAAAATAAATTATCAAAGACCGTCAGGAATACTACAACCATTGTCAGTTCTGGAATAGAAGTGGGAAGACATCAGAATAGATTTCAATACATGACTTCGCAAAAACACAAGAAGGATGTGATGCAATCTTGGTAATTATGGATAGATTAATCAAAGTGGCATATTTTCTACTGATCAAACAAACATATGGCCAAGATGAATTAGCAGTGTTATACTTGGAAAAAAAATTTGGTGTTGCATGGATTTCCTAAGAAAATTGTTTAAGATAAAGGAGCTCAATTCACGCCAAAATTTTGGGAGGAGTTACATGAAGCAATGGGCACTGATTTAGTTTTCTATACAACTTACCATCCTCTGACTCGAGGTCAAACAAAAAGAATAAATCAGATTTTAGAAGACATGCTAAGAGCTTGTGCACTTGTATGTGGAGCAGCATGAAGTACCCATTTGTCGTTTGCACAATTTGCATACAATAACAGCTATCAAGCCAGTAATAAAATGGCACCATTTGAAGCACTATATGGAAGAGAATGCCGAACACCATTGAATTGGACATAAATCAGAGAACGTCAATTTCTTAGACCTCAAGTTGCTCAAGATGCAGAAGCCCATGTGAGAATTATCAAAGACAAAATGATGATTGCTCAAGATTGTTAGAAGAGTTATGCATGCACTCATAGAAAAGATCCGAGTTTTGAAGTAGGAGATTTTGTATATCTCAAGGTTACTCCTTTCAAGATTGTCAAGAGATTTCAAATAAAAAGGAAGTTAGCCCCAAGATATATTGGTCTATTTCCAAACACGAAAAGGGTGGGAGAAGTAGCATATGAAGTATAGCTGACACCAAACTTGGCCAGAATACATAATGTGTTTCATATGTCACAACTTAGAAAGTGTCTATGATAACCCACAGAAGAAATCCCAATAGAAGAGATTTATTTGCAAAATGATTTGACCTACCCGGAAGAACCTTTGTAAATACTTGAGACAACAGAAAGGCAGCCTAGAAATAGAAATATCAGATTTTGCAGAGTCCAATGGAGAAACCATACTGCAACAGAGTCAACATGGAAAAAGGAGTGAGATTGTAGAAGAATCTTCCCAACTTGCTCCCTGTACAAAGTTAATCTCGAGGTCGAGATACTTTTAAGGGGGGTAGGTTGAAACATCTCAAAATTTCAAAATTTTTTGATTTCCTTTTGGAGTTTGATTGAACTCTCAAATCCTTCCTCAAATTGGCAAACCACCTTAAATTCTTGCTTTCCCTCTTTGCTTCTCCGTTTCCTACACTTGTTGGAGCCTCCGGAGAAGCCGCCACCACCACTGCCTCTCTGTTCCTTCCGCCCATGCTGTTACTCACCTCGGCTCTGTTTTATGACCATGCCAACCACGAGAATTCACACCCGCCCTACTAGCTGCTGTCAGCTGGCCCCACTGTGTAGTGGCTCACCGGCCCGGCTGGCCTCACACTCCCTCACATAGTGTTGTTTGACCGAGTGCCTCTCCTACCCAACGCGTGCAACTGTCGCACCAACTACCGTCATCATCTGCCTACTTCTGCAAAACTGCCAGTGCCACCTCACCCATGCCATCACTCCCCAGCTGAGTCTCGCCCTCTCTCTCCACTCCACACCTGCCTCTTGTACCAAACTGCCTCACTACTCCCACCGCCTTCCGTCCCCCTTAGAACCTAATTGTCATCGCAGAAGGCTTCACACCACTCCCAATTTTACACCAAAACCAACCAATTAAGCTCCCATCCACCACAGCTCTGCCACCATTCTCCCCTCAGCCCGGTGAGCTGCTCACCCAATCTCCCGCTTCCGATCGCCATCTTTCAATTGCTTATAGCTGTCTCATAATCATAAATCTAAACTCAAATCCACGTGAGCATTTCTGTAGAGCTCCACTGACGGAAGCCATCATCGGTTGAGGTACCTTTCCCTTGGACAGCCCAACTGAGCAATTGAAAGAACCCTAAATCTAATACCCTAGCTAAGTAAGTAATTAGCGGGTAATTAAATTAATTATTGCACTTCATCAAACATTATTACAATTAAGATTACATACTGAATTACATTTTTGGCATTGCATTACAGTGGCAAATTACATTATGCTTACAAACTTATTTTACAAAAAGGGAATAAAATAAAATCAAAACTCCAGCGTCGAGGTCTTCGGCGTAGGAGCAAATGTGCATTTCTTCGTTCTTCGCCTGCAATTAGGATTGCCGTTAGTACCAAACCCAACCTATTTTCTTATGTAATTAGAGAATTAGATAATTAACAATCGAAGGGAGAATAAATAAAATAAATAAAGTTTGCCGTCAGTGCCCCTGGGCTGCTAGGGCCAATTCGAGAACGTCTTAGTGACTCCCCAGACCGTTTCAGGCCGGTCGGCACCTCTCGTCTCGGTGGGTTTCATCATTCGGCAAAACTTTAGAAAAACAAAAAACCACAACCCTTACCTTAGCCCAAAGCTCATACATATCAGCCCACTCATTTCAGCCCATAGCCAACATATATACCTTTTAGCCCATAAGTGAAATTTATGCATTTTAGCCCATAAAAGCCCACGATTGCCAACACTGCATTTCAACCCACAGGTCCAAGCCCACATTAAATTCCAATCAGCCCATCTCAACAGCACAGTGTACAAAACTCTCTATGGACCGAAGGTCCTTCGGCACAGGAGCAAAAAGACTCAGAAGGAGATAAGCATAAGGACAGCCAGCTGCAGACAGCAAGAGCCAGCCCAGAGAGAGAGAGAGAGACCGAGAAACACCTCCCCCAGCAACTCAATACCACCCCCATACACTGCATTTGCCCAAGCTCACCAGAGAAAACACAGCCAAATAGCTCAGACTGCCCCAACAGAGAGCACCTCAGGGCCTTCACCAATCCCAGCCTAGTAGAGCACCTTCAGCCGGAGGCCAGAAGGTGAGATCAAAGCGTTGGCAACTGAGGAGCAAAAGAAGCCGGCGAAAAGAAGGCGGCCATCGGGGAACCGGCAAGGACCAGAGGACAAGGAGCAGGTCAACAGGGACCACCACCAGGCAGAAGAGGACATAACCGGCAAAAAGGCGACAAGCCGTATCTTCTTCCACGACAGTGACAACGTGCAAGCCACAGTGGTCCCCATTGCCTCCCCCAACTTTCCTTCTTCAGCCCGACAACCCTCACAAGTAGGTTTCCACCTCTTTTTGGCATTCTTTCCTTTCATTTGGGGAGCCAGCCGAACCAACCACATTGGAGAAAAAAAGCATCTAACCACCGCCGCCACCATGAAGATCGACGGCCAACCCAAAGCCCGTGTACGCCCTAGAGTGAGATCAACCCAAAAATGGAACATTCCTCAAACTCTAGTACCGCCACCCAAAACCCTAGGCTGGCCATCGATCTCAATACCGTAGAATAGATAGCAAAAAGAAAAGGAAATCATAAATCAAATGCATGCAAAATACTTAGAGAAAGAAAGCTAGCACCGTGAGTATCCAATGCTTGGCGCCGTCAACCGACCCCCCTTAACCTGGAACCGGCACGGCCAGCCACCATGGAACCTCAAGCCACCGCAAGTCCAACCATCAAATCCGGCGAGCACCGGCTTAGATCCAGTTAGGGGAACCCCAAGTAGGTGTAGATCCACCGTAGAACCACTGGTCTAGGCCGGATCCGCCCAAATCCGAGCCGAAGAAGAGGACGTCATGGCCGGGTGAGAGAGAGAGCGGGCCATGTACTAGAGTAGGAGGGGGAAGTAGAGGAGGGGAAGAAGTAGTAGCCGGGTAAGGGTAGGAAATGAGGGGAACCAGAGGAGAGGCGGCGAGGAGGCATGGTACGACGGTGAAGAGAGGTGGCGTGTAGTTAAGGCGCAGAGAGGCGAGGAGGCATGAGAGGCGTCGGTGGATTTGAGAGGAAGGAGAAGGGGCAGAAAGTGGAGAGGCGTCAGTAGAGATAGAAGCAGGGAGGCGGCGGCAGAAAAGAGAGGAGGCAGAGAGGCGTCGGTGGGAGGAGGAAATGAGGAGGCGAGGAGCCCAGGTGGGCCGAAGCCAGCGGGCTGTTGTGCGCGAGTATAGGGCCGCAAGGCCCAGTAAAATACCAGTAGGTTGAATTTTAGTAAATAACTCTAGTATTCCTTCATAGCAATTTCTATAATTAATTACAAATGAACCTGACTAATACCTCTATAAATATGTTTAGAAAAGCCGCGCAATTAGAAATAATTGTAGAGTGGGGAAGGGATTATTTTTCTATTTAAACCCCCCTTTTCTAAAATTAGTAGCTGCAATTATTTATTTTTAAGTTTAGTATTAATTCTGCAGAAGTCGAGCGAGAGCAAACCCTGGAATCAAGTTTGCTTTTTGACTGCTCTGAACTACCCCACATCTCAGGCAAGCTCATTCTTCGACCATGCACGCAGTTATGTTAAAATATGTGTATTTTCAAAAATATCAATGACTCTATCTAAATGCATACAAGCTTTTCTTAAAATAAGATATCAGAGAATAATGATGTTATGATGAGTAGAATGAGAAAAGAAAAGAGGAGAAAAAGAAAGAGAGAAAGTAAAAGAAGATATAAAAGGAGGTGGTACTGCCGAGAAGAGCGGTAGACCCACATGCAGAAATATTATGGTGGGTAAAGAGGTTCAGGGAAAGGATGCAGAGAGGTTAGGCGGGCCTCTTTACATAGGGCTATGATATAAGGACTTACCCCATTTTCACTTGGATAGGGAACCGTATTTATCGTACCAGCCAATTCCCCGTTTTGGACGGGCAGAGATTAGTATCCCATTACGTTAACCACTCCACCACATAGGGTAAGTATTTATGTGTGAGTAAAGAGATGGATGAAGCTTAGGACCAGTAACGCAAGTCTGGAAGTGAGTAAGTCCCAGACGCTATATGCGTTAGGTGGAGTGTTGGGCCGGGAGCCGGTCCAACCAAACACTATTGGAAGTCGGTGGAGCCCAAGTGAGCGACTTGGTACACCGATGGATAATAGATGGGCTGGTGGATGGAATAACATGATCGGAGAAGGTTCTGAAATCTGAACTGGATTCCACACCTAAGGCAGTGTGGAAGAACCTAGTTAAAAAGGTTCAGAGCAGCTTTGGGTACAGTGGTACAAGCCTACACAGTACTCAAGAAATCATGAATTCATGCCAGTTCACTGGAATGTGGACTACGGTGATCACTAGGGATCATACCTTACTGGGTGAAAAATAGATATCTTTTGGGCAGTAAAAAATGCAAGACTTGTTATTTTTGTAAGATTAATTTCAGAATTAAGGAGTTAGAATTTGAACTAAGGACATGAGAACATATCAGTGCATTTATTGCTATTATGCTTGCTGAGTACCGTGGTACTCACCCTTGCTATTAATCTCCTTTGTTAGACCCCAGTCCACTCGAGGAGTCTTACGAGCAGGATGAAGGGGAAGCAGGTTACGTCGAGTCAGCCGGAGAGGAGGACGACGGTTACGAGGAGCCCAGCGAGGTGGACCACGTATACTTTGGCTGGGACGAGTAGAAGACCCAGCGGAGTGGGCGGAGGAGTCTTGGGGTATTAGTCTCACTTTTGTTAACTACGGTACTTTTGTAAGACCAGACTGTAGGCCATGTGGCCATTGCTGTAATAAAATCTACAGTATCTATGTTATTGTTCCGATGCGTAACTCTGGTAATGGTTTACCATTTGCCGGAGTAGTGTTCTACTGATCAGGCAAATAGTAATCTGTTTGTCCCATGCGGTTATCCGAAGGATAATAATGCGTGGGGTGTCACAGGTGGTATCAGAGCAATAAGATAGGGCCACACTAATAACGTAGAGGCTGTAGATAGGAATAAGTGGACTTTCACACTTGCTATATTGCACTAAGTTTTATTTAATTCTTATCATAATGTCGATTTCTGTTCCGTTCTGCTTCAAAGATATTATGTTGAAATCTTATCTGTCTTAGAGTATATTTCTATATTAAGCTAATATAGAACCATTAATTTTGTAGGATGGCTCGGCATTATATACCTGCCGATAGGATTCACGGGGAGTACATCCTGATGCTAGGGAGGATACTGCATCACCTGAGGGCGCCTTTTCTTGAGTTCTTTTATGATTTTCCTACGAGTGGGTCTACTCCGAGGGTGATGGTTGTCGTAGAGGGGTTCCGTGTAGCCCAGGCTACAAGTTAGAGTGTACGGCTGACTGGCGCTCAGTAGACGACTACTTACCCCTCCAGGAGGCCGCTCGGAAGGCCGTTCATGCCCTTAGAGCACACTTTAGTGACCAGTTAGTTGACACGGCTTTTTCAGAGATCCCTCCCATTGCTCCGGGTAGTCACGGGGCACAGTTTGGACATTCCCCTGAGACCGACCACAGCCACTCCTTCTGTTGTCTTAGCTGCCCTTCAGCGAGAGACTGCCGGTACGATGTTACTGGATAATACCTTGCACCAGAACACTACTATTGGAGCCTTATCCCGAGCTGAGGAGTCCTCTGATTTTTGGAGGCGGCATTGTTTAGACTATGAGAGTGAGAGATTCCACGGTTTCTTCCAGTCCACTGCCCCAGCATCTGATGCACCGACTACAGCAGATATTCCAGAGGTTAGCCAGCCCCCAGCCCCAGCTCCAGAGTCAGCTCCACCACTAGCTCCATCCTACCCTACCGTGACCTCTACGTGAGAAGATTATATTCCCGTATCATCCCCAGCTTATATCCTTGACCCCTATGCAGATTTGTATGCTAGTACCCCCACAGCTTACCTAGACCCATACTCCTATTTTGCTACACCTTTACCCCAGGGAGATCGAGTGAGACCCCAGGGTCGAGGAGCCCGTATATCGGTGCACCCTTCCCAAGCCCCAAAATGGACTCCTCGTTCTCTGAGAAACCGAACTGTGCCACCCCTTCTCACCAAAGAGCCTTGACGACGCTGATTCTTAAAGGGTGCCGCGCCTCTATTTTTGTCGGGGAGAGAGAGGCCAGAGGTAGAAGAAGACCTCGGACAGCGACGTGGTCAGTTCGTGACCATTTGTAACATCCTAAAAATTTAAATTTTGAAAATGGGAGCTTTTGAATTATTTGTGCAAAAGTATTCTCTTGAAATTTGGATTTTTAAGGTGCTTCTTAAAAATTTTGGTTGAGGATTCAAAAATTGAAGATTTGTAAAAGTAATAATAATAATAAAACTAAAAAAATATGGAAGAAAAATAAAGATTTAATTTTGAATTCAAAACTGAAAATACAATCCAACATAAGGAGGGATAAGATTAAAATTAATATTGTAAGTAGCATTATAAAAAAAGGCAACAAAAATAAATAAATAGAACATATAAATATATATGTATATATATACAAATAAAATAAATATATATGTGCACATATAAAAATATAAATAAATAAAATATACATATACTATATATATGTGTATATACTTGTATATACATATGCATATATAAACCCACTAAATAAACAAAAAGAGACAGAGAAAGGTCGGGCAGGCCACAGCCTGGCCCAACTCCTCTCCCGCTCCCACTCCCGCCTTCTCTGTCTGCCACGCGGGCCCCGTGCCTTCACTCTCTGCCCACGGGCCCACGCCCCGTCTCGCTCCTTCTTCTTCTTTCTCTCCTCCCCGAACGCCGCGCCTCCTCCTTCTTATTTCTGTGGCCGAGCTGCATCCGCGTCATCCTCCCCTCTCTCAGCTCTGCGCCAAATCTCGACGAATCTCCCTGCTCTACACGCGCCGCTCGCTCGGTCGTGCCACCCCGAGCCCCGCGCCGGTCCTTGCCCCCTAGTTCAACCCCGCCGCCCGGTCCTCCTCCCGGTTCCCCGTCGCCTCCGCCCGGTTCTTCACGCCTTCTCCGCCCCCTCTGCGGCCATAAAGCACCTCCAACTCCCCACGTCCCCTTACGCTTCCCCCTCCTTCCCCATTTCTCCTTCACCTCTTTCCTAAATCCCCGGCCGCTACCGCCGTTCTCATCACCGTCGATCCCTCCATAGCTCGTTTTTCCCCAATTCCTCGCCGGTGGAGCTTCACCTCACCGCCCCGTACCTCCTTCCACTGCCGCCGATGCTACCCCTTCACCCTGGCTCACCGGCACCATGCGCACGCTTGCGTAGCCCAAGGCCTCCGCCGCCGGCTTGCCTCAGCCCCTCTCCCGCTCGGCCAGCTTCGGGGTAAGTTTCCACCACACCCTCCAATGCCCGTGCATGCTTCAATTTCACCCCCTTTCTCCCACGGCGCCGCCGCCCCGAACTCACTCCATCGCCGGCTGCTTGGCGCCGCCGTCCGGCTGCCTCGCCAACGCTCTGGCCAATTCGCCGCTACCTCGGCTTCCCCACTTCCTCCACACTCCATTTTGCGGACCACCACCCCCCCTTCAGCCACCGCTTGCCGCCGGCGACGCCAGTGCCGAGTGCTACCCAAGCTTCCTCCGTTTGCTGTGTTCCGAAGCCGCTCCCAACACATGCTTCAACTTGTTTGCTGCCTCCAGTTAGGCAGCCCAGGCACTGCGCCCACTTAGCTACCAGAGTAAGTGTAAGGCACAGAGCCTTTCTCCCACATGTCCTGGGTTCGATCCCCAACCACCCCACTAATAGTTAGGATTCGTTTTGTTAATTTTGCTAACCGACTGCAGTTAGGAGGAAAATCAAAAAAATTAGAATAATTCAAAAACTTAATAGGATATAATTAAGCCTAGTAAGTGCCTAATTAAGGACTTGCTACCATATGCTAGTAACCAATATGCCTTAATCTTTATCTAGAGAGCTTGATCCAAGGCATAGTGAGCATTTTAGAAAGATGTAGTCTAGGTTCCAACTTCCATGAAATGATGATTTAGCTAATGCAAGTTTTGTAAAGAACAAAATCCTAAACCCTTGCATGATAGTAAGATTATAGAGCTAGCCACCACATAGTAATACATAAATGTTAATCCTATATCCTAGCAATGATGGGAATTATTTTGTCAACTATAGTACTCTACTTAAATTAGGGAACAGTTTAGGGGATCTAACAAAAATTAACTAGATTGTAAAGGGGACTATTTAATGATTACAATAGGACTAACTCGTGAATTCAAAACTAATATGGTTTGAGCGATCATTTAGAAGGTTAATTATTAATTTAAAGCAATGGTAAGGAAATATGACTATGGTTACATAACTAAACTTAATAAAGATTACACCTAATTATAATGAAAACATATATGCTCCAGTATTTCTCAAGCCACCATTAAACAAATCTCAGTGATATATCTTATTAAATGGCACTAATGAAATAATACCTTGACCTCTACCTAGATAAATAAATCTGAATTAAATAAAGCTAAGCCTAATAATAACTAAAGTATAGGTCAAATACCAATGGTGCTGTTAATTAAATTTTAACGTAGACTTAGTAAAATAATAATATCGAGCATGATTAAATGTAGTGAGCTAGGACCCGAACCAATGGATTCTAATTCAAAATAAGTTGTGTCCAATAACAACTAAGTGCACATAAAATGTCGCACCACAAAATGTTACCCGTCCGAATTCTAAAATCGATTCAGTTAGCTAAAAATTGTATATATATCACTTCTATATAACCTATGCCTGGAATATTAGCGCTCGACAAAAGGATGATCCGCTATAGGTCTAACCTAATTCATGGAACTTTCTTAATAAATATAAAAATAGTAGAAGAAGTTAGTAATAAAAAGATCGAGCCGTCGTATTCTATTGCTGACCATGCCTAAAATTGCCCAAAACACCCATTAACTCATAGTAAAACTAAGTTGAGTTTATTCAAATTTATCTGGATCTTTTGAGTTTTTGCTTTTATTTGGATTCAGTCGTTTGTAGCGTAATTAGAAATTGGAAGTCGTGAAGACACATTGGATCAAGCGAAATCAAGCTCGAAGTGAAGATAAACACCAAAAACTCAAGAGAAAGCACCGTGTGAGCTCAAGACCGCGGTAAACCGCGCCAGGCGAGTCAATATTTTGATCATGTTGAACCTACATTTTCTGCAAAATTACTTTGGTTTAAATTATCAAATTGCATGCTGTTATTTTATATGCAAATACATGTTTAATTTAAGATTCTAGTTATATGTCCATCGTTTACCTTGAATAATATTACACCTCCTTTGGAATATTTGAATGTGTGAACCTTGTCGCCCTAGCAAAATTATAATAGTAACCTTTCGAAAATAAGTCCCTAACTATACGCCATGCTTAGTATTGCATAGATACTCGGGGGCGCTGAAATGCCCCAAGCATCATTATCATTTTTAATCATGAGAAATTGGTTTGGATAGTCATGGTGGGAATAATTGGTATATTTTGGTATGATTATTTTATGCTCCCAAAAATTCCACCTTGCTTAAATATCTGAGCAGATGGTTTGGGGGCTGGTATGTGGTGCAGTGGAAGCACAAAATTGTGGAGTGTGGTAGAACTGCTCAGGTACTCCTAAGGACCGAATCTTGTCATGACCTCCTGTGTAAAACAGTGCAACCACAAGTCTGCAAAGTGCAACTTGGTTAAGTAAATTTATCAAAATTCCCGGACTCATCTCACTAGTAGTGGATAGAAGTGGATACGCAAGGGCAAGAGAAGGCCTAAAGGGACATCGAGTGGAGGGTGAAGTTTCCCAGTCGTACTAGCGCTGAGAGGAGTGGAGCCCGAATAACGCTAGTAACTGTGGGGAACATCCCGTGCATAGATGGGACCCACCGCAAGTGGGCAGTTTCCCATAAGGTGAGATGACAAAAGGGACTAGATATTTTAAAAAGTCACTGTGATGGTCTGCTCAACCACACGACTAAGGAATTGTGTGGGGCAACGAGTTGATTGTCTCTTGTGGTGAAAATGTACAAACTCTGCAGAGTCAAAACTATTCGAATAGCCGTGCCCACGGTCAAGGGCGGACATGGGAACTTAACTAGATATAGTTCTATTTCAAAAACTTTGTGGGTGGGAATGGAAAAGTGGAAGGGCAGTGGAAAGCCCTGATTTGAGTTGTCCTGGGTGTCGTCCCAGTGGTAATGTAAGCGGTTATAACGCTGAAGTGTTAGCATATGGTGCGGATGCCATGTAACGGTGGATGGAATCTGGATCGCTATTATTATTGCATTTTCATACACATTATGTTTTTGTTCAAAACTGCTAGGTCTCAGGAAATTTTATGTATTGTATTTCAAATAATGACACATCTATTCTTACAAAATAAAATACGGTAGGAATAAACAGAGTCGTGAGTAAAGGAAATGGATGTTTGTTGTAAACACATAAAGATTTTGGTGGATTCATGTCAATCATAAATAGGAAACGATAGTGTGGATTCTGGGAAAAATAAATTGGTGGAGCCTAAATCACTATATAGGCTAGATAGATGATTTAAATGATTTTGGAGATTTAGGGAGTGCAAAGGTAGTTGCTGGATTAATTCTTGGGAGTTGTTGGCGATAATTAGATTAATAGGCCTTGATCAATTACTAGATGGATGAATTGATTTATTGGGAAATTGGAGGTATGATAACAATTATTGGAGTATAAACTTGATAATGATATTCTTGGTGGATGAATACTAGTGAATCGTAGGCTTGATCAATGATATTTTGGTGGAGATATACTAGTGAGTTAATTAGGGATAGATAATTGAAAATAAGGTTGATTATTGGAAGAGCAAATTATGGTTGTGGATAAATAACAAAAGGATTGGATTGTTAGGAATTTGGAATACAAAAGATATTGGTGGGTTGTATAATTGATGATATTCGTTGTTTGGAGTTTTAGACAGCACTCAATATAGTAAGCGTATGTTCGGTGGATTAATTAAATATGTCACTCACATGCGAGTCTTAGACAATGATCAATAAAGAAAGTGTGTTTTCGATGGATCAAGTCAATTATGGCAATTATTGTGTGGAGTCTAGGTAGCAACAATAATACTATGACTAAATAATAATAATGCCGTTAAAAGCGAATTTTGGCAACTAAAATAACCTGAGCCTCTCCTTTGATAAGCCATGCATACTATTTATTTGCATTTTGTGTATTGGCTCGTGGAGCACGGTGGTTAGTGTGCTCACACTCGCTCTCATAACAAATCCAGAAGCAGGAATCAGATCACTATGCTTCAGCAACACTTTTGGTTATGATGGAGGAGAAGATGAAGTCGTCAAGGGCTAGGTCGCAAACCTCCAGTTGGCTGCCTGTGGGCATGTCCTGAAAGTTCCACCTGCGTGCTTCGTTCTTCCGCTGCTACAATTTATTGATTTCGGCCTAATCGGCCCATGAGTAAGTCTACTAATATATATTTACGCTTCCGCATGATATGTACTTTGATATTCAGATCTGTAAACTGTGAGCACTATCTACTGATCCAGGGAGTAGTGCGGTGGAATCATAAAGGAATCTGGATTGTAAAATCTGGGTCCTGACACCATTCGTGTGTTGCTGATCAGCAGCCAAATGTGCATGCGCTGCAGCCAGTTCGGTGTGGTCGTGCGTTGCTGGGCCGAGTCGGCCGGCCCACTGATTGATTTGATTTTTAAAGCTGCATGGGCCACACTATTTAATCGGGCCAGCCCAGTACTGTAGCAAAACATTGTTCACTCAAATCCAAAAAAATCACACAATACCCCATTTCGATCGTTTTGACGCCCTAATCCACTTTTGGCCTCCGTTCCACCAAACCAAGCTGCAATAAAATCCAAATTAACTCCATTTGGTTTTTATTGTATTTTACTCCTTTTTATTTTATTTATTTTCCTAGCTTGATTAGCTGTAAGCACTGACCTTATGTTATTTTATGTGTTTGCGTTAGCCCCTGAGTTCTCTGAGGCGATCGTGCAAGGATCAGAACCAAGCATCAAAGTGTACATGACAACTAAGTTTGTCGAACAGCAAGGCAAGTTACAAGTTTTGACATATTAAATCCCATGAAATTTAAGTTATTTAATTACATTATTTACATTAATGTTATTTGTGAGATGTTATTTGATTAAAATAAATGTTTAGAATGACTTGCTAATTAGTTATGTCCTACCACTGAGAAATGCCCTATTTAAATTGAGGTCATATTCACCTTGACAACCTTAGTAATGTTTAATTATTGTGTAAATAATTATAGAATTGCTCACTCAAAATTTTGTACTACTAAGTGACTTGGCTTTTGGCTAGTAGAAGTGGTAAAATGGATCTAGCATAAGGGGAGTTGTGGAAAACCACAAGATGGTCTTCGTCCACAACCTTACCCTAGGGTGGAGGCTTATGCAGAAGAGTGACAGTGCCATCAAGGATGGCAGCCTCAAGGTGAAAAATAAGAACTAGAACCTTATGCTGCCTAAAGGACATAGTAATCGCTCAACCATAAGCGTTGACTTGTCAACCCTAGTTTAGTAGCTGCTCAACTCAATTGAATATCTACATATGGGTGTGGTATGGAAACAATAAAACCATACTTAACAACGGTAGATCCACACAAATCGGGCGGATGTGTTTCGGTTGGCCAATGGATACCTGAGGTTGTGTGGTAAGAACCAATTGGGTAGAGGCTATATAAAGAGATTAGCAGTGAAATGACCTGATTTTCTTAACTCAGTCATGAGGGTTAAGGAATCTTGCGGGTAAAGTTAGGTAACTCTGCAGAGTGGAATAAATGGTATTCAAATACGCCGTACTTTCGGTAATTGAAGCTATATTTACTAGGTGACCAAGCTCAATAATCAAGAGTTGAACCCCCTTAAGAAGTTTTCGTTTCATGCTTCCTGGTTTTAAAATGTTTACACATAAAATTGCATCCACTCTCGTTAATAAGACTAGTATATTCTCATCCATTGAACATCCTTGCAAGTAGATAAGTTAGGATTTACCCTTGTGACTTGCTGGGTACAGTTATACTCATTACTTGCTAAACAATAAACAGAAGAGCAATGGGACTGTGATGATCAAACAGCTGAAGAAGCTTCACAGGAACCCTAATTCATTGAAGACAATTGGTTTTAGGTCTTAGCTGCGCTCAAGTTTGCCTGTGGATCCTTCTTTTGTAATATAAGTTTACTTTGGGCTTGCATGCCCGCTGCGTCCAAACTAGGCTATCAAACCTTATTTCTGTTGTAAAGTTTGGCTCTTCTATTATAAGTACGTGTTGTTGTGGTGCTCACTCTTGTACAGTACTCCACTACTGAACAGTCTTAGGCAGTTGTGAGGGTTACCAATGCCTCCAGAAATGGGGTTGTTACACAAGTGGTGCCATATGAGGCAACCAACATCAATATACTCATTCAGTCTCTAAAGCACTATTTTGACTTATTTTCAACTAGCAAGTTTATTTGTGCAATTACGCGGCTAGATATTATGATACAATTATCTTTGATATACAATTCTGTTGTCTAAAATTAAAATACAATTGTATTTGATATACAGCTCTAATATACATATATGATTAATCTATATAATTATAATTTAGCCCATCAAAATAAGTATTTTTTCTTGGTTAATGTAAGAATTTCTAAGATTGTTCTTTTTAGGATTATTGTGGGATTTTCTTGCACTCAAAATGAAGTGACTTGAATCTTACCTGTTATTTTTATTTATATATATGTTGTACAGCGACCTTAGGCCTTGTACTATATTTATTCATTTCTCTTATTGGTTGGTTCTTTTGTTATGCTCTTAGAGGGCTAGTGAACCCTCATATATATAGCCTTTAGTTCTAAATCAGGTTATTCTCTTGGATGGTCTCTAAGAGAGCTGCTGCTCGAGGACATGGTGTCACCACCCGCCAAACCGCAAACACTGCAGGATGAGGAAAAGGTCGTGGCCATGGACCAAACCTCTCTCCCCCACCACCAGTTCACCCAACCATGGCTCAGTAAACTCAGATTATTCAAGTCATACTTGCAGGTCAGCAGTCAAGAGCAACCAGTCGCAACTCTAAGTTGGCAAATTTCGTGAGAATTCGACCTTTGACCTTCATTTCTGCCAATGGACCCTTAGAGGTAGATGACCAACTCCGTGACACAAAATCTGACTTGCATGATGTACAAAAGAAGACAAAGTGGAATTTGCTACCCACCAACTTAAAGGAGCCACAACTGCATGGTGGGAGAATTACCTAGCCGCTCGAGGAGGAGAAAGTTCATTAGCCAATGAAGAATTGAAAGAGGAAGAAACAACTGAAGCTGAAGGGTAGCAAGGACAAGCAGAAGGTGCTAAAGGACAACAAGGGCAAGTAGAAGAAGAAAATGCTAAAGAAGAAACAGAAGAGTAGCTGAACCAACAAGGCACGCTATCCCTTGGACTGAGTTCAAGGCTGCTTTCAGGACCAACTTCGTACCTATCGGCATCATGCATATGCAAAGAAACAAGTTTAGAGCCGTAAAGTAGGGAAACATATCCATCAATGAATACCTCACCAGGTTCAATTAATTGGCTTGCTACGCTCTAGGAGATGTAGCAGATGAGGAAGAAAATATTGACCGCTTCCTAGAAGGTATGCATGAAGAGATGAGGATGCAGTTGATCATTCAAGACTTTTCTAGTTTTACCACTTGGTCAACAAAGCTCTCATTCTGGAAAATAAGAGAAGAATAATGGAGGCAAGCCACAAGCACAACATGGCAGCCTAGAGGCCACAATGAAGTTACCCTCAGAGACCAGCATTCCACAGAAATCCTTTCCACAAGCAAGTGGCAACCCCACCACCTAAAGCTCTAGCTCCATGTCCCAATGGCAATGTACTCCGCACCCCTCGTCCCACAAGTCAACCCACGCAACCAACCCTGTGGCAAATCTCCATTGTTTTAGTTGTGGAGAAAAAGGACACTTTGCTAACCGTTGCTCGAACCGCCAAGTTTCACAAGTGAAGTTTCAACATGGGAACCACTCTAGCACGTGGTCAAGCATCAATACCTAGCAAAGGCTATCAGATCCCACAAGTATCTAGAGTAGCATTAACATTGAACCAGGGCCGTGTGAACATGTCACGACAGAAGAAGCATAGGAAGCTATAGGAGTTATGATGAATACATTTTTAGTTAAGTCAGTACCTACACTTGTTCTCTTCAATTCTAGGGCTTCTCATTCATTTATATTGAGGAAGTTTGTTGAAAGGCTTAAGTTATGAACCTATAAATTAAAAAAACACATGTACTTAGCTCACCTATGGGACCCTTAACTGCCACGTTAGTATGCCCCGGGGTAGAAATTGCTATAGAAGATTTTGGATTCTTAGTAGACCTCATGGTGTTACAATCCTAAACACTAGACATCATCCTAGGGATGGACTAGTTGGCCAGATACTAAGGAATGATAGACTGTACCAATAGAAAAGTAATGCTTACCAAGTGCCCTAGATTAAAAATAAAGGTTAATGTGGACTGTCCATATCGTTGGGGTCATATAATCCATTACTGTGAGGATGTACTTCTAAAAGGAATGCTAGTAATTCAAGACTATCCTAAAGTATTTCCTAAGGAATTGCGTGGCTACATTATAGGATGGCTATTGATGAACTTAAAGAGCTAAAGTAGTAGATTGAGGAATTACAAGAAAAAGGATTTATCAGATCTACCTCATCACCCTAGGGTTTGCTAGTACTTTTTGTAAAAAAAAAAGGATGACACCACAAGAATATGCGTAGACTATAGAGCCCTAAATGGTGTGACCATCAAGAATAAGTATTCCTTACCCTGTATCGATGACCTTTTCAACCAACTCTCAGGAGCAACAATGTTCTCCATGATAGACCTAAGGTCAGGATACCATCAACTCAAGATCAGGGATGAGGATATTCCCAAAATGACGTTCACCACAAGGTATGACCTGTATGAGTTCACGGTCATGTCGATTGACTTGACCAATGCGCCAGCCTATTTTATGAACCTCATGAATAAAGTATTCATGGAATACTTGGATAAGTTTGTAGTTGTGTTTATTGATGACATCTTGATTTACTCCAAGACCACTGAAGAACACGTTGAACACCTGCAGTTGGTACTAGAGAAGCTTACGGAGCACCAATTATATGCCAAGTACAACAAGTGTGAGTTCTAGCTCCATGAAATCAATTTCCTCGGGAGTATTTTATCCATTGGAGGAGTAGCAGTCGATCCAAGTAAAGGAGAGGTTGTTTTGAAATGGAAGCAACCCACCTCAGTGACAGAAGTGCATTGTTTTCTTGGATTGGAGAGATACTATAGACAATTCATAGAAGGGTTTTCAAAGCTTTCCAAACCATTAACTTGCCTGCTCAAGAAGGAAAAGATGTATGAATGGACATAAGCTTGTGAGAAGATTTTCCAAGAATTGAAGAAGAAGCTGACCACTGCTCTTTGTGTTAGTCTTTCCAGACATACACATGGACTTTGAAGTTTGCTATGAAGCGTCGCGCCAAGGTATTGGGTGCGTACTCATGCAAAAAGGAAAAGTTGTGGCTTATGCATCAAGGCAACCCCGTCCTCATGAAGACCGCTACCCAATTCACGATCTGGAATTAGTATCAGTAGTGTATGCTCTGAAAACTTGGAAACCACTGTGACAAATACACTGACCATAAGAGTCTCAAGTACATCTTCACCCAATTAGATTTCAACCTAAGACAGAGAAGATGGTTAGAGGACTATGATCTAGACTCCATTATCATCCTGTAAAGGCTAATGTAGTGGTCGATGTATTGAGTTACAAGTCCTACTGCAACAATGTCATAGTCCAAGAACTACAACCAGAGCTCTACAAGGAGTTGGAAACACTTAATCTAGAGATAGTAGAGCAAGGCACGATAGCCTCTATGAAAGTACATCTGACCTTGGAAGAGTAGATCAATGCTACCCAAGAAGGAAATTCTGGTGTCTAGAGATTCAAGCATCTTTTGGCCAAGGGAAAAGCCCAAAAATGACTGAAGACCAACAAGGAATTCTATGGTACAAGAAACACCTCTTTATTTCCCACCAAAGGGAACTCAAGGACTTCATACTTAAAGAAGTCCACAGGTCAGCATATTCCCTACACTCAGGGAGTATCAAGATGTATCAAGATATGAAGACCCTATATTGGTGGCCCCGTATGAAGAGAAACATCGTTGAGTATGTAGCATATTGTGATGCATGCCAACGGATCAAAGTTGAGTACCAGAGATCCACAGGTCTACTACAACCACTACAAATCCCTTAGTGGAAGTAGGAAGAAGTTGGAATAGATTTCATCACTAGCCTGCCATGAATCAAGTCCGGATATCATTCTATATGGGTCATAGTAGATAGATTGACAAAGGTTGCCCATTTTATCCCTATGAAGACCACCTATAAGGGAGACATATTGACTGAGTTATACATGGCACACATTGTATGTTTACATGAAGTACCCAAGAGAATCTCAGATCGAGGTTCCCAATTCACGATGCCCTTGGAACCCACTTAGCCTTTAGCATGGCTTATCACCCTCATAATGATAGATAAATAGAAATAGCAAACCAAATCCTTAAAGACATGCTTTGGGTTTGTGCATTGGAGTTTACTGTGGATCAGGAGAAATGCGTACCTTATACGAAATTCTCCTACAACAATAGTTAACAGTCTAGTCTAAAGATGTCCTCATTTGAAGCTCTTTGTGGCAGAAAATGCAGAAGCCCTCTACATTAGTCGGAAGCAAGGCAAGGCTATATATTTGGGCCAGACACAATTGAACAGGCAGAAGAGAAAATTACACTTAAACAAGCAAAAGAGAAAATTCACTTGATCAGAGATTGACTACAAGCTGCCCAATCTAAACAAAAGAGTTATGCTGACAATCATCGTAGGGAGTTAACTTTTGAAGTTGGAGACCAAGTTTATCTCAAGGTGTCACCTCTTCAAGGAATTAAGAGGTTTAAAGTTAAAGGCAAGCTCGCCCTGAGGTATATAGGTCCATTCCCAATCACTGCTAAGCATGGAAAAGTAGCCTACCAACTGGAATTACGCCCAAGTCAATCTGACAGATGTCCACAATGTATTCCACATCTCGCAACTGAAGAATTACCTCAAAGTACCTAAAAATCAAGCATCGGTGGAGACCATCAAGCTCTAGAAAGATCTAACTTATCTAGAGTATCTAGTCAAGATCCTTAATGTCATGGAGAAGCAGACAAGACACTAGAACATCCGTCTCTGGAAAGTACAGTGGAGCAATCACACGGAGAGAGAAGCTACATTGGAGCATGAGGATCAGCCGAGGATAGACTCCCCATATCTGTTCTCCGAGTAGCTAGAATCTTGGGGTTGAGATTCTATCTAAGGTAGGTAGGATCTGTAACATCCCATTTTTGGGAGTTCCATGTGCTTACAATAAAATTTGAAATTTGAATTCAAATCAAAGTCAAAGTCAAACTCAAAATTCAAACTGAGTTTTAACATCCCTGAAGCCCAAATTTTTCTTGGGCCAAAGTCCAACCCGTTCTCCCCTCCCTTTGGCCTTGGCCTAGCCTACACAGGCCCATGCGTGCCCTCCCCTCACCGTGCACACTTTGGATGCGTCTCGCATGCATGCTGCTAATGCCGTGTGTGCACCCGACAGCATCACCCAATCCCTGTGCCAATGTAGTGTGCTGCCTCCCTTCCCTGTGTGCCAACAATGCTATGTCGACCTCGCGATGCCTTGTTGTCCCTCTCCCTCCCCATCTTTGCCCTAATGCGCACTTCGCCACGTCCGTGCCCGCCACTCCCGCACTTTGTCTACGTCGCATGCCTGAGTCTCCTACTCAACCATTGTCTCTATGCTATCCCATCACCTTAACTCCGTTTGTGCATACCCACACCTTGCACCAGACTCACCCTCCTTGTTCTACGTCGCATCGAGCACCGCCGCCCTCGGCTTCTGCCCTCATTGATTTCACACCAATGGCCATCTCCTCCCTTTTGGCTATAAAACCCTTGAGTGGCTTTCCCATGGCCCAATCACCTTTTCGCCGCTTCCCTCACCACCTAGAGCCCTTTGCCTCTTTCTTCCTCGGCTTTGGCCGCCTCCGCTGTTGTTAATGCCAATGCTAATTCACTGCACCTCCAACCAATTTAGCACGCTAGGAGCACTCCAAGAAAGCACTAACGCCATTCGAAACCACGCCGACCATCTTCTTCACCTCCGGCTTGCTGCCCTCATCGCCCTCCTCACCGTCACCATGGTCCACGCCACCAGAACACTCCACACCTCTCCAAACTCTGCCTTCACCACTAGTAAGTCCCTCTTAGCCCCATGATGCTCCCCTAGCATTTAATTTACTTCTAGTGCTATCGACCATCGTGGTGCCATGCGCCCATGCTTCGTCACCGTCAGTCATCTCGTGTACCGAATTGGGCCACATTGCCTCACCTCTAGGTGCGGTTGGGCATGGGCAATCCATTTTGCCCACTGCTGGCCACCATGGCCCCTCTCATTTGTGATGAGACGCACTCTCCTTGGCAGGAAGAAGAGGCAGTGTTCACCCATCATTAGGATTAAGGCACCTAATTAATTAAGTTAATGGCCGATGATTAGTTTAGTTAACCTTTCGCTGACGTGCGGCCCCCTTCATTAAGTTAAGCCTTTAACTCTATGACATGTGGGGTGCCGCCCATTTTAAATCCTGTTTAAACTAATTATTTGTTTTTCAGTCACTTACAAGTGGGCCCCTTTTCACTGTGCTCCACAGTGACTTGTCCCATCTGTTAGCCCCTTGAGCCCTTTTTCTTTAGAAAAATAATTCAAAAATAAATTAAAAATTGTGGGTCCCACTTGTCCGCCTCTGTGATCATTTTCAGTTAAGAGATAATTTGAAAATCAAATTTTATTTTATGGACCCACTTGATAGTGAAAGAGTACTCTCTCTTCTCTGTTTATTTTTGGAACTAATCCTAAATTAAACTTTGGAGAGTCTATTCTTACTCATTGTAACTCCAACTTAATGAATTTTTTTGAATTCATCTAAATTCACAATCTATCTAATAGCAGTGGAATATTTCAATTTGGCGTTCATTTGAATTTATTTGTTTGTTCCTGTATTTATTTGCTTTCCAGTACGATCGGCCGAGTAGAGTATGAGGACACGAAAGAACCGCTATTTGATCCAAGTCAGGTCTTGCAAGACCAACCTAGTTGTGTGCCAGTAAGTCAATACTTTGATCATGTTGAATTTACATTTTTATGAAAATTATATTTGTTTAAATTATCAAATTGCATACTTTATTTGTTATGCAAATCTGTGTTCGCTTAAGGTTATAGATACATGCCTATTCAACATTATATTATTATTACAACATTCTTTGGACACTTGAATCACATAATATTTGTCACCTTGGAAACTTAAGGTAATCATACTAGCTATAAGTTATACTTAAGCGTAATGCTTAGTCTTGCTTAAGTACCAGGCATTAAATTGCCCTTTCATCATCTTTTAATCATAAAACTAGTTTTGGGCAACCATTGGAGGGAAATAGCTAGTATGTTGAGATAATTTAGTTTTATGCTTCTTAAAACCCTAAAACTTGTTTTACTTATCTGGGGTGGATGGTAAGAGGATTGGTGCGGATGTAGCATGATAAATTGTAGTTTGTGGTAGCACCGCCCAGATAACTCTCAAAAATGAATCCAATAATGACCCTCTAATGTAAAATAATACAACCACATGCCTATAATGGCTATTACCTGGCTAACTAATTTGCATCCACCAGTGCAGGCTGCACCATGTAGTGACCCATGGGTCATGTCACTGGTTTTAAGCCACCGAAGATATGACTCATGTTGTTGGATTTAAGTTATCGTGTGGCACAAGAAGTGATCTTGGTGTGGTGGATGTAACCTCACTAAGATAAAACCTTAGCAGGTGTAAATTACACTGGGTGATGCATTGTAAATGTCTTGTGATGATATGCTTGATTCACGTGTCTAAGGAAAGATGTGAAATATAACAAATTAATTATCTCTTATGGGTAAAGTGTACAATCTATGCAGAGTGTAAACTATTCAAACAGTCATGTCCATAGTCAAACATAGATATAGGAACTTACTCGAGTTAGTATCTATTGCAAAACTTTGTGGGTAAGATGAAAACTTGTCGGCTGGATGTAACCCTAATTTTGTTTTGCGTTGGGTGGATGTAACCCAGTAATGATAATGGGTGGATGTAACCTAGTATCAAAAACTAGCATATAGTGGATGGAATTATGTAATAGGTGAATGAAACCTGCACCGTTATTAATATCAGACACTTTTACTATCTTTAGTAAAAACTTGGTTTAGTTAAAATGCTAGGTCATAAGAATTTCTACTTACTAGTAATTTTAATTATTGCCTTTAGCAAATAAAAAAACCTAAGCCTACCTTTGTTGAACCTTGCATGTATAATAATATATTATGTGTGCCGGCTCATAGAGCACTGTTGTTGTGCTTACCCTCACTCACTAAACCCCTCAAAACCTGCAGAGCAAAGTCACTAGGCATACTACGATGCCCCAATAGCTGATGGAGAAGATGGAGGACATTAGGATAGTCTCTAGTAGTCTAGGCTTTAAACCCAGTTAGTGTCTTGCTTGTGGCACATTGTGCTCTCCCTCTTTGCTATCGCTTCTGCTTCCACCTTATGTAATATATCTATTTGGCCTGATTAGCCCTTATTGTAAACTTGACACAATGCAGTCTATTTAAACTCTAATTTGTAATATTAATATATGATATGGTTCACGTTATGTATAAAATGATTTAGTGATGCATCTGTGAGCACTATCTACTGATCCAAGGAATGGTGTAGTGGTTTCATAGATGCTTCTGGATTAGCTAAATCCGGGTCTAACATTTGCTAACATCAAGAACTTCGAAAACTAATTTGTCAGTTTGGATCATGGCGGAGATCGACGGTGAGGTCATCGAAGCTGAAGTAGGTAGTGGCACTTGCTCAGTGGGTTGCGTGACGACGAGATTAGGCTCGACAAGGTTCTGGGACACACGTGTTGGCTTCCTAGCTCATGATGATGCGAACGGCTCAGTGCGGGGACCAATCGTTGTTGGAGATGGATGACGGCGAGGTTTGAGAAGTGGTGGAGCTTTGGTCACAGTAACAACGAGGTTCCGATGTGCTCCGACTGAAATGGAGTAGTGGGCTAGGCTGAGGATGATAAGGTGAAGCTGAGGACGTTGACAGCAAGGCTCGAGACTCACCGGAGGTGACACAATTCCTTATCGAAGGCAGTGTTGGCGGCAAAATCTCGATCCGGAATTCCAGCGAGAAGGCGGTGGATTTGGGGCGATGGCTATGGTTGCAAGGATGAGGACGACTCGGGGCATAGTGATATTTTATAGCACGCAGAGGCGACACAGTAAAGAGTCCTGAGCATATACGGTGGAGGGTTTTTTGGGCTGAGGCTAATAGCTTATGGATGTGATTTTTGAATTCTGACCTATTTGTAAGAGGTAGTACACAGAGAAAAATAGTCGTCTACAATTTTGGTCAGTACACCTGAACTCGGTACAGTTTATACTCCAATTTACTATAGACTCCGCCTTGAAAAATGCACTGTTTAACGGCGAGTTACTGTAGAAATGGAAACTAAAGCCCTTACATAAGCCCAAAAGAACTGTGGCATAGTCCCTGACTTCGACACAGAGATGACGACCAAACAGGTAGGACCCATCTGTTAGCAATGGTGAGAGGCGAGGGATGTGTGGTGCACGCATGAGCGACGCGGACAACGAAGCGAGCTGGTTGGGCTATGGCACTGGGCGCCAGCTAGAGAGAGGAGAGAGAAAAGAGATTGGGCCGGGAAAGATTCCACCTAGGAAGGATTACAAAAATTCAAATTAGTTCTCATTTTTGAAAATTCCAAGAAATTAGAATAATCCAAAATAAATAGGAAACAAGCTAGGAAAAATTTTAAATTTCTTGGGAAAATACTTTGGAACACTAGGAACTCAAATAAAATAGTTGGGATTTATATGCTGTCTGGGTTAATTACATTAAATTATTTTGATTTCTGAAATTACAAATTATGTTTTGTTTAATTTAGAAATTTCAAGAAAATTCAAAAAAATGTTAATGCTATTTTATCTTGAAAACTTTTGAAAATATGAAAATTTGGGATATTACAACACGTGAGTAGCATAATAGATTCTCCTATACGATGTGTCTGAGGGTGATGAATTACGACATGCCACCTAAACATAAATACCATTTCAGAAATAAATCCTTTCAATGCACTATGTGTGATTGCATTTTATATTTTATTACTATTTTTTTGGTCGGGCTATCTATGTTTCGAAGTGGAGGTGGAGGTGCTTCTTTCAAGCAGGTGAGAAGTCCACCAAGAAGCAGGTGATAAGTCCACCAAGAAGCACCACCTCTACATAGATGAAGAACTGCTGTGGACAACCACGACCTTGGACAAGAACAAAGTGATTGACCCCCAGAAGGTCCCTGAGCTATCAGTGGTAGCAGGGAAGGTGGCCCTCAGGGAATCGGGCCGATCGGTGTCGCACATCACCCACCTCATCGTGGGTTCCACTAACGGCATGTTGGAACTGAACCAATCAGTTCCTTTCGCTACTCGCCGAGAGAAAATACACATATGTTTTCTTCATTGGAACGACACATGCACATGAGTAGGGAGGACAAATAAGCATAGGAGAGACTTTTTTCTGGGGACGCATGCCCTTTTCTTCTCTCTGTTCTATTCACTCCAACTCCTCCAAATGCTTAATAGATTATATGGCTTAAATAAGCCTCATGCACACACATGACCTCCACGCACCCACTAACTCCACTAACATGGTCCTATTCTGATGCCTCCAGGAATCTCTCCACGATCCGCATGACTTGGGCCTCTCACAACCACTTACGACCACGTTAGGTACATAGTCTTATGACCACACATACAAACTGTCGATCACACATAGTCTTACGACCAGACACACAACTACAGCTAAGACCACTTCTTACGGCGCTTCAACTTCCGATTTCCCTTGGCACATGGATGCTCCGATTGCACTCGGCTATATCTAACTTCCATGCGGGTACTCGACTACCACGAGTACTCGAGCACACACTGCTAAATTATTTACATGTCAAAATTATAACTAACAAGTGCCCCCTAATCTTGACATGAATACTCACCGATACGAATCACCCGCTTCTAGCCGCATGCAATAGCCTCTTCTTCTTGCCGCACTCAGCAAAATCTTGCTGCCATAGCAGCCCTCTCTTCTCACCACATGCAATGGCCTCAATTCTCTTCTTGCACATGCAACGACCTTCTCTTCTTGCCACATGCAGTGGCTTCACCTTGCTACACATAACAGTGATGACTCCATCTTGCCTGGAGTCTATTGCCACCCGCAACCTGCACCTCTCATAGAGTCTACCATTGGTGTGCCCGTCATTGCCACACCACGGTGATTACGTCGCCGTTGTTGGTATCCATGTCATGTGTGAATTTGGTACACCGCGCTGGCATCGCCATAGATATGTGGACCTTCGCCACCGTGCTCCTAAGCACACGGTGCTGCAACTGACTCATCGCCAGCACCTGTGCACCTCAGCCCAATGCATGTTGCTGTGCACGCCATCATGCCGATCAGAGAGTCCTCGTAAGGCAGCTTTTCCTCACACCTTGAAGCTCTAATACCAACTGTTGGAACTAAACCCATCAGTTCCAATCGCTACTCGCAGGGAGAAAACGCGCACATGCTTTCTTCCTTGGAACGACACATGCACAAGAGTAGGGAGGAAAATAAACACAGGAGAGACTTTTTCTTTCTAGTGACGCACGCCCTTTTCTTCTCCCTGTTCTATTCACTTGCAACTCCTCCAAATGCTTAGTAGATTATATGGCTTAAATAAGCATCATACACACACAACCTCCATGTCCCCAATAACTCCACTAACTTGGCCCGATTCTAATGCCCCTAGGAATCTCTCTATGATCCGCATGACTCGAGCCTCTCACAACCACTTACGACCATGTTAGGTATATGGTCTTACAACCACACATGCAGACTGTCGATCACACATAGTCTTACGACCACACAGACACAACTACGTCTAAGACCACTTCTCACGATGCTTCAACTTTCAACTTTGCTCAGCACATGGATGCTCCGACTGCACTTAGCTATGTTTGAATTCTACGCGAGTACTCGACTACCACGAGTACTCGAATACACACTGCTAAACTATTTACATATCATGATTATAACCAACGCTGCAGCAGTGACACACCAGGCGCCGACTACCACCTCATCTGCCACCTTCGCTGTCCACCACATGGCGCTGGTGCTCTTGTGCTCGTGGATTTTGCTGAGACCAACATCATCTACTTCCATGGCGTCGACAATGTGCATCCCGACAAAGCTAGTCTTCTAGGCTCCCTGTGGATAGCGCCGTCGTGCCAATAAATTTTGTGAACATAAAACAAAGGAAAACTATGGGAGATCAATACTTAATGATTGTTTGGTTAAATTTCCCAAAAGAGATTTCCTTCTACAAGTCAGTGGTGAAGCTGTAATATCTCGCTTCCAAAGCATGAAGACTCGTCGAGTTAATTTATGTCTTTTCTTAATTATTTTGTGATTTCTCTAAATCATTTTGAGATGTTGGCTTTAGGGCCTGTTTGGGACTGCTCTGCTCCACCAACTCCACTATGGAGCAGCTCCACTGTGGAGTTTCTGGAGCAGATGGTCCTGTTTGGCACGCAGCTAGCTCCAGCTCTAGGAATGTGAGGTTTCCCTTAGAAAGGTCCAATGTGCCCCTGAATGATGTTTGGTGTATGTTTTAATGTCTGCGGAGCATATGTAACTGAATTACAGTGCGAAAGTAGATAGGTTCAAGGCGTGAGATTGTTCCTCTGTTCAAAGGATGTAAACTAGCTTCCTGTTAGGTTAGGCCATGCTTCAATGCATGTATTTGTACGTTCTGCTAGCTTAAGTGTTACTGCTACTGGTGAGCTGAACCTTAATTAGTTACGACTTATTCCTGAAAAAATGAAGCACAATGCGTTAAGCGGAAAACCATGAATGCTCATGCAGAAGATACAGGAAACCCAATCAGCTTTCCCTTGACCACCAACTATCATGAAAATTTGCTTGTAATATACATCATTGCAATAATCCAAATTAACATTATACAACAATGATTTACAGCTTGGAATCTAGCAAAATGCAGCTATCCTACAAAACATTTATATTGTAGACACCTTCCTCAACATCCTTCACAGAGCCATGCTTCTGTGGCCATTTCCTTCAGTGTGGTAGCAGATCTGTGGAACAACTTGAGACTACGCCCAACTTTGTCCTGCGCGGCCAACAAAACATTTTCATTTGTCAGAGCACATTAACCCCGACAAAGCCAAAGTTAAGCAGATGCCGAACTTGTCAGTAAGTACTGTAGAAAATATTATAGTATTTCATGTTAAATTTGCATACGCTTGGCCAAAAATTTGCAGACGTACATTAAATGAAAGCTGAGCGAGTAAGCTGACAAACTAGAGCAATGCATAATTTATTACACGAGCTTCATACCTCTTTTAAATGCTCTAGCCTCTCCAGTATAGGAAGTAGTTCATCAGAAAATGAAGAAAGATCTTTTGCACAAGCCCTACAAATACAGAAATGCAATGGTTTCAAACTTTTAAGAACAGAATACCAAGGTACATAAACCTTTATACAATTAATAAATATTCATACTCGTCGTGAAAATGAACGAGGAGGATAGTGATTGTGCATTCGGCGATTTGGAGTAGAAGGTTTATAAGCTGGTCTCGGTTGCCAGCCATGCAACACAAATCAATCATTGCAATGTACCTCCTGCAAATAGAGAGATACCTTTGTTACCTATTACTTAAAATGCTACCTTGTAGATGATTATTGCGACAAGACCATTCGAGAGAAAAAGAAATGCACATATTATTGTAGGATCAGCTATAATGGTGCATGCACCACCAGGTAATAATGCGATATCAGAAAAGAGAAAAAACTTGGCCAGCATTAAAAGATGCATTGCTCATATCAGACTGTCAAATATTGCCATGCCAGACAGAATGAAGAAATATTGGTTGGGGGGATCCGGAAAACGTTTTTCTTAATTGCTTGTTATTTTTTCCCTTTTGAATATATGTGTTGTTATTAAAGAATAAGACGAGAGATCAACACAGAAATTTAAATGACAAGACAGCCTATGATTGGAGACCAAAGATTCATAGCAACGAACAGAACAAGGATCAATACATCTCTAAAAACTTAACCATGTAAACTGAATAACGATACAATCACTTGCTTTGTACACAGCAAGGCTAAAGCCAAACACAAAGCCAAATGATCAGAGTTTCAGAAGATACATGTGTTTCTTTGCACTAATTTTTCCTTAGCATGGCCAATTCAGAGTCACCATTTGTGTTTCCTTAGCACAGGTAAGCAAAAATTAACCAAATGGGGACAATCCTTGGCAGTGTCAAGTCACGAATCAGCATTACCTCTATCATTCTATCTTAACACATGTGACCCTTGTCTCTGAAGCTGGTTCTCACTTGGTATACCATGAGCATTCAAAGTATTTTTGCATTGCATACAACCATGAGCATTCAAAGTATACCAGATCAAATTTTTGCATACAACCACCGCTGGCCGCTCTCTCCTGGCCACTGGCCGCCCGCTCGATCCATCCCAGCCATCACCTCGCCGGAGCGTCACCTGTGGTGGCCGGAATAGGGAGGCGGCGGAGAAGAGGAGCGGCGCGGGTGGGGGGCGGAGAAGAGGGGCGGCGCGAGTGGGGGCGGAGAAGAGGGGCGGCGCGCGGGTGGGGGCGGGCGGAGAAGAGGGCCGCGCAGGTGGGGGGCGGAGAAGTCGGAGAGGCTGTGGAGAAGAAAAGAAATCGAATCGGTACGGAGGAGATGAATTGTGTAATGGCAGTGGTGGGTAATTTTTCATCAACTCCACGAGGAGTTTGGAAACTTTTGTTTGTGGAGTACCCCTTGAGGAGCTCCACAGAAAACGTGGAGTTGGCCTCTAACTCCACCTTTTTCTTGGAGCAGAGTTTTTGGAGTTAGACCTGTTTGGTTAGCGAAGTTGGGAGCGGAGCTGCAAAACTTGGAGCGGAGCAGTCCCAAACAGGCCCTTAGTAGGAACAATTTGTACTTTAACTTTTCTATTACATACCTTGAATGTTTCTATTGAAAAATATTGTTATAAAACACATAGCAAAAATAGATGATCAAGAGAACTAAACCCTTATGGGAAAAAACAATGGACGCACAAAGGTGAAATTCACTATATGAGAAGTATTACAAGCAGAAGGAACTTCATCACATCTCAACTGTGCGACTATATATATATATAATGGATCAAGTCCCTAATGAAGAAAGGAATGTAGTCCTAGTCAACAATGAAAATAGAGACTTACTTGAAAACTGAAATAGTAACCTACTTGAAGATAGGAATGACACCCCTCTCGAAGACATAACAGAGTCACAGAAGATAATTGTGTAGAGTTGCAGTAGAAAGAGCCTCAAGTTGCCACGCCTGATTCCAGTCAGCACAGAGTCCATCACTGATACGAAAATGATCCCAATCATAACATTGGGCCAGTCCTCATTGGTTGAGTGAATACTAAACAGACTCTTCGAGTGGTCAGAAAGACCAGTTGTGGTCAGACCCGACTAGATTTGGTTCACAAAATAATACAATCTCTACCTTGAGTTGAATTCTTCCTGTAGCGAAAAAGAAGAATGCAATAATCTCCTCCATGATGGTCGCGCAAGCAATCCAAAATTGCAACATATCCAAACGGTGAACAAAAGCAAAATTCAATTGTCCCAACAATTGACATTGTTTTTTTAAAGTCTCCTCGATAAAGCATAGCCCAAATTGAAACTTCACCTTAGACTCTGTATATACGGATCTTGCCTAGTAACCTATAGTACACAATGAATCGTCAAAGAAATCACTAATGATTAATCTCGTATGGATGCTGCCAATAATAGACACAATGGTTTGAATTGTATTGAACTCTAGCTCCAACAAAAATATATAGAGCTGATGTTATAACTTCTCGTTGAAAACGATGATCGACTGAACGAGATATCATTGACAGAGATGGCATAGTATGACACTAGGGCATAACATCGGGTGGTGGGGTAAAAGTGGTAGCAAATCTAGGACTAGAATAGTTGCCAAGGTAGAGCACCAATTGACGCTCGGCATGACGTGGGTTATTGCCAAATTATTCGATATGTGGGATAGAGTTGAGGTTAGTCGAATCATCTAGAACAATAATATCCTAGATGTTACTCTCGATGCCACACAACAGCTGTCCCTGGAGTCTCCTACTCCCAAGGCAGCGGCTTTGAATTTGAACCAAGAGCTCTGATACTACTTGTTATAAAACGCATGGTCAAAAATAGATGGGAGACATGGATTTAACGTGAAATATCCTTGTAGAAAAACCACGGATATACGAAGAGGAATTCACTATATGAGGAGAATTATAAGCACGGAAAACTTCCACACATCTCAACTATGCCACTATATGGGTACATTTATATGATAGGGATCAAAGTTTCTAATGAAGAAAGGAATAGAGTCCTAATCTGCAATAGAAATAGAGATCTACTCAGAAACTAGAGCAGTAATATACTTGGTGACGAGGACAACACCCCGCTCAGAGACACAAAAGTATCAGAAGATAACAGTGTAGAGTTGTAGTCGGAAGCGGCTCAAGTAGCCATGTCTAATTTCAATCGGCGTAGAATCCATTACAGACATTAAGATAATCCTAATCATAACATCCGACCAGTCCTTGTTGCTTGAGTGAATACTGATGGGACTCTTCAAACAATCGAAAAGACCAACTGTACCCAATTAAATTTGGATCACAAAATATAACAAATATTTTATTTACTCCTTACATCCCTATTGAAAATCCGGAATCCGCGGCTTCTTTAACTTGTTTCACACAACAGTGACATTGGCCTTCCCATCGGCCATTTCAACTTTGCATTGTTCAGAATTGGCATTCTGGTCAGAGACAAAACGGCCCCAAAACCAATGCGTTCTCCACACCACACCCATCTTCTCAATCGGTACATTCTTGGTCTCCGGTAGGAAAACGGCGACGAACATCGTCATCACGAGCACCCATCCTCCGAAGAAATAGAAGAGCCCGAACCTCATGTGGCAGAGCATCGGGAGAAAGCCCTGCGCGGCGACGACGGTGCACAGCATGTTCACGGCCACGTTGATGCTCTGCCCCGCCGGCCGGATCTCCAGCGGGAAGATCTCGCTCGGCAAGAGGATGCCGAGCGGCCCCCACGACCACGCGAAGCCGGCAACGTAGACGCAGATGAACACAAGGATGGAGGCCGCAGATGTCCTCGGAATGGTCGCATCTCCGCTCGTCCCAAACTTCATACCAATCAGCGTTCCAATAATAACCTGTGTCATAAAATCGTGTCAACTTTTGTGTAACCTGAGAAGAGAGTACATGACGTAATGGAGTAGGTGTACATGATGTAAGTACAGTACCTGGCAAACAAGCATTTGGGCACCTCCCTGAAAGAAGAGCTTGCGTCGGCCGAGCCTATCCACAGTGGCGATGGACACGAACGTCGCGACGATGTTCACCAGACCCGTTATCACTGCCGACATGAGCGATGCATCCCCTCCGAGCCCGATCGTCTTGAACAGCACGGGCGCGTAGAACATGACGAAGTTGATGCCGGTGAGCTGCTGGAAGAAGGGGATGAGGACGGCCATGATTAGCTGCGGGCGATACCTGCGCTCGAAGATGTCGCTCCATGGCCGCTTGACGGTGCCGGATACCTCGCAGGCAGCTGCAAGGTCGCTGTACTCATCGGTGATGTCGTCTGTGCCGCGGATGCGGCGGAGGACCCGTTGCGCCTGCCCGTGGTGGCCACGGTTGATGAGAGAGTTTGGCGTGTCGGGGAGGAAGAGTGAGCCTACGGTGATGATGCCAGACGGGACGGCGGCGAGGCTGAGGCTGACACGCCAGCCCCAGCCTCCTCTGATCTTGGCTGCGCCGTAGTTTATAAGATTGGCGGAGAAGATGCCGACGGTGATCATTAGCTGGAAGCCGATGTTCAGCGTGCCGCGGAGGCGAGGAGGCGCCATCTCCGACAGGTAAATTGGAACGGACTGCATTGGGAATGGAACAGAGAATGTATTACGCCCTCTGTTCATTCCTTCTGTGAATGAAGTTTCGGAGAGACTCCTCAACTTACCAGACCAGCGAAACCGACACCGACCCCCAAAAGAATGCGGCCAACGATGAGCATGGCGACGTTCTGGGCTGCGCCGTTGAGGGCGGCGCCGGTGAGGAACGAGACCCCACCGCCGAACATGGACCATTTCCGACCGAGCGAGCGCGCGACGGAAGCGACAAAGAACGAGGCCACGAGCGCGGCCAGGTACAGCGACGAGGTGAAAGCGGTGAGCAACTGGCTGTCGAATTTGCAGTACTGGCTGCTGCCCTGCGCCATTTGCTCTTTGTGGTACACCGACGGGAAGAATTTCTCAAGGAACGTGTCCATCGATGTCACGCCACCTGTATTATGTATGTGTACGCGCAAAGTGATATTACTTTTTTTCTTTTTGCGAGGCAAAGTGATTTTACTTGATGGAGAGTTAAATTTGTTGTATGCAGCTTTGCATTCGTTCCAACATAGGTATGTCTAATAGCTTTAGGGTCCGCTCATATTGGTATTTAGTTTGTCTTTGACTTATAAATGTAGTAACTTGCAAAGAAAACTCTTTTATGATACCTTAAAATAAATATGAACCATTCAATCTATACTATCCAATGGTTCATATTAATTAGAATTAAGTTATACTACTGTCCATACTACTAGTATTAGAATCTTCAAAAAAGTAGAATTGTAAATAAAACAAGTGGTATAAGATTAATTTTCGTAACTATAACAAACCTAGCTGCCGGCGTTTGCCAGCATCCTCCAGGTGGTGCTGGACAAGGTCGCCGGCGCATTTGCCCACTCCGCCCACATGAACAAGGGAGCGAATGACAAAATCACCAAGAGCGCCATCGAGTGCAATAATCTTGTTTTGTTTATTGCTAGTAGTATCCGAGTGGGTTTAACATGTACGAGTAGAGCATAGAGTAAAAAACCGAGTCTGTGGTAGAGTCCGTTTTGTAGTCAATATATTGAGTATAAGTAGCAAAGCAATGTAAATGAGAAAAAAAATGAAGAGAGATCAGTTGTGATCGAGAAGTTGAGGGAAAGAAAAAGAAGAGAAGCAGAAGTGCTTTGGTTCCCGGGGAAAACTGATTGTGTTCGCATGCTTTATCGAGTGCTCGAAATCATCAAGAACCAAGGGTGCTTAAAGGTAACAAGTACAGGAGTACTTGAAGAGGCGGCAAAGTGGTTGTGGCCAAAGGCACTGGTGTTTGTAGTCAAAGTATCGAGTACTCGTAACTTGGTTATGAGTACATGCAAAGCGCAACGGGAGCATGGTCGTAAATCTTATCAAGGAAGAGCTATGAGCACGTACATAGCAGAGAAGGCGTGGTCGTTATGAGGATGTGCTGGTCATAACAAGGCTACGAATACGAGATGATCGGGAAGCGCAGTCACAAGCCAAAGTGGTTGTTACTTAGTTACGAATACGTGAACAGTAGCAAGGAGTGGTCGTAACCAACTGAGCGGTCGTAAACCAAAACGTTGTTGTAAACAAGCTACGACTACTAAGACTGAAGCTTCAACGTGGTTATAAACATCAACTGGCCCAACAATTGGTATCAGAGCCTAAGGGGGCGAAGCAATGGCTAGCAAAGAGGTTGATCCATCGAAGTCTGGAGCGCTTGTCGAGACCACATGCAATGAGATCGATCTATCGAAGACAGGCGTAGTCACCAAGCCAACGGCAAGAAGCGTCTCGATCCCAATCCAATACCCGATGTTGAGTGAAACAAATTACGACATATGGACCATCAAGATGAAGATAATCTTGCATTCACTTAGGGTATTGTCAGCGGTCGAAGATGGAGACGACGATGGCAACAAGGATCAAGGTGCGATGGTGGCCATCTCGCAAGCAATGCCAGACGACACACTCTGGGAGATGCGAGTGGGTGAAGATCGCGTCAAGAAGGCACGCGCTCAAGCGCTCGAACGGCAACTGAGCAAGCTACAGATGGAAGACTCGGAGACGATCACCAAGTACTCCATGAAACTCACCACGCTGGTGGGTGAGATCCGTTCGCTCGGTGCAAAGCTAGAAGAGAGTGACGTTGTCGAAAAACTACTCAGTTCAGTCCCAGATCAATTCCTCCAGATTATCGGAATGATCGAACAATTCGATAATGTCACAGCAGTGTCACTCACGGAGGCGACCAGTCATCTCAAAACCTTCGAGGAAGCACTTAAGGGTCGACAACACTCAAAGGACGAAGGAGAGAAGCTGCTCTTTACCCAAACCAAGTAGAAGGCGAGGAACTCGAAGACAAAGAAGGAGAGCTCTAGCAGCGCCGAGACAGGATGACATCACGAGAATGGTCAGGGATGTGACCACAGAGAAGACGATGGTGAAAGATCCCGTGACAAGTCACATATTAAGTGCTTTGAATGTGATGAATATGGGCACTACGCACCAGAGTGTTGTAGCCACGTAAAGTGTTTCAACTATGACAAGTCGGTCACTGTGCTTTGGACTGCCGAAGCAAGAAGGACGAGGAGGTAAACCTCACCCATGCTGAGGAGAATGTTGAGCCAGCACTACTTCTTTCCTTATGTGTTGAAGAGACGCCACGCGTGGTGATATTGAACGAGAAGAATGTAGTTCCTAAACTACGCATAGAGGAAGGCAGCGTCGATCACACTGATTGGTGGTATCTGGATAATGGAGCTTGCAATCACATGAAGGAAGGTCGCACCATGTTCCATAAGCTCAACGAGAAGATTTCAAGCAAAGTTAAGTTTGGCAATGGCTCCATGGTGGAGATAAAAGGCAAAGAATAGATGTTGTAGTGCAAAAACGATGATCAGATGTTGATATCTGAGATTTATTTTAAACCAAATTTATATAGTACCATACTTAGTCTTGGGCAGATGACAGAAGAAGGGTGCAGGGTGGTGCTGCAGGATGAGTTCTTGCATGTCTACGACAAGAACGATGATCTCTTAATGAAGGTGAAAAGATCTCCGAATCAGTTGTACTAGATTTCCTTGAAAATTTATAAATTGGCTTGTCTGAAGAGTAGCCTAGAGGAGCCAGGCGGAAGCAAAAAAAGCAAGCTCGAGAGAGTGGTCAGAATGACGAGTCCTAAGGGATAACTACACCAAGCACAGAAGCTAGCAGCACAAGTCAAGGCTGTGAGTTCCATGCACAGGGGGTGCGCAAATGCCCGAAAGGTTTCGACATGCAGGGCGCAGGAGGTGTCCCAAGCTATCCCAGGCATCTTGAGAAGATACGAGTACCAGAGGAGTTTCAAGTAATCGAAAGCTTTCAAGTGCGAAGTTAGAAGTGTATGGTCGAACTTCAAGTTTGAGTGTGCAGTCCAGGTTGAAGGAACAGAGTACGCAGTGGTCGGAAGTTCTGGAGCATGGAGTGTTCGGAGGTTGCCTGGTCGAAGCCAACAATGGTATCAACACACATCACGAGAACCAGCAGGTCTCACCGAACGAAAAGGATGACACATCCCTGCGGGAGACAGAGCAAAAGGAAATTTTCGAGCAAGGAAAGTAATCATCCAGGCAGGCCCCGATGCGTGTGTCAGGCACAATGAGTAGCAATCGGGAGCATTTGCAGGCACATATGTTCACATGCGTGTAACTGGGGCAAATCGCAATGGCTCGGGACAACCAGGCGACAAGTCCCACAGGCACCCAGAAGGCAGAGGAAGGTCTCACGAGCATGCAGCAGTCCCACGCTCAAGAGAAAGATGTCACCCGACAGTGGAGGAAGAGCGAGTAGGTGTGGATGCCAGTGCGGCAATAGTGGAAGACGAAGGGACCGGAAGGCTCAGGTAATGGCAAAGCCAAGATGGATATGGGAGCAAGTGCTCCAGCCCAGGCAAGCATGCAAAGGAAGATGTGTTCAGTCCAGGTGTGAGATGCAGTAAGCGTTGGTTTGTGCGAGGCTCAGGATGGAGCAAGCACATGCTATAGGATGGTGTCGACCTAGGAAGGAACGATGTGCGGGAATGCAAGAAAAGGATGGAAGATGAGAGAAGATCAGCATGATCAAGTTCGAGAAGTTAAAAGAGAAGATCGGCATGATCAAGGTGAAGAAACAAGAATAAGGGGGTGATTGCTGGAAAGAATCTTGTTTCCTTTGTTGCTAGTAGTATCCGAGTCGGTTTCACATGTATGAGTTGTGTCCGTTTACAAGTATACGAGTAAAAGATAGAGTAAGAAACTGAATTGGTGGTTCCATTTTGTAGTCGATATATTGGGTATAAGTAGCATAGCAATGTAAATGAGAAAAAGTGAACAAGAACAATCGGTTGTGATTGAAAAGTTGAGGGAAAGAAAAAAGAAGCAAAGCGGAAGTGCTTTGGCTCCTGGGAAAACATACTATGTTCGCATGCTTTATCGAGTGCTCAAAATTATCGAGAACCAAGGGTACTCGAAGGTAACGAATACAAGAGTACTCGAAGAGGCGACAAAGTGGTCATGGTCGAAGGCGTTGGTGTTTGCAGTAGTATCGAGTACTCGTAACTCAGTTATGAGTATGTGCAAAGCGTAGTGGGAGCGTGGTCGTAAATCTTATCAAGGAAAAGCTACAAGCACATACGTAGGAGAGAAGGCATGGTCGTTATGATGACGTGCTAGTTCTAACAAGGCTACGAGTACAAGATGATTGAGAAGACACAGTTGCAAGCTGGAGTGATCGTTACTCGATTACGAGTACATGCACAGCAGCAAGGAGTGGTCGTAACCAGCTGAGCGGTCGTAAACCACAACGTGGTCATAAACAAGCTACGACTACTAAGATCAAAGCTTCAATGTGGTCGTAAACATCAACTGGGCCAACAAGGTGGTGGTTCACATCAATGACCTCCTGACGTGGCTGTACGGCGTCATGACCTACATCTACACCTGCGTCGACGGCTTTGACAAGCCAGAGCATAAGGAGGCCATGGACAAGGTGCTGCAGAAATCCACCGAGCTCCCTAGCCATCATCACTCACCTCGAGATCATGCTGGAGCAAGTCTCCAAGCTAAACGGCTCCACGGCTGTGAGCCGCTAGCTTCTTAGGTGGCAGATCAGTGAGGCGGCTGAGGAGGAAAGTTCACGGAGTTCAGCAACGTGACAAATGCAAGCCGCCATCTCCTACTGGACATGCTAGACGAGATCACCGAGATGTCCCACGACACCAAATGCATGTACACAGTGGTTGTAGACTCACATGAACACTCTAATCTACTCAAGACACATAGGAGATTTGCATTGCATCAATCTACTACAACTTTTCTACTTTCTCTTCTATTTATAGACTCAGATTACAATTTACACATGCAAACAACTGCCTGAAACTTCCGGCCATGGTCCCACTGATTTCGTACTAATAGAATGCCCGAGATCCTTGATGACTCCACAATCTGCGCAATACCCGAACGACACAATCCTCTAACCAACTAACAGCTAGTGGATACGCCTGGTACGTTAGACATACTGCTACTTGACCAGATCTACGACCGCACACAGACTTGACAATCTTCGAGTCCTTCTTCAACCACACCTTGTCGACCATAGTGCCTCGACCATGCCACACGATCACGACTGTTTCGACCATAGTGCCTTCGACCGCTTCACCAACCACGGCTTGTCGACCATATCTTCGACCACGACTTCTTCAACTGCTTCACCGACCATGGCTTGCCTACCAGCATCTCCATCCACATAGGTCTTTCGAGCACCGACCGGCTCACTATAGCTTATTGAGAGACCATGTGGAGGTGACCCCATGTTTGTGATGAGTAATTGACCCTTGTTTTAGAAAGATTGAGTTTGGTTTGTGCTATTTCTGCAAAGTTGTACGCCCTAGCGAGTGGTCGGAAGGGTTTATGACCACGTTGTCAGCGGTCGGAAGCCAGCAGATGGATTTACAACCACGTTGTGGGTCGGCTAGAAGATTTATGACCACGTTGTCAGAAGTTGGAGGCATCGGCTAACCATGGTCAGAAGTCGGAGGCTTCGGCTGACTGTGGTCGGAAGTCGGAGGCTTCGGCAAACCATGGTCGGAAGTCAGAGGCTTCGGCTAACCGTGGTCGAAAGACGAAGGCTTCAGCTAGCCGTGGTCGGAAGTCGGCATTCGGGTCTTCGACTACGTTGGGAAGTCGGAAGACTTCGACCACGACCACGTTGGGAAGCTAGAAGAGGCTTCGATCACATTGCACGAGGTCTAAAGGGGTTTCGACCATGGTAGAACACAATGAACATGGTCGGAAGGTGCTCCGATCACGTTGAATGATGTCGGAAGGTGCTTCGACCACAATGAAAAGTGTTGAACGTGGTCGGAAGCGGTTGCGATCAGCTCTGGGAAGTCATAGCGACTGACTTAGTGGTCGGAAGTGGTTGCGATCAGCTTGGAGTGGTTGTAGCCTAGGCTAGCGATGGTCGTAACCTCTGGTAATCGGTCGTATGGACTTTTGGGGTGGTTGTAACAATCTAGGATGTGGTTGTAGGCCTTGAGTGTTGCCTATCTTGTGAGTTCGACCGGTCGTAGGTGATTTACGACCATCTAGGATTGATTTACGAGTACATTCTAATGATGCAAATTTATGTTCATGATATTTTGTGCGGTGCTATGTGATGGTTTGCTTGTCTGTGTGGTTACAGGACTTCGGAGCTAGGTCATGGTGAGGCGTTGGAGGACTGGGACTAGGCACAGGAGGTGTTGAGGTCCAGATAGTCAGGAGACGCCGAAGATGATCAAGGCTAGCGAGGTGGTTGCAAGCCAGGACGATGAGGAACTGGAGCTGGAGCCACCGGAGGTGGACACGACAGGCAACGACGAGGTGGACCGGGACTAGGCTCAGGGAGGAGTCAAGGTCCAGACGGTCGGATGCCAGATATGATCATGTGCAACGACGAGTGGACCGGGACTAGGCTCAGAAGGAGTTGAGGTCTAGTCAGCCAGATGGCAGGCGCGGTCGTGTGAGGAACAAGGCAACTGGAAGTTTCCGAGAAGGTGCAGGAGGGGCATTTTGGAGAAATGCTTAAAGCCTGCAAAGGAAACTGCTTTCTGTTAAAGCATTGGAGTCTGTTGGTGATAACAGGTAAAGCTATGTAAAACCCAGTGTTAGTTGGGGGTTAACGGGTTATCCCCCAGTATCTGAAGGCTAAAAATAGAGAAGGTAGAGCACGAGTGCTCGGTGAGGTTGTTCCCGAGAAGCTTTGCGTTCTCTTTCTATCTTGTGTAAGTTGTTCTTTTGGTTTGAGAGCTTGCGCTCCAGGATGGAGTGGCTGTAGAAACCTCCATGAATGAAATCATTCATCTCTGCGCCTCTATTTAAGCTGTGTTATCTGTTTGTTGCCTATATGTTTTGAGCATTCTTTCTCTGTTTATCTTTTTGCTCTTTTGGCTTCTGGCTTAAGTCTTTGTTTTTGGTTGCTTTGTGGTGATCCGACTTGCTTTGAACTGGGAATCATCCTCAAAGCCATATTGGCTAGTCTATTCCTGAGAGCACGGTCTGATAGCAGTTCTTGGCCATGTGGTCTTGCGCCTCGCTGGTTCCTCTGTTTCATTTTCGACCAAGCCACTCTTTTTGTTCTCAGCAATGAAGCTTCGACCTCTCTAGATTTTTCTAGGCCAGAGGATGTGGTCCTGCTGTGTTTGAAGTCTCATGGCCAATTGATCCGTGAATCAAAAGTTATTCTGAAATCAGATCCTGCAATCGTGCGCTTCTTCCTCCTCTGTTCCACTTCCGACCACGCAGTAAACACTTTTGCTCTATTTTCGGCCTTGAAGTTTTGTTGGTCTGTTTTCTAGTTTTTCAGTGAATCATCTGTTTTCAACAGGGTTGTCTAATCGACCACTAGTTGGCTTTCGACCACTCTATTACAGACAGATGACTGCTCGGATGTTTCGTCCTCAGCAGAGTTTTTTGACCGCTCTGAACTTCTTTCGCCAGTGTTTATTCTGGTCTGTTCTTTTGGTTTTCTAGTGAGCATTCAATCTTTGTCTTCATAACTCTATAGCTATTGGAGAAGAAGGATTGCGTGAATACTTGGGGAGGTTTTAAGGCACCATTCGCCCTCCTCTGTTGCCTGTTCGGTCCTACAAGTGGTATCAGAGCTGGTTAGCTCTTTGCTATAGATCTTAACCAATCTGTTGATCCATGGCAACAGACAAGTATTCCACCAAGCCCCTCTCTTCGATGGGATCGACTATCCCTTTTGGAAGAGTAGGATGGAGTCTTACATACAGGATCAGGGTTATGCAATCTGGAGAAAGGTGAAAACTCGGTTTGTTGTTCCTGCTGATGAGAACATCACAGTGGCGAATATGCCAGATGTGGAGGCAAATGCTTGGGCAAGGAACATCATTATCCAAGATCTTAGCAAAAACGAATTTGATCGTATTTCTCATCTTTCGTCGGCCTACGATATTTGGGTGACCCTCGATGCATACCATGAGGGCACTACCCAAATCAAACCCGTACGACAAAACCAATACAAGTGAGAGTACAACAAGTTTGAGATGCTCGCTGGTGAGTCCTTAGACGAGTGCTTTGCAAGGTTTCACAAGATTTTGAGCAACCTCCAAGCAGTTGGTCTCACATACCCTAACTCGGATAACGCTCGCCAAATGCTTTCTACTTTAGACCTACGAGTTTGGGAGATGAAAGTGACCAACATCAAGGGCACGACTGATCTCTCAACTTTGACTCTTGATGCGTTGTACTCACGCCTCAAGACTCATGAGATTGACATTGTCTCTTGCAAGTCGGAATCATAGTCGATGGCTTTGGTCACTGATCCCAGTCCTACCTCCGGAGCATTTTCTGATGGTGCTTCTGGTTTTTCCTTAGCTGCACTCTGTGAGATTAGTGATGATCAGATTGAGCAGCTTCCAGAGAACGAACTAGCCCTCTTAGGCAGAAAATTTTCACATACTTACAAGAGGGTTAGGGAGAGAGAGAGGAGGGCCCGTGATTTGCTTTAAGTGTGGTGGCCCCAACCACATGCGAGCAAATTGCCCCAAGCTGGAGAAGTGCAAGAACGACTACGGCGGTGTGAGAAAGAATGACTACATCAACAAGAACCATAACAAGAAGCCCCCAGCTCGTGCCCAAGAAAAAGAGAAGAAGTACCGCAATCTTGGCAAAGCCAAGAAGCTCTTCCACTGCGTCCTCACCGCCTTCGACGACATCAACTTCAGTGACATGGAAGGATGGAGTGACGACGATGGAAAGGACGATCATGACAAGGACACCAAGGACGGTGACGACTTCATCGGCATGTGCTTCATGGCCAATGAGACCGACATTAGCAATGATGATCTCTACTCTGACTCGATGAGGTAGGCCCATCCTACGACTAGCTCAACGATGCATTTCTCAAGCTAGGGAAATTTTATGCTAGATCTAGAGCTAGGTGTGGTGACCTAGAGAAGGAGGTAGAGAGCTTGTCATGGGAGCTTACTTCACTTAAATCTGTTGCCTCCCATGATGATTGTGATGTGTGTACTTCTTTATTAGATGATATGGAGAAGCTAAGGACCTCTCATGATAGTGTGTTTACTGAACTTGACTTGCTTAAGGTGGAGAATGTTAGACTGCTAGCTGAGGTAGAGATGACTAGAGTAGCATCTATTTCATCTGATTCTGTTGAGACTATTTTCTGCACCTCATGTGAGGATAAGGACAATACTTTTAGAGGTCTTTACACCATGCTTCTGGATCTGCCTGAAACTTGTGAAAATTGCAACAATTTGAAGATTAACTTAAAAAAGGCAGATCATAAATTCCTGAAATGAAAGCTGCTTTGCTTGAGCCCATTGTTTCTTGCGCCAATTGCCCTAAATTAACTACTGAACTTGAATCTGTCTCTAAACAATTTCAAGACATGTGTGATTATAACAAGAAATTGGCTCAATATGCTTCTAAGCCACTTGTTAGCTCACCATGCAATAATTGTGAGAAACTAAAATCTGATTTGGTTGCATTGGATGAAAAATATGTAAAGCTAACTAAGGACCTACTAGAGAAGTCACAATCAGCTTGCTCTTTCTATGCTAAGGTGGGGGAGAAGTCTAAGGACATGGTAGAGACTCTTATAAAGAGCTACGAGGACCAAATGGCTAGAATTAAGACTGCCCCTTGCGTGTCCTGCAAAGCCCTCAAAGTTGAGGCAGTCATGCACAAGGAGAGATATGCATGTGCCATTCATTCTTCAGCTGTTGGTTCTTCTTCCTCTCCTGTTGTCTCTTCTTCATCTTCTCCCAGCTCTTCTTGTGCTTCTATCTTTCAGGAGTGTCAGTATGTTATAAACACTCTTGAAAGATTTGTTGGAGGCAAGAAAAAGCTAAATCTTATTCTAGACAAGTCCATGATTTGTAAGTTCAATCAAGGTCTAGGATATGATTTCCTAGAGGATGTGAGGAAGCATCCACCTGCTGTTCTTAGACCTATAGCAGCAGGTGTGATTTTGAGGTCAAGCCCAGAACCAAGAAAGTTGAGTTTAAATCTGCGGGCTTTGTCCAATGGATCTCTGATAATAAGGTGGTACCACCTGTTGCTTCGACCTCTCAGAAGGTGCAACCTCATCATGCTATTTCTACCTCCCGAAAGGTGAAGTATCATTGTACCTTCTGTCAGAAGGATGGACATAGTGTTGAGAGATGCTTCGGGCATGCCAAAATCACGCGGGGAGACCGTGTTCGTGCTCTTAGGCATATTCAGGGTCAGCCCCAGACTCTGAGTGACCGAAGACCAACACAAGGTCTAGAGTTGCAGAAAACTCTTTTGAGGTGTTTAGGCAGCATTATGGACTTGGTTTTTCTGCTTCTGGCTTTGGTCCTCGTGCTGCTTTTAGTCAGGATATCCACCGTCCTGAGGGTAGATCTCATTTTCCCCATCAAAATAGCTATCCGCGGCGTGATCAGCATGTTGCTGTTGGTCAGACTCGCTCTTCTATAGCAGTCAGACCCAGCAACAGCTTTAGGTCTACTCGTAGACTTTCTGGCTTTCTGAGAAACGGAGAGCATAGGGTAGTTAGAGGTCAGTCAGGCATTATCACCTCCTCTGCTCATCATGTGACTCAGTACTGGGTTCCCAAGTCAGTTCTCATTTACCCCAGTACTGAGCCACAGATGTCGCTCTTTTGTTGACTCAGGTCTACCGGGCTGGGAAGGAAGAGGTTTGGCTTGTCGACTCTGGCTGTTCTCGACACATGACCGGAGACTCCCGTTGGTTCTCTTCCCTAGTCCGAGCTCCGGGTGATGAGACGATTACCTTCGGAGACGCCTTGTCTGGACGAGTCATCGTTAAAGGTACTGTGCGCATTAATGATTCATTTATTCTTAAGGATGTTGTCTTAGTGAGTAAGCTGTAGTATAATTTGCTTTCTATTTCTCAGCTTACCGATGACAATTTCGAGGTAAGCTTTAAGAAAAATGCTTGCAAAATTCTTGATTCTTCAGGGAGTCTTATTTGCGGGATTTCTAGATTTGGGAGGATCTTTTGTGCTGATTTTGTTGAGTCTTCTGGCAATCCTCTCAGGTGCTTAGTTGCGTCAGAGTCCCGTAATCTCTCCTTTTGGCATAGGAGACTTGGTCATATTGGCTTTGATCATTTGACTCGAGTTAGCGGCCACGATCTCATACGTGGTCTACCCAAACTCAAGATGGTCAAAGACTTAGTTTGTGCTCCTTGCCGACATGGCAAGATGGTTGCTGCTTCTCATCCTCGAGTCACTATGACTATGACCAATGCACCAGGCAGCTTCTTCACATGGACACTGTTGGTCCAGCTAGAGTGCAGTCGGCGGGAGGGAAGTGGTATGTTCTTGTCATGGTCGATGACTTCTCGAGGTTTGTTAGGTGTTTTTCTTAGCCTCGAAGGATGAGACATTCAGTCATTTTCGGGGTTTATTTAGTAGGCTTTCTGTTGAGCTCCCTGGTACCTTACGAGCGATCCGCAGTGACAATGGTACGGAGTTCAAGAATTCCTACTTTGAGAAGTTCTACAATGAGACAGGTGGAGAGCATCAGTTCTCTTCTCTGCACGTCCCCCAGCAAAATAGCGTCATGGAGAGGAAGAACCGTACCTTGGTCGAAATAGCTAGGACGATGCTTGACGAGTACTCTACACCTAGGAAGTTTTGGGCTGAGGCTATAGCCACCGCGTGCCATGTTTCAAACAGAGTTTTTCTGAGGGCACACTTGCATCGCACTTCTTATGAGCTGAGATATGGGCGAAAGCCCAGTGTTTCTCATTTTCTCGTATTTGGTTGCAAGTGTTTTATCTTGAAGTCTGGAAACCTAAATAAGTTCGAGTCACAATCTTGTGATGGTATCTTTCTGGGTTACTCGACTTCTTCGTAGGCTTATAAGGTCTGAAACTGCGAGTCTAGCAAAATAGTAGAGACCTGTGAGGTGACCTGTGACGAGGCTAATCCTGGCACTAGGCCCGACATCTCAGGTTCTGTAGAGCAGTCTGAGACCATCTTTGTAGATGAGGAGGATGGAGATGAGGGTTGTCTACCTGATCCAGTCCACCTTTCCCCTGAGGAGCCGCTTCTTCCACCGCACCTTAGGGAGATCAACCCATTCCTTCCAGATCTTCTGGAGCTAGTGGCTCTGTTCCTACCTCATTAGTTCATGGGGTAGAGGCCACTTCCTCTTCTCATCCAGGACCTCCCTATCACATTCAGAATAGTCATCCTTCATAGCAGATGATAGGAGATCTTTTTGAGCGCGTCACACGCTCAAAATCCGGCTTGTCACACTTCTGCCTGCATTCTACCTTTGTCACCTCCTTTGAGCCCAAGGATGTCTGTCATGCTCTTTTTGATGAGTCTTGGGTCAATGCCATGCAGAGGAGTTAGAAAATTTCAAGAGGAACAAGGTCTGTAAGCTTCTTGAGCCCCCTAGAGGTCATAATGTCATAGGTACCAAGTGGATCTTCAAAAACAAACAGAATGAGGATGGGGTAGTCATTCGAAATAAGGCTAGACTGGTAGCTCAGGGTCTCTCCTAGGTTGAGGATTTAGATTTTGAGGAGATCTTTGCCACTGTAGCTAGGCTAGAGGCCATTAGGATCTTGCTTGCGTTTGCAGCGTCTAAGGGCTTCAAGCTATACCAGATGGATGTCAAGAGTGCCTTCCTCAATGGGTATATTGAGGAAGAGGTCTATGTTAGACAGCTTCTAGGTTTCGAGAACCCTAAATACCCAAACCATGTCTACAAGCTTTCCAAAGCCCTGTATGGACTTAAGCAAGTTCCTAGAGCTTGGTATGAGAGGCTTAAGTCCTATTTGTTGAGTCATAGATTTGAGATGGGTAAAGTAGACAAGACCTTGTTCATTCGTAGGAATGGCAATGACCTTCTTCTCGTCCAGATTTATGTGGATGACATTATCTTTGGTGGCTCATCTCATGCTTTGGTTTATCAGTTTTCTGATGCCACGAGCATAGAGTTTGAGATGAGCATGATGGGTGAGTTGAGTTTCTTCCTCGGCTTTCAGATCAAGCAGACTTGGGAGGGTACCTTCTTACATCAAGGCAAGTACACTCGAGACCTCCTGAGACACTTTGACGTGAGTGACAGCAAGCCGGTGTCAACTCCGATGGCAACATCAGCTTCACTCGATCTAGATGAAGATGGCAAGCCGGTAGATCAAAAGGAGTACCGAAGCATGATTGGCTCCCTCCTATACCTCACAGATTCGAGGCCAGACATACACTTCGTCGTATGTCTATGCACTCGATTCCAGGCCTCTCCTCACGTATCTCACTGCCAGGCGGTGAAGCGCATCTTCCGGCACCTCTGAGCTACCTTAGACAATGGTATCTGGTATTCTTCACCTTCTTGTCTTTCCCTCAGAGCCTTCTCTGATGCAGACTTTGCTGGCTGTAGGATAGATAGGAAGAGCACTTCTGGCACTTGCCAATTCATTGGCACTTCTCTTGTCTCCTGGTCTTCTAAGAAGTAGTCCAGTGTTGCACAATCCACCGCAGAGGTCGAGTATGTTGCTGCCGCTAGCTGCTACAATCAAATAATTTGGATGATGTCGACTTTGCGGAACTTTGGGTTAGTCATAGGTAGTGTTCCACTTTTCTATGATAACACTTCTGCTATTACATTGCCAAGAACTCAGTACAACACTCTAGGACCAAGCACATTAATATCAGATATCATTTTCTTAGAGACCATGTAGAGAAGGGTGACACAGTGCTCCAGTTTGTAGAGAGTGACCTTCAGTTGGCCGATATCTTTACCAAGCCTTTAGGTAGCTCGAGGTTTTCGACCTTGCGGGGAGAGCTTGGGGTGGTCTGTCCTTATGGTTTATTGTGAGGGGGAGCTTCTTGCTTTTATGTATCTCATTATTTATATGCCCCTGTTTTATTCTATTGCATGTCATGCGGGTGCATTCGGGTTAGTCTTCCTAGCATTAGACTAGAATGGTTCTCTTTCTCAGTTGCTTAGACTTCCTCCTCTCATCTAATGATTCTAGGATGCTTCTTAAGCTGTATCTCTTCTCACTAGGTTGAGTTCACTCACTTCTTATAGGTCTAGCAAGGGTTGGGCCTCCCTTGGGTAGACAAGGAACGTGTTTACTCCGTAGTTTGTTAGAAGACCAGCTGATAGTCCTAGAGTCATATGGGGAAGATGAGAGTCGGTCTGATCCATAGTTTTCTCTGCATCTTATCTATGCTTTAAGGACTGCCTTTTCTGATTTCTTTGCTAGCTTCTTTCCTCTTGTTTATTGCATTGGTTCAGGGGGAGTTCATTTGGGATTTGCTAGATATTAATGATGACATAACTCAACTTGAACTAGAAGTGCTTCACATGTTGAGGGGGAGATGGATTTTCTTGCATTTCATGTCATTTAATTTCAACATTGTGCATTGTAATATAACTACATGGAGCCTTGATTATTATCCTTTTATGACATAATAAAACTACATTACTTCTTGCCATGATTTGTGCTAGGAAGCTTGATTTATTATGACTTTATATGTGTAGTCTAGTCTTTACCATGATAGGTTGATTAAATGTTCACAACTTGAATGAAACCATGTCATGTTAGATCTTGTGACTAGACTGTCTCTAGTTATCCTTTTATGATTCTTGCCATGTCAAATAGGCTGAATTAAGTCTTGAATCTATGTTGAGCTTTAGATTGAGCTATGCTAGGTCTCTATTGAAACATGAGTTAGCATTAACTCTTTGTTCTTGAACTAAATTCAGAAAATGCAAAAAGATCTCTTTTGTGTGAAAAAACTGATCTCACCAATTCTTTCTCATGGGACTGCTTGCCATTGCACTAGACATGAACTCAGGGGAGTTTTAGATTACCAAGATCATTTCTTAAGCTTATTACTTGAAATGGTCACATAAGGCTTGAGATTTAGCACATGACTAAGCAACAAACAATTTGGTCAGAAACAACCTTGAATTTCTAAAAGGAAAATCATGTCAAATGTGCTAAATTTGCTCAACTACAAAAAGACCAAGTACTTGAACAAATGTCTCATTCTTGAACTTATAGCACTCTAAATTGACTCAATGTCAGCTTCTTGGTTTCACTTAGAATATTGACATGGCTTGAGTCATCCTTGGATACCTCTAGCTAGACTTCGATCTCGAATAACTTGACATGCTAAGCAATCCATCTAAATTCAGATTATGGCTTATTTGGCTTTAGCTTGTCTATATATAAATTGTCATGATCTAGATAGCACCTTCCTTTGTTATGGCTTGGTGTAATATTCCAAAGGTCATTTTGGATAATCTTCATGGCTCCTGATGCTTAAAATGGATAAAATACAGTCACTTCATTTAACTCATTTTCTATTTTTCTCCTTGCATCTTGATGATTTTATTGCCAAAAGGGGGAGAATAATGGAGAAAAAGGTACAAAAGGGGAAAATTAAATTTCTGGAGCTTTTGAGGAAAATTGCTCTTTCTGGTTTTGCTTCATTTTCCCTTCTGTCAACATGGTCTTGAGTCTCTCTGTCACCCTTGTTAGACCATGTGTGACTCTCTTTTAAAAACAAACTCATCTTCATGCTTTTTCTGGGTTTGTCAACATACTCATCAAGGGGGAGATGACAAACCATGTGGAGGTGATTCCATGTTTGTCATGAGTAATTGACCCTTGTTTTAGAAAGATTAAGTTTGGTTTGTGTTGTTTCTGCAAAGTCATATGCCCTAGCGAGTGGTCGGAAGGGTTTACGACCACGTTGTCAGCGGTCGGAAGCCAGCAGACGGATTTACGACCATGTTGTGGGTCGGCTGGAAGATTTACGACCACGTTGTCGGAAATTGGAGGCTTTGGCTAACCATGGTCAGAAGTCGGAGGCTTCGGCTGACCGTGGTCGGAAGTTGGAGGCTTCGGCTAACCATGGTCGAAAGTCAGAGGCTTCGGCTAACCGTGGTCGGAAGATGGAGGCTTCGGCTAGCCGTGGTCGGAAGTCGGCAGTCGGGTCTTCGACCATGTTGGGAAGTCGGCAGACTTGGACCACGTTGGGAAGTCGGCGGACTTTGACCACGACCATGTTGGAAAGTCGGCGGACTTCGACCACGACCACGTTGGGAAGTCGGAAGAGGCTTCGATCATGTTGCACGTGGTCTGAAGGTGTTTCGACCACGGAAAAACACGATGAACGTGGTCGAAAAGTGCTCCGATCACATTGAATGAGGTCGGAAGGTGCTTCGACCACAATGAACAGTGTTGAACGTGGTCGGAAGCGGTTGCGATCAGCTTTGGGAAGTCGTAGCGACTGACTTAGCGATCGGAAGTGGTTGCGATCAGCTTGGAGTGGTCGTAGCCTGGGCTAGCGATGGTCGTAGCCTTTGGTAATCGGTCGTATGGACTTTTGGGGTGGTCATAACAATCTAGGATGTGGTCGTAGGCCTTAAGCGTTGCATATCTTGTGAGTTCAACCAGTCGTAGGTGATTTACGACCATCTGGGATTGATTTACGAGTACATTCTAATGATGCAGATTTATGTTCACGATATTTTGTGCGATGCTATTTGATGGTTTGCTTGTCTGTGTGGTTGCAAGACTTCAGAGCTAGGTCTTGGTGAGGCGTTGGAGGACTGGGACTAGGCACAGGAGGTCTTGAGGTCCAGACGGTCAAGAGACGCCGAAGATGATCAAGGCTAGTGAGGTGGTTGCAAGCTGGGACGACGAGGAACCGGAGTTTTAGCTGCCGGAGGTCGACATGACGGGCAACGGCGAGGTGGACCGGGACTAGGCTCAAGGAGAAGTCAAGGTCTAGACGGTCGGATGCCGAATGCGGTCGTATGCAACGACGAGTGGACCGGGACTAGGCTTAGGATGAGTCGAGGTCCAGTCGGTCGGAAGGCAGGCACGGTCGTGCGAGGACAGCAAGGCATCTAGAGGTTTTCGGGAAGGTGCAGGAGGAGCATTTTGGAGAAATGCTTAAAGACTGCAAAGGAAATTGCTTTCTGTTAAAGCACTGGAGTCTGTTGGTGATAACAGGTAAAGCTGTGTAAAACCCGGTGTTAGTTGGGGGTTAACAAGTTCTCCCCAGTATCTGAAGGCTATAAATAGAGAAGGTAGAGCACGAGTGCTCGGTGAGGTTGTTCCCAAGAAGCTCTGCGTTCTCTTTCTATCTTGTGTGAGTTGTTCTTCGGGTTTGAGAGCTTGCGCTCCAGGATGGAGTGGCTGTAGAAACCTCCATTAATGAAATCATTCATCTCTGCGCCTCTATTTAAGCTGTGTTATCTATTTGTTGCCTGTATGTTTTGAGCGTTCTTTCTCAGTTTATCTTTTCACTCTTTTGGCTTCTTGCTTAAGTCTTTGTTTTCGGTTGCTCTGTGGTGATCCAGCTTGCTTTGAACTAGGAATCATCCTCAAAGCCATATTGGCTAGTCTATTCCGAAGAGCACGGTCTGATAGCAGTTCCTGGCCTTATGGTCTTGTGCCTCGCTGGTTCCTCTATTTCATTTTCGACCAAGCCACCCTTTTTGTTCTCGGCAATGAAGCTTCGACCTCTCTGGATTTTCTAGGCTAGAGGATGTGGTCTTGTTGTGTTTGAAGTCTCATGACCAATCTATCCGTGAATCAAAAGTTATTCTGAAATCGGATCCTGCGGTCGTGCGCTTCTTCCTCCTCTGTTCCACTTCCGACCACGCAGTAAACACTGTTTGCTTTGTTTTCGGCCGTGAAGTTTGTCGGTCTGTTTTCTAGTTTTTCAGTGAATCGTCTGTTTTTGACTGGGTTGTCTGATCAACCACTAGTTGGCTTTCGACCACTCTGTTACAAACAGACGACTACTCGGATGTTTCGTCCTCTGCAAAGCTTTTCGACCGCTCTAAACTTCTTTCGCCAACGTTTGTTTTGATCTGTTCTTTTGGTTTTCCAATGAGCATTCAATTTTTGTCTTCATAACTCTGTAGCTATTGGAGAAGAAGGATTGTGTGAATACTTGGGGAGGTTTTAAGGCACCATTCACCCTCCCCCCTCTGTTGCCTATTCGGTCCTACACTTATGAGTACCGACCATCGACTACTCTAACTATGACCACTGTAGCTACGATTACGACCACTTGCTATAGTACTTCTCTGAGCGCCAACTACTACAGTACTCCTACAAGTACCGACTGCTTCGACTTACGACTACGACCACTGCGCAGTTCGATTTACGACTATGACCACTACCTTGTTCGACTTACGACTACGGCTCTACAATTGGTCTCTGACTCTGGGTCTTCGACTTGCACTCAACACACGACTACAGAGTGCTCGAACACACCAAGTAGTCAACACGACTATGTAGTACTCAACACACGAGTACGACCACACAGTACTCAACACGACTACACAGTACTTGAACACACCAAGTACTCGACATACGACCACTAACAACAACATAACAAGATTAGTTCCAACATCTCTAATTGCGCCGAAAACAGTGGCCTCCTCGGGCACCAGCTCTTGGGTATTCATTGACGCCTCGAACATCACCAGAGGAGGCTAGCAAATGCCGGCTGCTTGGCCTAACATTCAGCGTTGTCTACTACATGACCGAGGAGGTCGACCACGTTAAGCGCTGGCTGCTCAGCATGTCGTTCAACGACACGTCCAGCACCAACGAACATGATGGCAGTAGGATTTTGTCCATTCTGCTCGAGAACATGTCAATCGAGATAAACTGCCACCTTCTCACCATGGAGCTCCCCGAAATGGATTGGAGACGCGGCGTGGGCGCATGGATTGTACAGCTAACATCGGTTTACAAACATACATTAACGCGAATAGTTCACAATACCCTCTAAAAAAGATTCAACAACAAAAGTCTAGAATGCTCTCATAAATCAACTGTCAGATTTAATTTCTACTACACATTTCTACTAACAGTATAATATACTGTAAAAATATCTGTAGACAACCTTGCAGAGAGAAACACTCGTGTGTGATTTTAACTAATATAAATAGAGTCACTACAGTGTGTATAACAATCGACTAGTAGATCCTGCCTTGAAAAGACATTCCGTTTGAAAGCTAGCTACTTGTCGAGGTTTTTTGTAACATCCCAAAATTTGCTTTCTCGAAAAATTTAATTTCAAATTAATTATTTTAAAGTATTTTAGTTTTATTTGGATTTGCCCTGAATTTCTGTTTTTGAAAAGTATTTTAAGAAAAACCTAAAAATATTGTTAAATAAAAAGATATTTTGAATTTATATAAAAATCCTAATTCAAATTAATTATTTGGAGTTATTTGGCTTTTATTTGGTTTCCTGGATTTTCTGGAGTTTAAAACCTATTTTTGAAAATAAAAAGATTTCAAGTATGAAAATTAAATACCAACTTTAGTTGGGAGTATTTTTATTAAGTCCAAACTTATCCAGAAACTTCTGTGAATTTTTCTGGAATTTCTGGAATTTATTTCATATTTTTCTGAGGCCAAATGAATTTCCAAGCATTTCTGAAAATCTGAAAATCAAATTTAAAAATTAAAAACCCTCTCCCTTTCCCTCCGGCCGCCACGTGGACGGCCAGATGCCGCCCACGTCGCCCCCGCTCCATCCCGCCTAATCCCCTCTCTCTCTCGCCACGTGCAGCCTCAGACGGCCTCCCGCGCGCCGGCCCATCCGCCCGCCCGCCGCGCTCTTCCTCGCCTCCGACGCCATCCGACGCCGCGCCCCGCTTCCCTCTCTTCTCCGCTGACAAAGCCGGGCCCGCTGTCAAGACGCCTACTCGCGCTTCCTTCCTCGCGCGCGCCGCCGCGCCTCGCCCCGTCTCGCCCTAGCCGCTTCCCGCTCTCGCGCGCCCACCCCTTTTTCCCGCAAGTTGGGCACCCGCCTCCTCCCGCCATCACCGCGCCCAGATCCCGCCATCACCGCGCTGTGTTCCCCCTCTCTTTCCTTTCCGACGCCGCCATCACCGGCGAGATATCCGTGCCGCCCCGCTCCCCCTCGCCCCTATAAAAGCCCCTCCCCGGCTCCATTTCTCGTCGCACCACCTCCCCCTCCACTCCTCCCTCTCTCCCGAGCTCCCCCTCGCCCTCGCGCCGTGCGCCCAAGCCTCCGAGCGCGGAGCTCCTCCGGCGAGGAATTGCGGCCACCTCCGTCGCCCTCGCGCCCCGCCGTCGCCTCCCTCGGACTCCCCGAGCCCGTGCGAAGACCCTACGCCCCTCGGCCGCGCCTCTCCGCCACCGGAGCCTCCTCGCCGCCGTTGCCCGAACACCGCCGCTACCTCTCCTCGCCGCCGGCTCAACTCCGGCCGCCCCCGGTAAAGCCCGCCCACCGCCGCACTCCTCGGTCCCTCTCCCTCTGCGCGCTTCGCCGCCGCCGCCGCCGCCGGAGCGCCGGTGAGGCTCGCTCCGTCGCCCTCGGCCGGCTTGCCCACGCCGGCGTGCCGTGCGTGCTGTGGCGCGGATGGTGTGGCGCCACGTCGGCGCCGCGTCGTCACCCCCTTGCCCAGTCAGCGCCACCTCGCCTGTGTGCCACCTCACCATCCTTCCCGGCCCGTGGACCTGGTCCATAGACCAGGGCCCGCATGTCAGTCTCCTGCCCGAGAATCCCTCAGGGCTGACGTCGTTGCTGACGTCATAAGCCCGATTTTCCAGTACAAAAATAAATCCGCCCGAAAAGAAATTCCTCGCTGACGTCATAATTCGAGATTTCCTTTAGAAAAATAATTCCAGAAAATCTCTTTTCCATTTTCTCTCTTTTCAAACTTCCCGGAGCCCGTTCTCCCTCGTTTTAACTCCGTTTGAGCCCATTCAAATTTCTAAATTCATCAAAAATTCCAAACTATCCATTTCTTCCATTCTTTCAAATATTTGAAATTTATTTGATATTTCAAATATTTAAATTTCAAATTCCAATGCCAGTTTAATTTCAAAGCCTCAGTTCCATTCCAAATTTTCTGTGCACTTTCAAAATTCAAATTCAAATCTTGGAAAATTCTCCATAAAATCCATTCTACTTTCCTTGGTCCAAATATTGTCTCAGTAATTTCTTTTCCCAACTGATCTTCCAGATATTCGTTCTCCCTCGTGCTAACTCCGAATCCGTTGATTCTTTCTTCTAAATTCATCTAAAATCATAACCTATCCAATTATGGCCTCTATTTGAGTTTTTGAGTTTATTTGATTTTTGTTTGTATTTATTTGCTTCGTTGCCTCGTCTTTTCTCGCGTAGATTCCAACGTTGTCAACGAACCCTCTTCACAGCAGCAAGAAGACCCAGAAACCCTGCAAGAAGGCAAGTCTCCTTTGATCATTTTGAGCCTATGCTTTCGAAATGTTTTTAAAGTATTTTAAATTATGTGCATTGCTATTTACATAAAGTCACTAGTTCAAGTCTTTAGGAATTAGTTACTCCAACTTTGTTATGCCCTCATTTGACATTGATTGCCACGTACCTTGTCACCCTAGAACTTCCTTTGTCTCAATAATGAGATTACTATTATTCTTTGTGAATATTAGAATGGTAGGTTACTGCTTAGTCTTGCTATCTAATAACTTTGGAAAATCTTGAAAATGGGAAATTATGCTTTATTATTAAAACCTGGTGTTTGAAAGTGAAGTGGCAATTGGAGTTGTCACTGTGATTTTGAAATAAAATAAAAATGTGAAAGTTGGTTTAGATTAGGTGGATGGTGTTTGGGTTGGTGCGAAGTACGAGAACTTGTTAAGTGTATGTTCCACCTAGTCAATTAAGGACCGACGCTTGTGTTTGTCCAAACTGAGCATTAACCGTACAACCACAAGTCTATATGGGTACGACCTAGCTGACTAACTTATGATAGTCTAGTTTAGGTGCCACCAGTGGAAAGTGGGTGCCAGGGATGGACTGGTTATTCACAGTGAGGGATAGGGATTTACTGTACTCATATGGCGCAAGAGGGGGCTTCAGATTGGGCGGATTTAACCCTTCTGCGGTGAAACCTCAGCGGGTGGTGTCTAGCTAGATTAGAGTAAGGTAAAGGCTTTGTGGTATTTTATCTGGGTCTCATGCCAAAGGAAGCGTGTTGACTTTTAGGATAATTTATCTCTTGTGGGTAAAGTTGTACAACCTCTGCAGAGTGTAAAACTATTCGAATAGCCGTGCCCACGGTCAAGGGCGGGCAAGGAATGCATTCACATGGTAGATTTCTGGTTTTGATTTTAAAATGAAAGTTTTGTATTCCGAGGGTGGAGGGAACTCTCGGAAGGGAATCCTGGCGGATGGAGCCAGAGAGGGTGGATGGAACCCGCAGTTTAAAACTTGACCAATGGTAATTGGTTAGCTAGTGTTGGTAGTTGGAACCTTCACTAGAAAGTTAATTCGGTAAAAACATTTACTTCAATAAATTGATGCCTTCGAAAATAATTAGTAGTAATTGAGATTTCAAATATGGCTTTGTGCAAAAGAACCATATGGCCTTCCTTTGTTAAGCCCTGCATCTATGCATTTTTCCCAAGACTTGCGGAGTACTTTATGTACTCACATGCTGCACTCAAAAATAATAACCAGAGGAGTACGGAGCTCAAGAAGGCGACTACGACTTCTTCATGTGGATTCTACTGAAGGATTCCAGAGTTCTAGGTCGCGCTTCCCACCAATTGCCTGTGGCGTATTGATGGGTCTTCACCGAAGTTTATCTTTGCTTCATTTGTGTTTCGTGTGTGCGAGGTCTTGAAACCTCAATTGTAATAATGAGACCTTTCGGTTTGTACTCTTTAATATTGTAATAAAGCGTTGCTGGTTATGTATTCATTTCTGTTTAACTGTGTGCACTAGCTTTGATCTGGGACTAGTGCAGTAATACACAGAGGGTCCGGGTTTGGAAATCCGGGGTCCCGACATTTTTGTACTCATCTTATGTATGAATTGTTTTGGTTCTAGGGAACTCTTGAAGACCTGGCTACGATCACACAGAGAGAAGACACAGTGATTTTTATACAGGTTCGGGCGTTCTGGTGCGATAATAATAACCCTACTTTCTGTGTGGATATTGCTCAATGAAATGATTACAATGGAGAAAGTAATGTGAAAATGTCCTACTCTACTGCTACTCTCCCATGGGTTTGTCCTAGATCCCTGCTTCGCCCTGACGTCCACCTTTATATAGCTTGCATGGTGGCAGTAGTTTTTTCATGCCAAGAGATGCCTTAATATTTCGAAAGATAACCGTCTAACAGGAGTTATTAGAGACGTGGTATCTCACTCATCGTGCGGCAGTTTCTGCCTGGGTGAAGTTATGTGCATTTATTTCAGAGAATAAATACCCATGCTAACCACCGCATCAGATAGGCCCATATTGCAATGGGTTGTCATAGATAGGTCAATCAAAGTTTGGCTTAATTGTAGGGGGTTCTACAACCACAAGGTGGTCGCAAGATATCTTACGACTATGTTATGATCAAAGAAGTTACGACTATGAGGTTGTTATAGGAAGGCATACGACCGAGGAGTAGTTGTCGTAGAATAACTTACGACTAAGGAGTTGCCGTAGAAGAACTTACGACTAAGGAGTTGTTGTAGAATAGCTTACTACTAAGGGGTAGTTGTGGAAGAGCTTACAACTAAGGATCGGTCGTAGAAGAACTTACGACTAAGAGGTGACCATAGAAGAGCTTATGACTACCCTGTGAAATCCCCCCCTTGTAGATAATGGGTATACTCAACGAGTATAATGATGTAAGAATATCATTTACAAATAAATAATAATTTGAGGATTATTATATCCTCGTCATATAGCACCCCATCTTCAAGTGAAAATGACTTACTTGAGAGAGAGAGAGAGAGAGAGAAGTAACAGATGAAGATCGAAAGTAGAGTTTTTTTGATCTAATTCGATCAAAAGTGAACTTGGTCAAAAAGGTAATTTTGCTTGAGTTGTAAAGACATTATTGTTTCGAATAGAGGAATTTTAAAACTCCAATCGACTCTCACCGATCTATCCGTTTGGTGCAATTCCCAAGAGGTAGCAACCGTTAGGTTCCTGAGATTGGTAACTGACCCAAATAGTTATAAAAACTTACCACAGGGAACCTTTTAGGCTTCTTACTTTTCCCTTCTACTCCAATCTTCTTTGAGCTTTTCGCCGCCGACCAAGCCTTCTTTTTTCCCCAATTCCTTCCAAATCCAAACCAATCGCATAGAGAAAATGATGAAGTCTTCTTCAAATTGGCTAGTATTGGAGATGCATAAGATGAAGATGAAAGCCTTGGTCAAAGCAGAGAAGATCCCTTCAAGGAAATTTGTAAGGTGGATTGAAGCTGCTGGGCAACATTGCCCCACAGGGGAGATTGGGCCAATCCTAATTTTCCAAGTTTATTGTGAGTGCAGACTTCGATTTTTGGCTCACACTTTTCTCATAGTTGTACTCGAATACTTTGGGGTGAAATTAGTGAACTTGGTTCCCAATTCGATCATTATGTTGAGTGTATTTGTGTACCTGTGCAAAGCCTATATAGGGATTCCTCCAGATCTGAAGCTTTTTTGGTATTATTACGAGATGAATAGGTAGACCAGAATTGCTGAGAGTTGTGGTCTGAACTTCATGATGGCAGAACAGAGAAGTACAATCCAATGTTTACTTGATCGTCATGGCCAAACTGGAAGAAGAAATGGTTCTACTAGGAGACAACCAGTGAAGACAGCCTTTCCTTTGTGGGGAAGGGTGCCAAAAAGATTTTTTCCTAGAACTCGATCCCAAAAGACCTAACTCGGGTAGCCCCTACATGCAAGCCATAAAAGAACTAAAGGAAAAGGGGCTTACCGGCTAGCACGTGGTGAAAGACTTCATCACTCGTCGTATCAACCCTTTGAAGAAATGAGCACATCCAATGTAGATGTACTCAGGGGCCAAGTATACGAGAATGGTAAGTAATGTTCAAACTCATTCTCTGAATTTTGAGTTCTAGTTACCGACCACTTTTATCTATCTATACAGATCTTGCTTTGGGAGAGATTGATTCTCGAGTCAAAGCTATCTGTGAGAAGGCTCCAACACTCGATATGGAGGCTCCTCGCATCTTGGTGGAAGTATCCGCCGAGGAAATAAATGAACGTCTAAAGGAAATCGATGTTTGACTACTTCTTTAGGCTTTCGTAGTGGTAAGCTATGAGTACTCAACATCCTTTCTTAATGTAAAACGTTGGCATGGAAAACCATCAAAATAAACAAGAGGTCGAATTGATGATAATTGGAAAAGAGAAAGAGGAGATTAAAGCTCCTCCAACTAAGAAGCGTTGACTAACCAAGGTTGTCAACAAGCAAGGTGGAAGTTCGAGTACTGCTCCTTCCTCTCTTCCTCTGTCTGCCCCCATCGAGCAGTTCCTTGCAGATATGGCTGCTACAAAGAATATTGGGGCGGCTGTACTAGAGCAATCGGCTCCTAATCTTCTATTGTGATGACAAAATTATCTCAATTGACGCTTGTCAAGGCTTTATTAAGTGACTCAAAAAAGAAAACTAGAAGAGTTTTGTATCTTTTATGAAGGAGACTGCTGTGGTAGTAGAACCTATGATCAAAAAGGAGACCGCTCTTCAGGTGGTCGAAACCTATCTTGACCATCAAGAAGGGCAAGAGAAAGGAGTAATAACACTTGCTCAGGGTCTACCCAGACGTGGTTAGAGGTCACCCCGCCATTCAATGATCAAACGTGGTCGTGGAGAAGAAGTCAAAGAAACCTTCCTTAGGGAAGATTCCTTCTAAATTTAAAATCAAGGCTAAGAAAGCAAAATATGTAAATGAAAGCACAAAGATAACATTTTACCCTTTTGTCTTCTTAAATGCAAATTCACTTCTCTTTTTGTATCTTTACCATCGTCTAAGAATGCTTCTATCAAGAAGCCCCTTGCCATTCTCCCCGTAGTCGAAGAAACAATAGAGAAGGTAGTCAAAGAAATGACCACTAGTCGAGAAGGAGAAAATGCCTTTGACCACTGTGCTGAGGGAAACATCGAGGAAGCTCCTCCTCGACTCCAAGGAGGTGCAATCGAAGAAGAAGTGCAACCTAACTTCTTCTCTGAGTATTTCAATCCTGCTTTCATAGTGGGGTATTTCTCATGTCAATCTCACGACTGAGTTCCTCATCCCAAAGATATTCCTAACAAGGGGAATGTCTTTAATGATGAGTGCCTCGAGAAGGTACGGTGGAACAAGGTCGATGAACTCGATCAGCTAGAGGATTCCCAATGAGTACTCGCAAAATTTCCTCGTACGAGCATGAACATAAGCATCTAATGATTAGTCATTTATAATTGGCTTTCCTACTTCTCATTATCTTCCTTTATTTAGATAGATTTGGAAGATATGGCAACTGTGGCTGAATACCACAGACAACTCATGCTCTTAAGGCAAGAGAATGTTGAACTTCGAGAATAAGTGAAGAAATGGTAAGCCGCTGGCATACGTAGTCTTTTTCTGTTTTGACCACAAGTCTAGTTCTTCATGTCTATCTTTAACTTTTACAGGTCTAAGAGTAACAAAAAGGCCTTATCTGATGCACTCGACAACGAGAAGGTCGAGACACAGAAATTAAAGAAGCAGAATGTTGATCTTATCATCAAGCTTTTGAAGGCCAAATCTGCAACCGGTAAGTTACAAGATAAAATAATCAATAAGTTCTTAACTTACGACTACTTATTCAAGTATCTAACTCTTTTCTTTTTATAGAAAAAGAGGTTGAAATGAGTAAGCTTCATACTGGGGCCTATGAAAAGACCAAAGTGATCAGCGAGATTACTCATATCGAAAAAGAGACAAGCCAGAGGATCAGGCTGATGGAAGACCAGCGTAAGGATGAAGTCAAGAAGCTCGAGACTCGACTAGCAAGTAAGGAAATTTTTACCTTTGACCAGTTCTTACTAACTAGTCATTTTACAAAGTACTTTTTCTAACTAAGTCTCACTCCGCTTTACAAAAGCTGTACTTGAAATAAAGCAATTCATTGAGGTTTCGACTTGTAGTCGAGAAGAGACACAGTTGATGGAGACCGTTCTTCAAGACAAAGTTTTTCTTCTAAACAACCTACTTCGAGGGTCTAGTGCTGACAAGATCAAGCCTTCTAACACCATACCACTCACATGATCGGACGAAAAGTTGGAGTTTTAGAGAAGCTCTTAACTATTCTGAGGTCCAACCAGGCTGACTCGATTCGAGAGGTTGTTAAGGGTGCTATAAGCTATGCTTTGGCAAAACTCAAGGCATGCGACCATAGCCTTAACCTTCGACCGATCGATTACGACTTTGTCTGCTGTGAAGCAGAGCAACCCGTCTGATCGAGGAGACAGAGCCAACTGGTCGAAAGATCATGGAGGATATTCAAATCGACTCTCCTTCATTGGAGTCGAGAAGAGTAATAGGGAATTTTGTAGGAACAAAACTTTTTATTAATGAAAATCACCTTTCTTTTCCTATAATTCATCTTGTTAAGTAGTTAGTACTCATAAGACAAAAATGAAATGAAAGAAATTGAGAATACGACTAAGAATCGAAGTTATATCAAATACTCTATCCTAGCCCCCAACTATTTACTTAGTTTATACAGATAAACTAAGCATGTAGTACAAAATAGGGTATGCTGAGATCAAAGCAACTAATCTGACTATCGTTATCAATGTCAACTGTCATGTTCTGGTAGCAAAAGTTAGAAACGAGTCGACGCTAAGAAGTTCCTTCTAGTGGATAGGACCACGTACAGAGAGGAAAGGCTTTGATTAGGTGAGGTTACCTTTCATTGACCAGGTTTAATCAAATCGAAGGAATAAATGATAACAAAACAAATACTCAAAGTACTAATAGTTCAGATTAGGGAATGTAGAGATCAAAATAGTTCATCCAACTATTGTTGTCAACTTCGAATGTTTTGCTCTGGTAGCAAAAGTTAGGAACGAGTCGACGCTAAGAAGTTCCTTCTAGTGGGCAGGACCATGTGAAGAGAGAAAAGGTTTTGACCGACTAGGTGATGTTACTGTTGTAGGGATGGCCCCACCTAAGCCCAGCAGGCCTGTTAGGAGATTATAAGGCCCAAAATGGGACATTTGTAATGACGAAAGTGCCCCTGAAGGGGATGTACAGATGTAAGGGCATTACTATAAAAACACTCCCATGTGGATATATATATATATATATATATATATATATATATATATATATATATATATATATATATACGGTACAAGCCATGGGGAAACCCTAAGCCATTGCTCACCTAACTCTCCACTACCATTCTCTCTCGGTTTGGTCTGTAACCACAACAGGTGGCGTTGTCCGTGGGGAGGACAAGAGCAAGCCTCCAGATCCGAAGAAGGATGGCACCAAAGAAAGCTTCATTGTCGGCGGCGAAGAAGAAGAAGGTGGGAGCGATGGAATTTCGCGTCAATACCAGGGCTTTGGCGTCAGCAGCCGCAAGCGTGGGCGGCAATGCGAGGGTGACGGTCGCGAACACCGGTGTTCACGACGCGACGCCCGACCCCGCCACCACCGCCACGACGCTCGACCTTGTCACCGCCGCGGCGTCCGATCCCGCCACCACCGCCGTGACGCCCGACCCCACCACCACTACCGCAACGCTCGACCCCGTCGCCGTCGCCATCGCGGCGTCCGATCCCACCGCCACCGCCGCGACGCCTGAACCCGCCACCACCACCGCGACGCCCAACCCCGCCACCACCACCGCGACGCTCAACCCCGTCACCGCCGTGGCGTCCGATCCCGCCACCACCGCGACGCTTGACACCGCCATCACTGCCGCGAGGCTCAACCCCACCACCGCCGCTGTGACAATCGAAACTGCCCCACGCATGATAGGTAACCCCACTACAGGTACCGCAACATCTGTTCTCCCACCTGGTGCAGGAACGGTGAGCGGTTCCGGCGGCCATGTGGGCTTCGTCACCGGCCCCAGAGTCCTTCACACCAGTGCAGCAGGCAGTCCGGGAGCACAGGCCGTGCTTGCCGCCGCTCCGGTCGCACCGCCAGGTGCGCCGATGGCCCCAACCACGTCCACGGTGGAGAATGCCCTACTGGCGGCACTCAGCGCGTTTCAGTGAGAGCTAACGGATCTCCGCGGGGCCGTGCAGGACATGCAAGAGGCTCAGAGCCAACAGGCCCCGCCGGTGGTCGCATCGGAACCCACGCCGGAGAGGGCGGATAGCCGCAATGCCCCCACATCCAGCCGCGTCCCGCCACGACGCGTGGACCCAGAGTCCCCACTCTCCGCGGGCCTACAGCAGGTGGCATGGCCGTAGGACTTTAAGTTCCCGAGTGTCATCGAGGCGTACAAAGGTGACACGGACCCACGGGAATTCGTGCGTGTGTATGAGACCGCCATCAAAGCTGCTGGCGGAGATGACACCACGAAGGCGAAGGGGCTCCCCCTCGCGTTGCAGGGAGTGACGCTCTCTTGGTTCTTCACCATCTAGCCAAATTCCATCTACGCATGGGAGCAGATATGCGACCGGCTCTACAACAACTTTCAGGGAAACTACGTCGAGCGTGTCGACATGGACCAGCTCTTTGCAGTGAATCAGAAACCCTCGGAGAGGCTCCGGGACTACTTCAAACGCTTCGCGAAGGTACGCTGCCAGGTCAAGGATCTCAATGAAACAACCATCATCAACGCAGCGATACAAGGTCTCCGCCCGGGGCCGATGGCCGAGTACAACACGCGGAAACCGATCAAGACAGTGGCGAAGCTCTTCGACAAGATGGAAGAGTACGCCAGAGCGGAGGAGGACACGAGGCGACGACACGGTGACGACTCTGACACCAACCAGGCGGAGGGCTCGACAAAAAATGATGGTTCGCCGAAGGATGGCTCCTCGAAAGGTAAACGTAAGCAAGAGCCATCGAAGGACGACTCCAACTGCAAGGATACCCAGCACAAAGACTCAACGGGCGACAAGCCCAGGCGCGACCAAGCAAATCTCAGAAATCTCGCTACGTCTTCGACATCGAAGGTGGCTCCGAAGATAACGCATCCGCAGGCCGTGGCGGCAAAGGACGCTGTGGCCGGGGATGGGGTCGTGGGCGGGGTCGCGACAATAGAACCCGCGGGGAGTATGACGACCAGCACCATGGGCAGTGGTGCGAGGTACACGGTCAGGGCAGCCATAACACACGTGCGTGCACCACTATCGCAGCACTCCGGCAGAGCGTCGCCAGAGACAGGAACCCTGAGGCCCGTCTGCCCGTCGTGGCTCATGTCCAACACCCCCGGGATCAAGGGACGCAACCCCAAGAAGGCCCCCTGCGGATTCAGGCCCATGTATAGCAACCTCGGGAGGGCCTCCTACAACTGCAAGCCCCAGAGGGAGCTCAACGCAGGGTCATAAACATCACCTCCGGGGGATCCTCGTTGGAGTTCGCCTCGGCGCGGCAGCGGAAGGCCTATGCGAGGAGGTTGCACCATGTTGCGGCATACCCAGCGCAAGCACCGCCGGAATGGGCGCAGCACGAAATCACCTTCACGTCCGCTGACGCTGAGGGTGTGGAATTCCCCCACCAAGATCCCCTGGTCGTCCAGGTCATCATCGCAGGCTGCGACGTTAGGCGTGTCCTAGTCGATGGAGGAAGCTCCGCGAACATCTTGTTCGCAGCGGCCTTCGATCAGATGGGGATCCCCCGAAGTCGATTGGGCCCTTTGGGAATCCCATTGTAGGGCTTTGGAGGCCAGCCCCTGCGAGCATTGGGCCAGATATACCTCCAAGTCTCCTTTGGTTGAGACCATAATGTGAGGAGTGAGGACGCCACCTTCGACGTCGTCGACATTTCGTACCCCTACAACGCTATATTGGGGCGGCTGACCTTAAACTCTCTCGGGGCAGTCCCACACCACGGCTTCCTGTGCATGAAGCTCCCTGAACCACGGGCCATCATCACCGTCCATGGCGACCAGGATATGGCTCCGCGCATAGAGCTCAGCACCAGAGGCCCGCACCGCGAGGCTCAACGGAATGCTTAGGCCGGGTGTGCAAGCGCGAGGATCCTTGGCGGTTCTAGAAGGCACCTCGCCAAACTCCCGCGCGGATCGCTTCAGCAACAGCGGCTCCCACCACGCCCTGCCTCCTCACCGGGCAACGACAGCTGCGGCCGTTCCCGTCTCTAAGCGGTCAATGGTCAGTACCTTACCTTTTGTAATCGCTCACCCACGCAAACGGGAATTTAATAAAGTTCACCGTTTGCAAAAAGTTGTCTTGTTTCCCGCAAAAGCGCGCGAAGGCTTACCTTCGGCGCACAAAGACACGCGTTCGCGTGTGCACTCTCCGTGAAAAGCACGGGCATAAGTATAAACAAAGACACGCGTTCGTGCGCGCACTCTCTGTGAAAAGCACGGGCATGAGTATAAACAAACACACGCGTTCGCGCGCGCACTCTCCGTGAAAAGCACGGGCATGAGTATAAACAAAAACACGCGTTCGCACGCGCACTCTCCGTGAAAAGCACGGGCATGAGTATAAACAAAGACACTCGTTCGCGCGCGCACTCTCCGTGAAAAGCACGGGCATGAGTATAAACAAAGACACGCGTTCGTGCGCGCACTCTCCGTGAAAAGCACGGGCATGAGTATAAACAAAGACACTCGTTCGCGCGCGCACTCTCCGTGAAAAATGCGGGTATGAGTATAAACAAAGACGCGTGGGGGGACGCCTCCGTGCGCACTCTACGGAGTATAAATAAGACGTAGTGTCCCCGCGTTAGTGTTAGAGTAAGGAATGTCCCCGCGTTTCGGAGATCGCCCGTCCTCGGGGATGAGTGCCGCTGCAAGGTGTACTAATTAGTCCTATGGGAACACTGCAAAGTTACGCCAAAGTATGCCAGGGTAGCCTACCTTCGGTGGTAGGCTCAGACGGGTTAACAGGGACGCTAGTCCCCTCGAACGAAGCCGGCCCTAGGGCCCGCGGAGCCTCCGAATCGGGGCCCAACGCTGGCAGCCCCCGCGCCCTGGCCGCTGTGGCCTGCGAAGGGGCCAGAGGGACATTGGATATGGGGGCTTCGGTGTCGGAGTCGGGGTCCCAAAAGCTCCCAACACGGGCCGCCACGGCGAACCCCCTTGAAGTTCGATGAGGGGGGATCGCAGGCGTGGCCGCTTCGCCTGGGGAGGAGGCAGGGGCCCCGCCTCGGTAGCCACCGCAGAAGGCTCCACAGTAGCAACACTCGCGGGTGGGGGCCCCACCCTAGTAACCTCCGCGGGAGGCACCTCCGTCTCGGCCACTATTGTTGGCGGAGACCTCGTTCCAACGGCCCCCGCGGAGGGCAGCTCCGATACTGTCATCGCCGCGGGCAATGACTTCGCTCCGGTGCCGCCAGCAGACAGTAGCTCCACCTCCGCGACCGCCGCAGGCGGCAAGACTTCCCCCTCCCAGTCGACCATGGCACATTCTCGGTCCCTGGCACCGCCCAGAGACCTCTTGCCCCCGTCATCCGCGCCCATCTCCAGGTCTGAATCGGCATACTTCGCCGAATCAGACTCCGCGCCTGCCGCATCGATGGGGGCAATGACAGTCGTCGCACCGGCCGCAGTAGCGGAAGCCCGAGTCTTCCCGCGAGACGGCACCTTTTTTCTTGGGGTGCCGTCATCGTGATGTCGCGGCTGGCTCGGGGCCGGAGGGGCGCGTTACAGCAAGCGAATGCATAGGGCCCCGCACACGCGGTTTATCCGCCCCAGCCCCGCCTCCGCGGTGGCAGCTGTACGCTGCTCGTGCTCCCTGGCCGTATATGGCCCAAGGAACATGCTTACCGCGCGTTCCGCGTCCTTCAAGCACATTCCTAGGCGAGGCAAGAAGCATGGTTAAACGCGATGCAGCGAGCACGAATGGAAAGGAGGACATGGCCGAGGCTTACGAAGGTTGGAGGGCACTGGTAGCGAACAAACGAACGGGCGGACATTGTCGTCCCAGAGTTTCCCGGCAGTAAGGCGCCACTCATAGGCGAGCGGTGCCACGCCATACATAATGTACTCCTCGGCAAGGTCACGCATGTTGAAGCGGGCGGTGACCCCCACGAGTCTTCGCGCCCTTCGCCTATCCTCGGGGCCGAGCGTTATGATGGGCGTGGTGTTGAATGCCATCGGCTGGCCCGTACACTCGAGGCCGCTTCCGCTCCCCACACGGTGGTAGAACCACCGTCTTGTCCAGCCAGACTCCCATTTCGCTCGAGTCGAGTTCGCAGGGAAGAGCTTCCCGCACGGCGACCATAGAATGAAGTTGACACTGCCGAAGTTCGATAGCATCCCGTCCTTCCGCTCCTTCGGCTGGCACCGTGCATCGTGCAGTTAGGCGAACATCGAGGCGCTGGGCCAGCACGCCTCCGAGCGCACGGCCCAGCTGTACACGGCAAGGCAAGCTAGCGTGTTCGGAGTCAGTTGCGCCAGCTCCAACCCGAAGGTCCGCAACACATCGCCAACGACCATCGCGGCCGGGATGCGAAGCTCGGCTTCAAAGTAGGCGACGAAAACGATCACCTCCGACTCCTCAGGTCGCGGTTCCGCCTCGTCATCGGCAGGTAGCCGCACCGCCTGGTGATCCATCAGCTTCCCCTCTCGCAGCAGTGTACGGATCGTCTCCTCCGTCACGAGCGTCGGACCCAAGGCACTGGAGTACGGGCCCTCCTTCCTCTCCATCGCCACCCACCACTTGTCCACCGCCGCCAGGTCGCGCCCCTCGAGCGTGTACTCCACTTCAAGTGGCGAGGACCGCCGACGAATGGCGTAATCGCCGACCATTTGAGCACGCTCATCGTCGTGCACCATCGTTACCCAGAAGTCAGACGACGGCAGAAGGGAAGGGCGGCGGTGAGAAAAGCAAAGCAAAGAAAGAGACGAGACGGACGATCAGAAAGCGTGTGGAGGAGGCGCAACGATCAGAAAGCGTGTGGAGGAGGCGCAAATGTGGTACCACGGGGGTATTTAAAGACCCCTCGCCTCCCGCACCGTCGATAAGCGTAACCGGCGAACAACGAACTGCCCGCCTCCCCACGACCGAAGCCGAAGCGTCGCGACCGGAGCCGAAGCGTCGCGACCGCCCAAGCGTGTCAAGCACGACCGCGGTCGTACAAAGACTTGTCAGCGCACGACGTGCCAGCAGCGCCTTGTCGCTTGTCGGCTCCCACCAGGAGTAAATGCAGGTCACGCGACGCGATGCAGCCCCCGGCATGTGTCAGCGTGATTCTCGAGACCGATCAGCCGCAACAGCTTCGACGGGGTCTCTATCCCGACAGCGAGGCCCTGGCGTACACAACAGTTACCTTTCTTCAACCAGGTTTAATTAAATCGAAGGCCTAAACGAGAATAGGACGAACACTTAGAGATCTTATTCGTTCAAATTTGCTTAGTTAGCTAAATTGTTGTTTACTGATAGCAAGAGTTGGAAACGATGCGATGCTAGGAAGCTCCTTCTAGTGGGTAGGACCACGCGCAGAGAGAAGAGACTTCGACTAGGTGTTGTTTCTTTCTTTGATTACGTTTTAATAAATTGAATGTACCAGAGGTGGACAAACAAACATAAAAGAAGCTATTTTCTACAAATGATAATAAAGATTGAAAAGACTGACTTTGTTGAAAGAGTTGAAAAGTTATACAAAGGACTAACGTAATTGGTCGATATTCCAAGAGTTGGGAGAATCTGGCCATTGTCCATGGCAAGTTGTACCGAGCCTGGTTGTGTAACTTCGACCACAGTGTAAGGACCTTCCCACTTGGGGGAAAGTTTGTTCCGATTAGACTAAGATTAAATTGTCTTCAATACCAAGTCATCTATAGTAAGGCTACGAGGTTGGACCTTACGATCGTAGTATTTACACATGGCTTGTGATCGTAGTATTTACGCATGGCTTGTTGGCAGACCATTGAATGGATTAAGGGTTGATTCCTCTTCTCTTCGAGTAGGTTAATGTCATCTGCTTGAAGTTGTTCTTGGTTAGAGCTGTTGAAGTTCTCGACCCTTGTCGACCGAATCTTTAATTCTAGAGGAAGCATGGTTTTAGCCCCAAAAACTAGGAAGAAAGGAATTTCACCTGCTGCCCAACTAGGAGTCATGCGAATTACCCATAATACCAAAGGTAATTTTTGTACCCAAGCCCCCAAGCACTTTACAAGCTAGTCGAAGACCCGAGTTTTAATCCCTTGTATTATTTGAACATTCACTCTTTCAACTAGCCCATTGCTTTGGGGATGGGCAACAGAGGCAAAACATAACTTGGTACCCAATTCCTCGCAAAATTCTTAGAACTTTGCACTCGAGAAGTGCATATCGTTATGTCTAATTATTCGACTTAGTACCCCAAATCGAGTAATCACAGTCTTCATCATGAACCTTTTAGTGGCTTCCATTGTTATCCTAGTACAGGTTCGGCTTCAATCCATTTTTTGAACATATCAATAGTTACAAAAAGAAATTCGAAGCCCCCTGGTGCTTTTGGGAACGATCCTAGAATGTCAAGACCCTAGGTCACAAAAGGCCAAGATAAAGGTATAGTCTGTAGAGCCTGAGCTAGTTGGTGTATTTGCCTGCAATGAAACTAGCATTGTACACACTTCTTAACCAACTCTTTGGTGTCACTAAGGGCTGTTGGCCAATAAAAACCTTGTTAAAAGACTTTTTCGATCAATGTTTTGTATGAAGCATGTGCTCCACAGATGCCCCCATGTACATCATAAAGGAGTTGTAATCTTTCTTTCCGCGATATGGATCACATGAGAACGTCTTGAGTGCTCTGTTTATAGAGTATCCCTTCAACCAAATTATACACTGCGGGATAAACAATCTGCTTCGAGATCATCATCGGGACTAAACCCTTCTAAAGATACTCTTAGATAGGCTCCATCCAGTATCCTCATAATCGAGTGAGGCTATCTCATTTCCACCAGAGACGGCATTTGGAGTTGTTCCAAGAACACTCCTATTGGTACTTGTGATCGGGAAGAAGCCATTCGAGCCAACTGATCAGCGAGAAATAAATCCTTTCAAGGGATATATTGTATCTCGAAACCAAAAAAATGTCTCTCAAGCTTTTTGACTTCCAACAAGTACTGAGACATGGTCGTACTAGAGTATTGGTACTCTTTTTTGACCTAATTCATATCTAAATGAGAGTCTCCTCTCACAAGTAATCGACAAATCTTGAGTGCTTTTGCGACTCGTATGCCAGCCAACAACCTTCATATTTAGCCACGTTATTAGTGGCTAAAAAGTTTAATTGAACGACATACTTTAAGGTCTCTCTTATAAAAGATTCTAGGACCACCTCAGCCCCTGAGCCACCAAGTGTGACCCATCAAATTACATCGTACACTGGTCGTGGGAAGTGTACTGGAATCATGAATAGGTTCAGGATTTGTATATTCGGCGACAAAGTCTACCAAGATCTAGGATTTAATGACCATTCAGGATACAAATGGAGGTCGAACTCCCCAAATTCTACCAGCCATTTGGCCGTGCGTCCTACTGCTTGCCTGTTCTAGAGGACCACTCCTAAGGTAAACTCAAATGGCACAACAATTTTGTGCACCTAAAAATAATACCTTAGTTTTCTCGAAGACATGAGGAGGACATATAAAAGTTTTTCAACCTGAGGGTAGCGCTCCTTCGACCCGTGTAAAACTTTGCTTATTTAGTAAACTAGTTGTTGGATGCTCTCGTGTTCTATGACCAGTACTGCACTTACTACCTATGGCGTGGTAGCTAGATATATTAAGAGCATCTCTTTTGGTTTCAAAGAATCCAAATTAGGAGCCCTCATAAGATATCTCTTGACATCCTCAAATGCATCATTAGCCTCTTTCAATCACTCGAACCTCTCATGCTTCCTTAGAAGTTTGAAGAAAAGAAGTCTTTTTTTCTCCCAGTCGTGCGATGAAACAACTTAAAGCTGCCATGCACCCTGTGAGTTTCTGGACTTTTTTCTTTGTGGTTGAAGGGTGCATTTGCTCAATGACCTTTATCTTTTCAGGATTTGCCTCGATACCACTTGCCGAAACAAGGAATCTGAGCAATTTTTCCAAAGAAACTCTAAATACACACTTCTTAGGATTGAGTTTCAAGCGGTGTTTTTTGAGGTTATCGAAAGTTTCCTACCGGTCTGAAATGTGATTAAGTCATTTAATGCTCTTTACGACTAGATCATCAACATGGGCTTCCAAATTTTGGCCTAGTTGAAGGACAAAAGTCAGTTGCATCAAAAGTTGAAAAAGTCAGACTAGCATTTTTCAAACCAAATGGCATTTTGACATAACAAAATATTTCAAATGGTGTGATAAACCCAGTCTTCTCTTTATCCTCTAGAAACATACTAATTTGATGATAACCAGAGTATGCATCTAAAAACTTAATATTTCACAACCAGCAGTGAAGTCAACCAATTGATCGATATGGGGAAGTGGAAAATCATCTTTTAGATAAGCTTTGTTAAGATCAGTATAGTCTATACACATACACCACTTACTGTTACACTTCTTAACCATTACATGGTTAGCCAACCACTCTAAGTGATTGGTTATAAAGCCTGTTTTTAGCAGCTTGTCCAATTCAGACCGAATAGCCTCCCATCGATCAGGTGCATATCTCCGTAACTTTTGTTTTACCCCCCTCTGATTGTTATCCACGATCCTACATATTGTAGTACATATTATAATAACTTTATTTATATCGGCTAAAACCATATACGAGTTTCTGTTATTTTATACTTTCTCTCATGAACAGTCCAAAAATCATAAGCCGTAGTCAAAAGTCATACGTTAAAGTTAAAAAGAACATACCATCTCCTTCCTTTACCTTTTTGGCACCACCCACTATAGCGGCGTGCTTTAAGCTCCACTCAATTTGGCTGAAATAAACTGACTTATGACTTATTTTGTACTATAGGTAATCTATTTTATACTGTTGTTGTTGGTGGTATTTTTACATAATTAAATTTAAAAAATAAAAATAAATTAGCTCATAATTAATAATGCAAACGAATACGAAAATAAAGGCAAACGCTACACACGTACTACTGTACTCCACTCTTCTAATTAACTAGTCTAGCTAGCAAACCACGCGCATCATGCACCCTAAAGTAAACTAACATAGCACGGAATCGAAGGCGGCGAAATTAGCAGTTACCGGAGATGCCGATATCGTAGCCGACGATGAGCCCACCGGTGGCGGCGACAGCGCAGGTGAGGAAGACGTAGATGGTGAGCTTGCCGGGGTACTCCTTGGCGTCTCCAGCGCCCACGGCGGCCGCAGCTGCCATGGCGGCGGAGTGCGTAGAGAGCCGGGGATGCGCAGAATTCAGAATGGGTTATTTGGGCTTCCTCAGAATAGGATCTGGCGAGATTTTATTGAGTCAAGCCGTCACAGTCACAGTACCCCACTCTACTGCGCCCGGTTCCGGCCATTTGGTTAAATTCTAAACAGCTACCGCTTCTAGCAGACATCGGTCAGAAATTATTTAAAACGTGTTAGTTTCTTTATGTGAATTTTTCTTGACGTGATTTTTTCTTTTCTTCCTCTATTTTCTCTTTTCTTTCTCTTTTGTATTATTCATAAAGATATAATAATATTTTTCTATTTTTAATTTATTTTTAATTAAATATTTTAGAAAAAACTAACAACTATTATTACTATGTTATTTCAAAAAAAAAAAGCAATATACTTTTGAAGCGGGCCTAAGCATGCGCCGTCATCGTCGCTAGCTGGTGCGTTTACACTACCTCTGTCTCAGGTCAAACACGCGGTTTTTTCGGCATTATTTTGAGCCAAGTTGCAATTGGTTTTATATGTACCTCTACCAGGCAATCATTGAACCGAAAGCTAATTTGTAGCGACGCTTATTTTGCAAACTATCTACTATGGTTCTGTTTTTTTCAACTTCTAAAAGCTGCTTTTTGACTTTTCTACAGTAACAACTTTTAAACGGAGTATTTTTTTAAGATAGGATCTACTAGTTAATTGTAGTACATATTTTACTGACTTCATTTATATCGGCAAAAACCGCATGTGAGTTTCTGTTACTCTGTAATCTCTCGTACAAACAACTCAAAAGTCACAAGCCGCAGCCAAAAGAACAGACCCATACTACATATGTACAAAAAAAAACTGGTGAGAATAGATACACATCAACCACTTTGATGACAAAAATTCCGAAATTAATACTTAAAACACATAAAACATAAATTCCTATAATCTCTCACATTAATCTCACAAAAGAATCGTACGTGTCCTTTTCGTAGCCCACCAATAATTATAACACAATATTATAACGATGACGATTTCTTTGGTAAACATGGAAACTAATATTGGATGTCGTATATACATAAAAAAACATATAGTTGGACTTCAATTTATCTATCTCTCTATTAATTAGAGGCTCCTAAGGAAACCCACATTAATTCTAAAAGGAAAAAACAAGAAATTACCACACCAATCGAAAAAGAATAATAACTAGAAATTCTCACTTTAATCTGATTGAAGAAAAATATCTCAACCATCTGATATTTTAATTGATGTAACCAACGTCTTGGATTGTGTCTACTGGTCTCATACAATCGAAAGTTTGAGTTGATTTGAACGTTGATTGATCAGAATCAATCCAAAAAACAAGTCATGCCAAGCACACGACTAGCCTGGGTCCTGAGATTAAAACAAGTACATGTGTGTGTATATCTAATGCTAAAGGTCTTTTAAGTGCTAAAGTGGTAAAGCTCATCAAACCGCCCAATCCGGCTCGTGCGGCTTGGATCGAGGACGGTGGAAGGCTCCCAAGTCACTTAATCTATCTTTCAGAAAACCTCTATGTAGATGATTTTTTTTCACAAATAAGCCCCTCAACCATTTGCCTTTCTCTATTTGTTTGTCCCCAATCCCCCCACTCTCGCCTCCCTCCCCAACGCTGCCCTCCTCGGCCCCTGGCGCCACCCCCAGCCCTCGGCGATGCCACCACCCTCCATCACCATGCCACCACCTTCACTCCTGCACCACCATGGCCCTCTTCAGCTGGGGTTTGGGCTGATGACGTCACCTCCCTCCACCACCGTTGTCCTCCTCGCTGCACCGCCGCCTCTCTTGACCACCGCCTCCCTTGACCCTCTTCGGCTAGTGTTTGGACACTTGCATTCCTGTATGGCAGTAAAGGAATGTGCTCCAAAGCTCTTACTATCTCGCATATCTTAACCAGGAAGTACAACACAGGTTTGTGGAAGAATCGTGCTTATATGTCTGAAATTAATTCTCTTGAAACTTTGGTGATAAAAAGTCCGGGTGAGGAAATTGCTGCTATCGAAGCCTCCAAGATACTTCAAGCTTCATCTGATCAGGGCCTTGTTCTGGAACATCTTGGACGGGTATTTGCTTCAGCTTTCAGGCTAAGAACCTATGATCTTATAATGAGCCGTTTCATTACTTTGTGCACTACTACTGAATATTTACATTCAGGTGGCAAATATTGATCAAGAGCTCGCAATTGCAATTTTAACATCTGAGATGAGGGAAAATCAGCTTTCTCCAGGTAATTGATTTGTTTGAAATAAATCACTTTATCAGTACGCTTTTACTAACTTAGTCATGCAAACCAATACATTCTCCAGTTTTTTACTTGTGAGCATGCCAGAGCATGGTGGTAGTAGGAATACAGAGGGATGGACTTCTTTTTTCCCTAAAAAAAGTGATTTTTTAGACTAAAAAACATTGCCATTACAGCTGCTCGTATTGCATTCAGTAATGGTGTGTTTACTACTTAGGAACACTAAAAAAACTTTCTGTGTAATAAACTTTGTTAACATTTATTTGGATGGGTGGAACTCTGCAGAAAAGGTCGTTGCTGACATTGATTCAGAGAAGGTTGGGGGGTTTTTGGTTTGATTTCTTCAGTGTTCTAACTTACTGTGATATGTGAGAATACATCTAAACTCATATTGGTCGTCATCCACCCACGAGCAAATTGTATTCATCGATTTTGGTTTTTAATCGGTTTCGGTGCAACCTTCTTTCAAACTAAAAAAGGTCTTATCTTTGGCTATAATTTTTATGATTGTTTATTGGAATATGTTCATGATATTCTAGAGAAGATCTCTATAAATTTTTATATCATTTGGATCTACGGATCAAAAGTTCCATCAATTTTAGTTTTTGAAATCATGCTGAAAATACTATTCACCTTGATTTTGTTGTAGCAGCAGTAGCACCGCAGTTACTGTAGTAGCGGTAGTACCGCAGGTACTGTAATGCTAGTACCATTTTTGCTATTTTTTTCAAATTGTTTAGGTTCTTGTTTCTCTAATTTTTGTGTTGGCTTTCCATCCTAATCTTCATAGGTTTGTAGTTATTGAAGTAAAGGATTGATAAATACTTAAAAGAAAAAACTTTAAGACAACATTTACCCCTCTGTTGCCCTCTTCGATCCTACAAAATAACAGGAAGATGTCTGCTATGTTTCACCAGCCTTGCTTTTCTATCTACTAATGAGCCAACTTTGGTTAAATATAGCACCTTCCTTGAGGTTGCAGCCATGCCCTGATGCAGATTCACCTTGATTTTGGTAGCACTGCAAATAATAGTGATATCAAGTCAAACATATGCTTCATCTTAGTGCTGATGTCTTATTTTTTGACAAAAATAGCTGTGAAACATCACCTTTTCCAGCCATAGCTCAGATTCTGCTATCACATCAAGCACTTCTTCTATATCATACAAGTCCAAAACTTGCAAAAAAAAAATTGCAACCATCATAGCAACATCCTGAGAATGAAACATCCTGAGCATGAAACTATCATAGTAACAAAAGAAATTGACAAATTGTAAGAATATCTCTGATTGACAAAACAAATACTGCAGCATACGAAATTTTACATGACACAACCAAATTGATACATATTATTGTCATTCTCAGGTACATCCATTGAGAACAAAAATAGCAATAAAAATGATCTGAGCCATATTTTCGTTCTCAGTTGCATACAATAGGTTCAGTTTCAGTTAAATGCAAGTAGCATGTAATCCATGGTTCAATGGTTGCAAATATGACATACACCAGACCATTCCATGCCTGCTAAATTGCGCCAAAGAATGTTATAACAAACTCTATAGCTGACATAATGACAAAATAAGGCAAGACACTCATAACCTTAGTGATTTACTTCCAGAATCCTCGTCACATAACAGTAACAAAATCGAGTAGTACATTAGCTGTAAATTGCATCTGGCATCCAAAATCAACAAAACACATTGTCATAACAGTTAACAACCAAAGTAAGGTAGTTTGCCATGACATGTTCTCCTCCTGCTGCTGCTCAAACTGCGGTTATATAAATATAAAGGAATTCGATGGGATTTTGGGACCTATCGAACTTCTCCATGTTTACCGGTCGAAACAGCAGTGGCCAGCGAACTGCTCAGAGATTAGGTGTAAATGCCCGAATCCGGTAATAAGAACGTGACACCTTCTTTGTGGGAAAGGATGATTGGCATCTCCAAGTGATCATACTTAGCGATGCCCGGCAGTCGATGGACCTGACTTGTAATAGGTCTCATCCATACAAGGGTAACACTCCTTGTATTCCATCTGTTGTTGAAGATTTCTTACTCAAAGTGATGATCGATCACCTCCTTTATAAGTTCGCCAATCTAGGGATGCTTGAAGAACTCTTCTCCGACTAGAGTTGTGGTTAGGAGAACGATGTGACATGTCATCATGTCAATTTCCTTGGAGTGAGTTATTCGAACAACTAGATGTAGTCGTACCTGTTTGGCTCTAAAATTATGTCAGTGAGGTTGCTCAAGTCTGGCCATTATGCTTTGGAGTCTTTGCATGTGATCCCATCAACAAAATGGTCATAGCCTGGTGCTCGACTAAGCTCTTGAGTTGGGTTTTTGAGTAAGTCATTTATGCACTAAAGCTCCTGAGCCTCCTCAAACTGATATATGATGTGCCCAGGTAAAGCCCTTTGAGCTATCAATCTTGTCCTCCGAGTGGTCTCAGTGTCTTCTATGGTTGAGGTAGCTTGAGTCCACCTTAATGGAGTGTGATTATTTTGATGATTTCTTCCATGCTCATCAGAGTACTCACCTGGTTCATCACTAGAGGTCTCCTCACCGCCACCACAAGGGGTCACAGTGTGTAAGCAGTGGGAAGCATCATCAACCCTTCCTTCGGGAGAGTGATCAGTATCTGCGGAGAGGGCAAAGACCTTTTGGATATAATCTCCACTTCCGTCAGATGCCCCTGGCTTGAAGAGCCATCGATAGCGCATCATGACCTGGAGTAAGCTCCTACAAGAAGGGGAATTCTAGGTTATAACTGTCTCCCATTGGAGTTGAACCCTGCGAAAAGTATGGATGAACTCGCAGGGAACCCGCCCACATTTTCTGTGGGTACAACCAGTGATGCGGATACGCACATGCTTAGCACTCTTCAGTCAAATACATTATTTCACTGCAAAGAAGTATTGAGCCGCACTAAATATTGTCAGGTGAATTTGTTTCTTAATGAATTTCCTTCTATTCATAGGAACGATATACTACCTTATGCCAAATTCTTGTTTATTATTAGGATTAAATATTATGATGATTCCAGGGCCAAAGTAATGGAGAAGCACAAGCAAGGTAATCATATTTGCTACTAAGAACATAAAGCTCAAAGCCCACGGGGATGGAAAGGAGAAAGCCAAGCAGCCCATGCAGCTAATCAAGGAGGAAAGAAGCTCATGCAGTGGGAGAGCAAAAGGGGAGAATCCCAAGAACTTAAAACCCAAGTTTTGGACAAGATTTTGAAGCCCAATTCGGACCTCCCATGTGCTCAACCCAATTCAAACTCGGATTCAACTCAGAATTCAATTCGGATTCGGTTCGGGACAGCCTGACAGGCAGTTACTAAAACGGCCATAACTTTCACAAACGGAGTCCGATTGAGGTGTTCTTGTACTCGTTGGAAAGATAATTTCAAGGGCTACGCAATGGATCTGGTCCCACCTTCAAATTCATCACGAATAAAACGTTACCAAAATAATATGACAGGTGGAGAATATAGTTTCCTTTTTGTAAGAGTTCGTATCTAAAACCATATAGGGTTGAGTTGTAGTTGGTTTGGGAACCATATGGACGTCCCAAGGGGCTATATAAGCCTTGTATTGGCAGCCTTTAGGGCTCAGACCACGTTTGAGAATAATCAATCTACTAAAGTGTTCGAGTTTAGCATTGCTGCCGAAATTCCTTATGGAATTAGGAGTATCTTCTTCAATCAAGATCGTTCAGCCTTTCCGCTGGGAATTGGGTGCACGATAGATCTTCGCTTGGTGGTCGGCGAAATCAACACGAGTGTGTTTTGGCGGATTAAAGAGTGTTCGTCCCTTGCATTGACATTGGAGGATCATTACGATTCATCAAGACTCCCGTGAGTATCCATCCTACATCGAGAAGATCGGGCGACCCCGTATCATCTTGGTATTAGAGCGCAGCTTACTCGGTAGGATCTTATCCCTTTAAATTTCAGTTTATTACTTTCTGTCCTATAGTCCATAAACCGAAAACACAAAAAAAAATCCAAACCCTAGTTTCGCATATGTTATTTTCGTGAGTTTTATTAAGTCTTGATCCATTAGAAATTTTGTTTACGTGCTGATCTTTGTGTTCCTTCGCGTAACTTGATCTTGTGTCCCCATAAAACAAAAAAAAAGTAGATTCAATTTACTCTTGAAGTTGAGTCCTTGTCCATTACTCCTTTGAGATCAATCCGAGTACAACCCTAGAATTCAAGTCGGTTTTGGCTAGCTGTCCACTTCCGAATACGTGTGGAATTTGCCATCTGAAACCAACTCTAGGAAGGTGTTAGTGTTCGCGTTGGCTTTCTTGAACACCATACATACAAGCTTCACTTATATCCTTTGAATACTTGAGACTAGTCATTGATATTGCATTGAGGGCTGCTCCTGAATAGTCCTAGCTGAACATTGGGCTTGTGCATCACTCACCCCGCCCAATCAAAAAAAATTCAAAGTTTGTTACCCATATATACCTCAATAGACTCAGAACAGTGAGTTGAACATATTTGGGTGATTGGTAAGGTAGCAAAAAAAAGAGGTGAGCAAAAAAAAGAAAAAAAGAAGAGAGAGAAGGCTGATTGGGTGAGTAGTTCTATTTCATATTTTCAGTTTGAGTAACTAAAATTCTTGAGCAATCCTGTGCCCTCTATTCTTATTTTGCAATTGGCTAGCGTCTCTCCTAGTACTTGATGCAAACAAGCTATTGTTCCTAATTGTTTCTATTTAGCTCATTTCTTTGTTGCATTGAGTCACTTTGATCGTTGCGTGTGCGTTCATACACATCACTTATATCTATTGGATCAGCACATAGGCAATATTTTCTAGCTTGGATTATTACTTAATTTTACAACATCGTGAAATTCAGATTGTGTAGGATAAAAACTTCCTAACCAAGCTCCATAAAATATCCTTTGCCGTGCAATTGTGAGTCACTTTTAAATCCGTTTGATCATCACTTGTTATTGAAACCACCTCCAAGTGTAAGTTTCTTTTGGCCTCAATTCACTTCGGAAAGGTAAGAACTTTACTTGGAAGAGGAAAAGTGAGATTGAGTGACTCCACATATTACCCATATATTGTGGCTTTTGTGTCTTCTTTGTGCTACTAACCATGTCAGGTGGAGACGACAACATGGGAGAGGAGCATGGTCTGAGTTCCCCGGTGACTAGGGGTGGAAACGGATCGGATACGGTCGAATAGTCTCAAATACGAATACGAATTCATGTTTTTAAAACGGATATGGATACGAATTCAAATATTCTCGAATACGAATACGAATCGAATGTCGTAACGAATACGAATTCGAATCGGATATATGCTTAATTCGGTCGAATACGAATATCCTCCTACGAATGTCGTAATCGACCGGTTTTTCCAATTAGCGGTTTTAAATTCAAATTTTGACATTTCAAATTTCATCAAATGTCAAATTTTGAATTTAGCGATTTTTCCGATTAGCGGTTTTATATTCAAAATTTGACATTTCAAATTTCATCAAATGTCAAATTTTGAATTTAGCGGTTTTTCCGATTAGCGGTTTTAAATTCAAATTTTGAAATTTTAACATTCAAATTAATCCGATTAGGATTAAGGATGATCTATGTTCAATGTATGTCCTTTTTGGGCATCTGATGGTACATGCAGTTCGTTAAAGATTCAGCTTCCTGTTGTTGTCGTCTAGAAATACCAAAAACAAGAATTTAGGGTAACAAAAGAATAGATATAGAGAATCAATTCTTAGAAAGCATGCTAGCATTACAATATGGGGGTAATTTGCAATCGTTGTTAAAGAAACTAACACTGCAACCCTAAAAGAGGATATAACAACAGAAACTCAAGGAAGCATTGTGGACAACAAAAGAGCATATGCATCATATCCTGCAGTAAATCGAACCAAAAGAAAATAGTTTCATTGTACGCATACCTAGTACAGCTCGTGCCCAAAAATTCTCCTTCTCGGATTGAAGCCGAGTGTTCTTTAGACTCAGTGATCTTGCTGGAGCACGAAGGCACGATCTTCTTAAGAAAGAAGGGTTATGTATGCTTAGCAAAAGAAAAGCAAGCAGGTGAGCACGTCCAGCCTAAGCCTTGACAGGAGCCATTTGCACAATTACCGGACGGTATGTAAATGAAATTAGCACTTTAGCACTGAATTCACACAATTACACAAGTTTCAATCATATCACCTAATCGATTCGTTCTCTAGAAATATCGATTGGACACCCTCCTCAATACGAGAGAATTGGAATCAAGAAATGGGTCAAGCACGATTACAGACAGTTTCGCCAGAAGCGAGGGGGACGTAATGTCGGCATGGGGTTCAGTTGAACCCCAGAGATTTTGGAAAATAAACGCTATTAGTAATCCACCACCCAAAAAAAATCGCAACAAACTGGATGGATCGGGTACCATCCCGAAATAAAGATTTGGACTACATTGCTCACGGCAAAGAAAAGACGAGAACAAAACTCATAGAACAACAATCCATGCAAGTTAGTGTTTGTTACCAAGAAAAGGAACCAATCCAAAGTTTCGGATTTCACTTCATTCGACTAGGAGCCGGGAGGAGGGCCCAGGCGGGAGGGGTAGAAGAGCGACGTCACGAGGAGGATGGTGGCGGGCGGGCTGCCGCGCGCGCGAGTCGACACGGAAGGAGGAGGGCGTCGCGACTTGAGGAGTGACCGAGTGAGGACTGAGGTCGCCACTCGCACAGTCGCACTCGGGACTCGGGAGTCGCCTAGTCGGTTGACCGAATGTGTGACTGTGTCCCGCTGTCCCGCGCCGCGCGCCCGCGTGTGACTCAGTCCTCCCGCCGTCCCACTCCCACTCCCGCGCGCGTGAACGTGACTCCCGCCTTCGCAGTTGGCACGCGTCTTGGCGCGCGCCCCGCCAAATGCCCAAATCGGGCCTGTGCGTGTGCCACTGTCTCATGGGCCCGGACGTCCGATAATATGAATACGGATATTCTCGAATACGAATACGAATTTTCTCGAATACGAATACGAATATTCTCGAATACGAATACGAATGTTCTCGAATACGAATACGAATATTCTCGAATACGAATGCGAATACGACTATTTTTAAATACGGATACGAATATTGTCGAATACGAATACGAACATTTTCGAATACGAATTTTTGCTTACCACATTCACGTTTTCCCGAATACGAATATCGGATAAAACGAATTATCCGTTACCGTTTTCCACCCCTACCAGTGACTCACTTTCAACATCAGGCATCAAAAGTACATTGCAACAAGAAATCCAATCAGGAACCACTGCTAAGCATGTACAACTTAAGGTGGATATGCAGGATTTTCGTATTGAGCTCAATCAACAAATGAAGGTGTTACACAAAAACATCGTGAGTGATATTGTGCAAGCACTTCGTCCCCAACAAGAAGAAGATAGCTTTGTTCCTTTCTATGGCAGTGATGATCCAGAGGAGTATCTTGAGCGGGAATGGCGAATGGAGAAAGTGTTTAGATTTCAGAAACTTTCCAAAGACCAAGAGGTGATGCGTGCCACGAGGGAGTTTGAAGACTATGCTTATAGTTGGTAGCAACAACTAATTGGAAAACAATTCATTAAATCTTGGTCAGATTTGAAGGCGTTCATGAGAAGCGAGTTTGTGCCATCCTATTATGTGCAGGAATTGCTTCACCATCTAGAGAATATCACACAAGGGAGTAATACTGTGCGGATTAAAGAGTGTTCGTCCCTTGCATTGGCATTGGAGGATCATTACGATTCATCAAGACTCCCGTGAGTATCCATCCTACGTCGAGATGATCGGGCGACCCCATATCAACTAGAGAGTGATGACTACCAGATATCAATGGAGTCCCAGAATGCCAGATTCTAGGACTTGTCAAACTAGGTTGAATGGCCACTGAGGGACTTGAACTTAGAGGCAAGCCCCTCATCAAATTGATGGTCCTGCTTATTGTCGGATCAACCCTTGCCCCTTTAGGGAAACTCGTTCCTCCATTAAGCGTAACACTATGGGGGATAAGGATCTCTCCTTAGCCTTATCCGTGGTGTGATCTTTGGGATCTCGTGATGGATCTCTAGAGACAGCCTCACCGTCAGATAAAAGTATGGTCTGCTCGTAGTTATAGTAGACATCCATATCGAGATGGACATCAGAAAGAAGAGAACTTGCCGACAAGGGATTACCGGAGTTTTAATGAAGACGTTCCCCACAAACGACACTAACTGTCAGTGTTTTAATACTGATTTTACATATAATTATTTGGATTCGGGGGAACTCTTAGAGAAAAGATGTAGAAATTTTTATACAGGTTCGGACCTTCTCCTAGGAGAATAATAACCATACTCTTGTGTGGATATTGCTTGATCAACTGCAGAATGTCTTGCGCCACTTCCATTACCTCTATCCCTCCTCTCTCTGACATCAACCCTTGTATAGCATGCAAAGCAATGGCAGTTGTTCCATGCAAAAGGACGCTTTAACATTTCAGATGATAACCATCCGATGGGAGTTATTGTCAGAGACATGGTATTTCACTCATCGTCCAACGGTTATTGCCAGAGAAAAGTTATGTGCAGTTATTTCAGGGAATAATCACACACGTTAACTGCCCTGTCAGATAAACCCACAATGTGGTAGGCTGTCGTAGACATGCCAGTCGAAGTTAAGCTAGTTGTAGAAGAGTCTATGAATATATGGTGGTCATAGGACAACTAACGACCATGTCATACATGTAGAAAGGCTTACGATCATGAAACAGACGTTGAAAGACTTATGACCAAGGAGTGGTCGTACAAGGACTTACAACCACTTGCCTAAGTTTCTCCTTTACACATAAGGGGTACATTCGAGGAGTACAATGATGTAATAATATTATTTATAGATAAATAATAATTTAAGAATTATTATATCCTCATCAGAAACTAACTTGTGTAAGTTCCTAAGCCTACCCTTGACCATAGGCATGGCTGTTCAAATAGTTTATACACTGCAGAGACTGTACACTTTATCTACAACAGATAATCAACTTGTTATATTTCACATATTTTCTTAGACATGTGAATCAAGGAGATCATCACAAGGTCCTTATGATGCATTCCCCATTGTAAGCTACACCCGCTAAGGTTTTATCTGAGGGTGGTTACATCCACCGCACCCAAACCCCCTCTTGCGCCACATGGTGGCTTACACCAGCGACACAACCCATGTCCACGATGACTTAAAACCAGTGACACAACTTGTGGGTCACTCCAATGGTGCAACTCACATTGGTGGATACAAATTATTTAGCCAGTTGACACCATTATAGACTTGTGGTTGTACTGTTTTACATTGAAAGGTCATCACAGGATTAAGTCCTTAAAGTTTACACACCAACATTTCTCATGCTTCATCTGCACCAACCATCTATCTAGGTACAGTAATATCAAGTTTTAGGCTGCCCAAACAAGTTTAATGATTAAAAGATAAAGACTAGGGCAAGTTAATGCCCTTGTACTTAAGCAAGGCTAGCATAGCGCTTAAGTACAACTATAGCTATTAGAGTTGCCATTAATTAGCATGGTGTTTGGAATGTCAAAGCATGGCATAATAATATTACAATGTCATGTAGGCATGTATCTACCTTAAGTTTAACATACCTTTGCATAACAAACAATATCTTGCAATTTGATAATATAGATGAATATAAATTTGCATAAAATGTAGATTCAATATGATCAAAGTATTGACTCACCTGACTCACAAATGAGTTGGTCTTGGAAATCTTGAGTCTACTCGAACTATGGCTCTTCCGCATCCTCGTACTCTACTCAGATGGTCATATCAAAAATGTACACAAGAGGGCGAAACAAATAAATAAAAATAAAAATTCAAATGAACTCTAATTTGAATAAAACTAGCTCCATTAGACAGATCTTGAATTTAGAAAATTTAGAGCCAAATTTCATTAAATTTACAATTAAAATGAGCGCTGAGTCATTTGAAGTTTAAAACAAAAATTAATTCAAGAAAAAGAAAGAGGAGAGACGTTACTCTCACTGACATGAGGGGCCCACAAAATTAATTTATTTTTGAAATTTTCTTTATTTGGGAAAGGCTGCTGAGACTGACGAGTGGGGTCCACAGGCTTTTAATTAAAATGCATTAAACTGAACTTAGGCCCCACTTGTTAGTGGCTTAAACTGAACTTAACCAGATTAAAAGGTTTTAAAAGGGCTGAGGGGCCTATTTGTCATATGGATAGGAACATAATTAAATAGGGATGGTACATTGGTTAGTGACAGCTTTGTGATTATTAACTACTGTAATTAAGGGGCTTAATTATGTACGGTTAACTGTTAACGTCATCGCTACAGTGTGTCTTCTCTGCTGAGAAGAGGCGAAGCCCCTCGCCGGTGGTAGAGACCTCGGCGGCCGGTAGCATGGTAAAAAATGGAATTCTTGGCGCAAGATGAACCCTCGGGCAAGTTGGTGTGGGCTACTTTGAATCTTAGAGCTATCAGTGGTGAGCTTGATTAGTGGCGATGACCGAAGCATGGCAGCATAGAGCATTAGAATCCAACTCCGTGCTACGGGAGCATCTAAGGAGGATGGGGAACACACTTGAAGTTACAACGAAGCTTGGGGATGAGCACTGAGGTTTATCAACGATGGACCGATGCGATGGGTGGAGGCTGATGCGGGTAGTGCACCGGGGAATAAGAGAGGTGCTAGCGTGGTTCAGGATAGCTTGCGATCTTTTGGTGATGCTCCAAGCGCACACAATCGACCAGAGCTGCGATGGTACGCCAGGGTTGCTTCGAGTGGCGGATCGGCCAGAGACGAGGACGAAGAGGGCTCAGAGGCGCTTGGGCTCGATTGGTGGTGAGGGGAGATGGGTGGTGGTGCAAGGATAAGACGCGACGCTTTATAGAGGAGAAGAGAGCTCGGTGGCCATTGGTGCAATGATGGCGATGCTGAGACCGGGCGGTGGCGTCAACGTAGGTTTGGGGCAGGCACAAATGGTGGTTGGTGCAACGTCACACTGAGTGACATCATTGGAACACATCTTAAGACGGTGCAGCGAGGCTTGGAAGCAATGGCAGATGGCTCGGCGCAGCGGAGAGAAAGGAAAATGGAGAGCAGGGAGGGGATGGCTCGGCCTGACACAATGTTGGCGCAAAATCGGGAATCCTAGAACGCGCAGGGTTGGCAAGTGGTGCAACAGCTGGGCGAGCGAGGCGCAATGCGAGTTGGCACCGGTGCACACGGCGAGGCTAGGGCACGAGCGGAGCACGTCCAACATCATGGGCCGTTACAAGCCAGACCAACGGCCGAATGGGCTGGGTCCAAGAGAGAAAAAGGGAGAGGTGGGCTAGGCCAAGCCCAACAAAAGGTTTGGTATTTTAAATTTTCTTGTTAAAATTTGAAATTCGGTTGAAAAATGTAGTTGAACTTTTGATTTGAATTCAAATTTCCCATTTTCATTCAAGCTCAAAACAAATCCCAAAAATGGGATGTTACACATTTTCCTGTAAATATTAATTCATAGTCAACACGTAACACAACATCGGCAAATGCACCGGATCTGGGTATGGCGATGTCGGCAATTTATTTGATAAGAAGCAAATGCAAAACACCTCTCAGCCTTCCAATGAAGTCAAATAGAAGCGCTTTGTAAGCTTTCCAGTTCTCGTGCTTGCTGTATCCTCTCTTGGAAAGCAAAACCAAAAATCATGAGCATTTTAAAAAGGAAGGATAATCCTATGCAGATCAATAATATGATATAAGAAGCAAAATGCAAAACACGTTCACGATCTCATCCTCCTGTTAAGTCAAGCACCAGTTATAAGCTTTTCAGTGCTTGTGCTTGTCAGTTTCTTGAAAAAAAAATGGCCCATAACCTGCCCATAACATGTATGACAACGATGCTGCAAATTTTCATTCATATAATATACGGAGTATGTGACAAGTAACCACGTCGTTCACATCATCAGCACTTCCCTGTGCCACAAGCATCACCACGTCGTTCACTCTCTTTATAACTAAAGAATTCTTCCACTCTTCCCTGGCCCACCCGCTCTCTCTGATCCCCCCAGCTCGCGAAAATTCCGCCCGATACGCTGCTCACCCCGCCCCCAACCCCCCGCACCGCGCCGCCGCCTCCCACCTCCCACTCCTCCGCTGCACTCCACCCTCGCTCCTCCTCCCCCGCTCCGCCGCCGTCTCCTCCTCCCCCCACCCGTCCACTCCGCCGCCGCCTCCTCCCCTCCCTCCCACCCGGCGCTCGAGGCCGCCGCCTCCTCCTGCCCCCACCCCGCGCCGCCGTCATCGTCCCCGCGACCACGTTTGTGCCTCTCTCTCTCCTCCCAAAACCCATCTACGCACGCTCGTCGCCGCCGGCCACCGCCGCTCAGCTGACACCGCTGGTAGCTGCTGCCGCCGACGCCATCGCCGCCTCTGCCGCAACAAGCCGCCCCCGCCGCCGGCGCCATCGCCGTCGGAGCCTCTCATGCAACCGCATGCATTCGTGCAAATGCGAGCACGCGAGCGAGCGCCGTTGCGTGCGCTGTCGGAGCGGGCTTAAATCGGCTCCTACTTTTGCTCCTCCCCGCTTTCGCGTTGCAGCCGGCGTCGCGTCTTCTCTCCCCACGCCTCCCTCCTGCGCAGAGCTCAAGTCGCCGCAGATTCCTTGTCCTCCTAGCAGCAACCGCTCCCTGGTTCGTGCACCGCCTCGAGATCCTGGCTCCTCCTCCGCGGCAGACCAATGGCTCTTCTGGCACCCGCCATCTCCGGCGAGGTACGCGCCTTCACCCCCTGTCTCGCACGAAAACCTAAATCGCCTGAGGCGCGTGAGAATCTCGCTCCAGTTCGTTCGTCGAAGATTGTGGGACGATGGGGTGTTGAAATTGGCGCGCTTGTACTCTTGTTCGTGTTTGATTTTTGCCCGGTGGTTTCGGTTGGGAGAGCGATTGGGGTAGGCACGCCTCAAGTCATCGCTTTGATTTTGCACTTGGATAGATGGTGAATTGACGCAGATTTTTTGTCCGTGATTGTTGCGTTCGATGCCATTAAATTGCCGTGAGGCTATGGTAAATATGGAATAGAGACGAACTAGGTGTGTTGGGTGCTGAATACTTCCTTATATCTCCACCAGTTGAACATTGTTATAGGTTAGGTGGGAAGTGTTTCATGTTTTGCGACATTGGTTCTTTAACTGCTGGTCTTGCAATGGATTGTTGTCAATTAGTTGGCGCATTGGTGAAAATGGTTAGCACATCGGGAGGAATTACCTCTTCGAATAATGCGTATGTAATACACCCATCATGAGCAATATCGAGTCATGAGCTCGCTTGGTCCTCTTATGCTCATTACGAATGCGTGATGGGACCTTGGTGTTTTCAGTCGTTCAATTTTGATTTGGATTTGGTGGATTTTCTAGATTCATAGTATGGCTATATTCAACTTACAATTACCCTTCTGATGCAACGCATAGTCGCTATTGACCAAATTAGAGTATGTGGCACTCCAGGGTTCAATCTTGTTTGCTGTGCTCTTCTTTGATATGGTGGTTCGTTTCTGATGATCCAAGTTGTTGAACTTGAAACCTGAATAGCGTTTGCTGTGGCTCTAAACGTGGCACTTAGATTTTGTTGATAGTGAAAAATGACACTAGCATATTTATGCATTAGATGATCGAAATAGCCGAATTGTTGTTTTATTAATTCGGTTGACTATATGGTTGCTCATTGAACTATTTACGACCACTTTGGTCGTGGTCACGCCCATCGAATCATTTACGACCACACCGCCCATGGTCGAACCGGGTGAAGTGTTAGCGAGTGGTCGGATAAGCTCTCGACCACGTTGTGGCGAATGCAACCACTTTGGACATGGTCGAATGTCTCACGAGAGGTTTACGATTATTCGACCATAGTCGAAGGACACCGAAGGAATTACGACCACTTTGGCGTGGTCGAAAGTCATTATGACCACATCGTCGTGGTCGGCGCCGCGATAGCTCCATGACCACGTTATGGCGTATACGACCACTTTGGGCATGGTCGAATGTCTCCGAGAGGTGTACGACTATTCGACCATGGTCGAAGGACACCGAAGGAATTACGACCACTTTGGCCGTGGTGAAAGTCATTATGATCACATTGGTTGTGGTCGGCACCGCTAGATAGCTCCACGACCACGTTGTGGCGTATACGACCACTTTGGGCATGGTCGAATGTCTCCCGAGAGGTTTATGACCATGTTGGGATCTACGACCACGGTGAAGTCTCGACCACGTTGGAGGCTACGACCACGGTGGGGTTTACGACCACGTTGGAGTCACGACCATGGTGGAGGCTACGACCACGTTGGAGGCTACGACCACGGTGGGGTTTACGACCACGTTGGGGTCTACGACCACGGTGGAGTGTACGACCACGTTGGAGGCTACGACCACGTTGGGGTCTACGACCACGGTTGGGGGCTACGACCACGGTGGGTCTGCGACCACGTTGGACGCTGCGACCACGGTGGAGTCTACAACCACGTTGGAGGCTACGACCACGGTGGGGTTTACGACCACGTTGGAGGCTACGACCACGGTGGGGTTTACGGCCACGATGGAGTCTACGACCACGGTGGGGTCTACGACTACGTTGGAGTCTACGACCATGGTGGAGTCTACGATCATGTTGAAGACTACGACCACGTTGGAGGCTACGATCACGTTGGGGTCTATGACCACGAAGAAGCCTATGACTATATTGAAGGCTGCGACCATACTAAAGGTGGTCTCAAGGAGTTCGACCACAAATTGGAAACTCTGACAGTTATAACGAGAAGCGGTCAAAAAATTTGGGAATACCGAATCGTTATGGGAAGTTATCTGCAGAGGATTCGGCAGCGGAGAAGCAAGGAAAGAAATCGGGCATTAGCGGGTGTGATTAATTTGTTTTATTTGATGCCGATTTTACTTGCCATAGATCTTGATTTGATGCCGATTTTATTTGCTATAGACCAGGCACCCTATAAATATAAAGGGTAAGGCCGATTGCAAAAAGAAGAATAAGACAATCGACACAATATTATTTTCGTACCTTTGTTTTCTTAGTCTCTAGATTAAAGTAGTTCTTGTTTCTCCATCAATTATCTTGTTGGCGTATGGATCAGTTTCGTGCGGCAACAAAATTGGCGACTCCGCTGGGGAATCGATTTCTAATCGGTTCTTTTTCTCCATCGAAATCAATCTACTCGGCCGAAAGGCCGATTTCTTCATCTCGTCGGCGAATCCATCTGTTAATCGGCTAAAAGCCGATTGCACCCTTCTCGGGCGACCGGCCTGCTTCGCACGTAGCAACCGAAGGCAGCAACGTAGCAACAGAGGTGCAATATCACACGCGATCTACAAGGGAACTAGTCAGAACTTCAGACCATGGTGTCAAACGGTTCTGAGGTAGATCCCAACAACGTCATTACGCCCACGTTTGACGAGCTGCCGGAAGAACATCGTCAGGAGATCGAGCGACGCAAGTTAGAGTATGAGAAGACGATGTTGGCGTGTTTCCAGAAAACAAGACAAGGCGTTATTATGAAAGAAACTGCACTGCCATCTGTCTCCATCAACCCTGAGGTAAAAACACTGTAAGTAAAATCTCTCCTTCTCATGAAGATATTGCTCATATGATTAATCAAACTGTTGGTGTTGCTATGGATAATGTTTTGACTAGTCGTATCAGAGCCGTGATGTTGCAAATCCAGGATGAACACAATAAAAAACAACCTATGACGAGTGATGCTAGTGCTTTAAATTTTCGTCATTCAGAGAACAAGAAACTTTGCCACATGGTTCATTTGCATTTACTACACAATTTGGTGCACCGCGAAACCACAGTTTATTGAGTGACACTCATGGTGGCCGAAACCACATGCCTACTTTGGCCAATATTGCTACGTCATCGTTTGTCACAACTAATGCGCTCGTCTCGGCTCCAAATTACAGCCGAGTTGCTGAAAATTTAACGGTATGCATGCACCTCCATATCAAATCAGTAGCATACAAGATACCTCCAATACAACCACGAGGATCGGGAATACCATATGGGCCAACACCGAAGCTTATTTTAATCCTCCCGTGCTTAATACTCCTATCCACACCCCAAATTTGTGACATGCCACAACCTAATGCTTTTAGGCCACAACCGACTAATGTAGCAAATAATCGGCCTATGGTGAGCCATTTGTTAGGCATGAGAATATCGAGAGCAAGTAGCTAATATATTCAGAGAAACGTTTGGGGTAGAGCCTAAGTGTAGAATGCGTACTTATCAAAAGCCGTATCCGATTTCTATGATACGGTTCCATATCCCCGTGGATTCAGAATACCTGATTTTATTAAATTTACAGGATGATGGCGAGAACCACTTTAGAGCATGTTAGTTAATTCATTGCACAATGCGGTGAGGCGATGCTAGCGATGCTTTAAAATTGAGATCGTTTCCTTTGTCATTATCCGATGCTGCGTTCACGTGGTTCACATCCCTTACACCTAATTCTATTCATTCATGGCCTAAGTTAGAACAAAAATTTCATGAATATTTTTACACGGAGACACTGAATTGAGATTATCACACTTGACATCGGTTAGGCGAAATACAATGAACTGTTGTTGAATATATCGGAGATTTAGGGATACAAGAAACCGATGCTTTAATCTAGTAATATCGATAAGGATCTTGCTTGAGTTAGCCTTTTCTCGGTTGCTTTCACATTTGAAGGAAAAATTAGAAGCGCAGGATTTCTTAGATGTAAGTCAAGTCTTGCAAAGGGCTCGCTCAAGAAAGCCGGGCTAGAGAGTCTAAAAATTTCCATAGGACCAAGTGAAAAGCATAAAACGAACCATCCTGTTAATTTAGTAGAACATGACCCCACGTCATCGATGATGAGAGTGTGGATATGTGTGTAGCCGAATGGGCATGGGATTCAAAATCTAAACCATTCGTTTGCTCTGCTTTGAGGCGGTTCCACGAAAAAATCGGCATGAAGAAATAAAGTATACTTTTGATATCTTGCTAAATGTGATAAAATTTTTGATTATTTATTGCAAGAGAAACAAATAAAATTGCCCATGGACATGTCATACCACCTCTGAAGAATTAAAAAGACGTGCATATTGTAAATGGCATAATTCTTATTCTCATGCTACTAACGATCGCAATATTTTTAGTCGACGAGTTCAATCGGCCATAAATGAAGGACGATTGAAGTTTCTTGAGCTCAAAAATGCAGTTAGACACTCAACCTTTTCCAGTTAATGTGATTGATTTCAAAAATAAGAAGGTGCTAGTTCGGCCATCACAGGCCGAATCAACAGTAGGAAAAAATGTGGTGATTGGTAAGGATAGTAATGAACTTGCAGAAGACAGTGGAGGTGTGGTTAGAATAGTCCAAATTGAAAATACTCCTGAAGGCCATGAGTCCATCAAAATTACAGTAGGTTCTGCAATTCCTAGGGTGCATGAGAATGGGAGGACAAGGATGATAAAACCAAAAAGCCCGAAAGTAGGTCGTTGGAAAATTAATGAGGGAAAGAATAGGGCAAGCAAATGGGTTGAGAAGCCGAAGCCCACATTTAAAGAGCTTCTAGCCAAATATGAAGATGGTAAGGCCGGCCAAAGCGGTTTTAGTCGGCCCTATAATTTGAAGCGACCAAGATCCCCTCCAAGGCAAGAGTTCGGTGGTTGGGATCATCGATGGGAAAGTTTTTCTGCAGCCGCACCGCATCCTATGCCTAGGCCGATATTGCCTGTGCCATGGGGTCCTCATCCTGGTGGTTTCCCTCCTTGTTCGCCATGGGGTTTTTGCGGTCCATGGATGCCACCAACTCCGGTGTTTTTTGAGCCGTTTCATCCAGGATGGGAAATGCCAAGAAGGTCGGTATTTGACAGGTTGGCATGGCCTAGAAATGACCGATTTAATAAAAATAATCGGTTTTGTGACCAGAGAGATGATAAATCTCCAAAAAGAGCTTACCGCATCAAAGGAGGAGGTGAAACGAGTAAAAATTCAGAAGTGAACAATGCTGCACCGATGAACGATCACGAGAACAGGTCGAAAATATTGTGGTTGCTCCTGAAAATAAAGAGAAGCTTCCATTGTTAGCGGTGTGGAACGGCAGCCAGTGGTGTCCACGGGGCTCTCACATTCACAAAAAAGGAGGTTGCAGCGGCTCCGTAGAGAAGAATTGAAAGAGGCTCAGCTGGAAAAATGAGGGATGATTTATTCAATGAGATCAAGCCTATGATACCCACTAAGAAAGAATGGAGGTGAAGAAAATTGAAGAGTCGGTCTGGACAAATAGCGATGATGAGCATGATTTGTTAGATTATGAGGGTCTCCACTAGTCAAAAATGGCTCTCCACCTCCGGAAGGTATGGATATTAATATGGTTTTTACACTACCTTTTGAATTCCGAGCTATTGATGAAGAGGTTGCACAATTGTGTCTCGGTCCTAAAGAAGCTATCTTTGAAAAACCCGATGAATTGTGCTGACACTTGAAACCGTTATATGTTAAAGGGCATATTAACGGAAGGTCGATTTCTAGGATGCTTGTAGATGGTGGAGCTACTGTAAATTTAATGCCATATTCAGTTTTTAAGAAATTAGGCAAAGAGGACAGTGAGCTTATGAAGACTAATTTGGCGCTTAATGGATTTACTGCGAACCGATGAAGCCAAAGCGTCATCTCTATGGAGCTTCTTGTTGGGAGCAAAACTTTACTGCAGCTTTCTTTGTCGTCGACGTGCAAGGTAATTATAGTGTTTTATTGGGTCGTGGATGGATTCATGCTAATCGTTGCATTCCTTCCACCTTGCATCAAACTTTAGTGCGGTGGGTAGATGATGATATAGAAGTCATTCAGCGGACACATCGGCTTATGTTGCTTTGGCCGATGCTTCAGCTGATTGCTAGCATGGTAATATTCAGTGTTTGACAGCATAGATCTTTCGATTATGACTATGTTAGTGTTACTAAGGATGGTTTTGTACCAGAATGCATGCATAGGCTTGTGCAGCCGGTTTAGCAATATGATGTTATAAATGGATAAGGAACATAGTTTGGATTGGTTGTGAGCGAGTAGAGCACTATCGGTCAAGTAAGAACGATATGTGTGAAGCTATTGATGATTTTGATGAAGTAGAAAAATTAGGATATGGTTTTACATCGGTGATTCATTAGAGGAAGTGGACATAGGTAATGGTAATATCCCTAGGCCGACATTTGTGAATAAAAACATGGCGGCGATCGCAAAGCCAAAATGATTGAGTTGCTTAGAAATTATGTTGATTGCTTTGCATGGGAGTACCACGAAATGCCGGCCTTAGCCGAGATCTAGTAGAGCATCGGTTGCCCATTAAATCTGGTTTTAGGCCTCATAAACAGCCACCTAGAAGGTTTAATCCTAATATGTATGACCGTATTAAAGAGGAAATAGACCGGTTATTGAGAGTGGTTTTATTAGGCCATGTCGATATGCCGAATGGATATCCAACATTGTGCCGATTGAGAAGAAGAGTAGTGGCAAATTACGCATTTGTGTTGATTTTAGAGATTTGAATAAAGCTACTCCAAAAGATGAATATCCCATGCCTATAGTGACATGTTGATTAATAATGCTTGGGACATAGAGTTGTTAGCTTTTAGATGGCAATGCTGGTTATAATCAAATTTTTATGGCGAAGAAGATATGTCTAAAACGGCCTTTAGGTGTCCTGGTTTTGTAGGTTTATTTGAGTGGGTTGTCATGACATTTGGATTAAAAATGTCGGCGCTACGTATCGAGCTATGAATTTAATTTTTCATGACTTACTCGGTATCATACTAGAAATATATATTGATGATGTAGTAGTTAAATCGGATAACGTGGATCATCATTTGGCGATTGACATTAGTATTTGAAAGGATGCGTCGGTATGGTTTGAAAATGAATCCACTCAAATGCGCTTTTGGCGTGTCGGTGGAAAGTTTCTAGGATTCCTCATACATGAGAGGGGAATAGAGATAGATCTGCTAGATTAGAGGCCATTCAAAGAATAAAGCGCGCGAATGTAAAAGAGACGTGCAAAAATTCTTAGGAAAAATAAACTACTTGAGAAGATTTATATCTAACACCGTCAGGGAAAATTGACGCATTTACACCCATACTTCGGTTAAAGAAGGAAACCGAATTTACTTGAAGCGTAACAACGAGGGCCTTTGATGTTATTAAGAAGTATTTGTCTACTCCTCTGCTTTGAGGGCGCCTAAAGCGGGACGCCGTTTCGGCTATATATTGCTGCGGAAGATGGTGTTATTGGTTCAGATTAATGCAGGAGGTAGAAGGCAAAGAATTTGTTATCACTTATTTGAGCCAGCGTCTTACGGGAGCAGAGACAAGGTATGTATTTATTGAAAAATTGTGTTTATCCTTGTATTATGCTTGTACCGTTTAAGGCATTATTTATTGTCCAAGACTTGTGTGGTAACTTGTCATCCGATGTTATTAAGTATATGTTGCAACAGTAGATTTTAAGTGGTAGAATCGGAAAATGGGCTTATGCATTGGTAGAATATGATTTGGCTTATGAATCTTTAAAATCCATGAAAGGCCAAATTGTAGCAAATTTTATTGTAGATCATAGAGTTGATAATGGTATGGAGCTGATTAATTATTTGTCCAGTATCTCCATGGAAGCTATATTTTGATGGCTCGGCTTTGAGAGAAGGACAGGTGTTGGTATTGTCTTAATTTCACCTAGAGGTGCTATTTTTGAAACATCGGTCCGTTTGGAATATTTTTGTACTAATAATCAGGCCGAGTATGAAGCACTTTATTTAGGATTGCAAATTTTAGAATCCATGGAAGTAAAAAATATAGAAGTTTTTGGTGACTCGTTATTAGTTGTGCAGCAAGTTTCGAATTTATCGATGCCTTGATGGTTCATTGAATAGATATTTAGAAAAGTGTTTAGAGATCGTATCAAACCTAGATGATTTTACTATCAGTCATATATCTAGAGGAGATAATTTTAGAGCTAATGATCTTGCGCAACAAGCATCCGTTATCATGTTAGTAGAGGCAAGCTATTTGTGATAGAAAACCGATGCACAAAAATGTTCTGTTTATATGGCGAACAACAAAGCAGCAGATTCGGATGTTTTAGAAACGTCAAATATGGATGAATTCAATGACTGGAGAAAACCTTTACTTAGTTATTTAGAAAATCCCAGATAAATCGTAGATAGAAAAATTCGCGACAGGCTTTAAAGTATACATTGCTTGATGGAGAATTATATCGCGAATCGTAGAAGGATTGTTTTTAAAGTGTTTAAGTTCAGATCAATCTAAAATTGCTATGGGTGAGGTACATGAAGGTATTTGTGGCACACATCGATCGCCCATAAGATGAAATGGTTGTTGAGACGAGCTGGTTTTTATTGGCCGACTATGTTAGAAGATTGTTTTAAATATTATAAAGGTTGTGAGTCCTGTCAAAAATTTGGTGATATACAATTAGCACCAGCTGCCGTGTTGCACCCTATTATCAAACCATGGCCGTTTCGTGGGTGGGGTTTAGATTTTATCGGTCAGATACAGCCTGCATCTTCTAAAGGTCATCATTTTGTTTTGGTAGCTACAGATTATTTTACAAAATGGACGGAAGCTGTTCCTCTTAAAAATATGACACATAAAGAAGTAATTGATTTTATCTTGGTGCATATTATTCATAGATTCGGCATACCACAGACTTTAACGACTGATCAAGGGTCGTCTTTTGTGTCTCATCAAGTACGTGAGTTTGCCAAATCGTTGAAAATTAAATTGCTTAATTCTTCACCATACTATGCTCAGGCTAATGGGCAAGCCAAGTCTAGTAATAAGATTTTAATTAAAATTATCAAAAAGAAAATAGAAGAATATCCTAAGAGATGGCATGAGGTTACATGCGAGGCATTATGGGCTCATCGTATATCTAAGCATGGTGCTACAAAGTGACACCATATGAGTTGGTATATGGGCGGAGGCCGTTTTACTGTTGAGGTGAATCGGGCGCTCTTAGGTTGGCGAGCAAAATGATTTGTCGTAGTGGATTATCGTGACTTAATGATGGATAGAATAGACGAAGTTACAGATGAGAGGATAAAAGCTTTGAGAGAAATTGAGAAAGACAAGTTAAGAGTAGCTAAGGCCTATAATAAGAAGGTAAAGGAAAAATCGTTTCAAATTGGAGATTTAGTATGGAAGACGATTTTACCTATTGGGACAAAGGATAATAAGTTTGGAAAATGGTCTCCAAATTGGGATGGTCCGTATAAAATTATAGAGATTGTTCCTGGAAATAGTTATTTTGTGCAAAATTTGCATGGAGAAAATTTGCCTAGAGCACTTAATGGAAAATATTTAAAAAGGTACTATCCAAGTGTGTGGCAAAATGCATGAGAAAATATGGCCGGTGTTTGCCCGTCATCGTCCTGAGAAATATTATTTATGGCTGATGTGTTGTAGACCATCGTCCAAAGAAAGTTTGAGGTGAGTAGGTTATTGCCTCTAGCTGGTTTCGTTATGCAAGTGTTTTTTTAGCAAGCTTAAAAAAACAGGGGGGCATGTGTTGATAGTGAAAAATGAGACTAGCATATTTATGCATTAGATGATCAAAATAGCCGAATTGTTGTTTTATTAATTCGGTTGACTATATGGTTGCTCATTGAACTATTTACGGCCACTTTGGTCGTGGTCGGCTGCCCATCGAATCATTTACGACCACACTGTCCATGGTCAGAACCGGGTGAAGTGTTAAGCGAGTGGTCGGATAAGCTCTACGACCACGTTGTGGCGAATGCAACCACTTTGGACATGGTCGAATGTCTCCTGAGAGGTTTACGATTATTCTGACCATAGTCGAAGGACACCAGAAGGAATTACGACCACTTTGGCCGTGGTCGAAAGTCATTATGACCACACTGGTCGTGGTCGGCAGCCGCCAGATAGCTCCATGACCACGTTATGGCGTATACGACCACTTTGGGCATGGTCAAATGTCTCCCGAGAGGTGTACGACTATTCTGACCATGGTCGAAGGACACCAGAAGGAATTACGACCACTTTGGCCGTGGTCGAAAGTCATTGTGATCACATTGGTCGTGGTCGGCAGCCGCTAGATAGCTCCACGACCACGTTGTGGCGTATACGACCACTTTGGGCATGGTCGAATGTCTCCCGAGAGGTTTACGACCATGTTGGGATCTACGACCACGGTGAAGTCTACGACCACGTTGGAGGCTACGACCACGGTGGGGTTTACGACCACGTTGGAGTCTACGACCATGGTGGAGGCTACGACCACGTTGGAGGCTACGACCACGGTGGGGTTTACGACCACGTTGGGGTCTACGACCACGGTGGAGTGTACGACCACGTTGGAGGCTACGACCACGTTGGGGTCTACGACCACGTTGGAGGCTACGACCACGGTGGGGTCTGCGACCACGTTGGACGCTGCGACCACGGTGGAGTCTACAACCACGTTGGAGGCTACGACCACGGTGGGGTTTACAACCACGTTGGAGGCTACGACCACGGTGGGGTTTACGACCACGATGGAGTCTACGACCACGGTGGGGTCTACGACTACGTTGGAGTCTACGACCATGGTGGAGTCTACGATCATGTTGAAGACTACGACCACGTTGGAGGCTACGATCACGTTGGGGTCTATGACCACGAAGAAGCCTCACGACTATATTGAAGGTCTGCGACCATACTAAAGGTGGTCTCAAGGAGTTCGACCACAAATTGGAAACTCGGCGATTATAACGAGAAGCGGTCAAAAATTTGGGAATACCGAATCGTTATGGGAAGTTATCTGCAGAGGATTCGGCAGCGGAGAAGCAAGGAAAGAAATCGGGCATTAGCGGGTGTGATTAATTTGTTTTATTTGATGCCGATTTTACTTGCCATAGATCTTGATTTGATGCCGATTTTATTTGCTATAGACCAGGCACCCTATAAATATAAAGGGTAAGGCCGATTGCAAAAAGAAGAATAAGACAATCGACACAATATTATTTTCGTACCTTTGTTTTCTTAGTCTCTAGATTAAAGTAGTTCTTGTTTCTCCATCAATTATCTTGTTGGCGTACGGATCAGTTTCGTGCGGCAACAGATTTTTCATGTTTGAGAGAGTTAGGTTGGTACATCTGGTTCCTTGCTGAGCCATCGATTGCATTTATATGTTTAATTACTATCTTATAACTTGTCTATAACTTATAAGTATTCCGAATTGATTCGCATCAAGTTTTTGACCTCCAATGTGTTCTTGACTCCCAACTGGAAGTTATTCCTTGTGCTGAAAGTCTGAAACTGCATTTGATGTCACAGTGGGTTTACCGCTCTTCACGCCCCACTAAGCTCTAATGTTGTCATCCGCACAGCCGGTATACTTCAAATGTAGTATGTTAATCAGCATGTTGTTATCAGGTTGTTTATTTTCATATTGTGCTTCTTGGAAATTGGAAGTTGATTGTTTTTCTTGATTGCTTTGTTTTCCTTATTTGATACCTTGTTGTGCTTTTTAGGCAATTACATAGATTATGTCGTTGAACTGATTATACTGCTGGTTGGACTTCATCAGCTTTTAGTTTTTAGTTTATAAATTACTACAAATCACAAATCATTGTTATTGTAATTACTTATTTCATATTAGCATCAGCGTAAGTATTGGTCTAGCTGGATGCAATAAACCAAAACTTATAATTTGTTGTAACAATCCTTTAAAAATAAGCTATCTTTCATTTGTGGATAAGAAATCTGTCATGTTTATGATCCTCACTTCATGCTTGTGCAACAGTGCAAGAGGGATTGGTCTGCTGTATGCTCCACTTACGGGGCTATAGAGAAGAAAGATCAAAATGAGAAAGAACGGTGGCTCCTTTATTGGGCAGGTCTGTAATAAAATGGATTCATAGTGAAATTTTCATTATTACCTTTGAAGCAACTTCTTTCAATAAAAGCCAAATTACAACACAGGTCATAGTACGTTTTGAAATTGTTCATGTGGGTATCTGCACTCTTAAAAATCATTTCTGCTAGATGCAGTTGGCATTGCTCAATTAGTTTTAATGAAAAGGGTATTTTTGTTAATTAAGGAAAACTGCACAATGACATACTATTTCTATGCTACGAATAGTCAAAACTCAAAACCAACACTGCATGTACATTAACTTGCCAGGTCATCTTGACACGATTGCATAGTTGATTACATACCAGTATGACTTGATGGATTTTAGTATAAAGACTTCAATAGTTCAATGATCCAAATGAACAATTTCAAAAAGTGCAGTTTTATTTACTGTATTTTGGTCTAAAATATGTGGTCAAGATTTGTTTAATTGATTGTTGCTTGTAACATTTATATCCCAATGTGTTGCAGCGTATGGATCTTTTAGCATTATGGAAGTCTTTGCAGATAAGCTTCTTTCAAGGTATGGACATTTGATGTTATCAATAATGTTTTAGAGATGCCTATGATTGAGAGTTATTTCTTCTTATTGTAGCATGATCATGAATAGGAATGATCAGGGAAGAGCACCAAAAATATTGTGTATAAAGACGTCCTAGCATGATGATGTGGTAATTAAATAGTCCACAAACACCTATTTTCTTACTGTGTTTCATATTTCTTTATGTGACAAAAATATTTGTTTTCTTTGTAGTCTCAAGTTTAAACAATGTGGAGATGGAGAAAGTCGTCGGTGGGTGAGTCCAATGATGTTGTCGCCTCCTCAAAGGATCAATCGTTATGTGACATTCATTATGTGACAAAAATATTTGGTTATACAATATATGAGACATGAATCTTAATGAATCTGATTGTTCGTTTTATTTTTTTATAAATTTTATCTTGTTTTGTATTTTATCGTAACATTAGTACGGGTACACTACTAGTATAACTAAAGAATTCTTCCACTCTTCCAGGCAATTCAAAAGTTATAGACTAATGGTCGATTTACTCCGTATGTCAAAGTAGGCCAAATATTTATAAGATACTAATGCAAAGTTAGTTCAAGTACTCTTGGAAGAAGATACCACGTGCTTCGACTAGGGTAGAGGCAATAGAAAAGGTGTGAAGTGACCCATCTCGAGATGGAGGGTGTTGGAAGAGAGACGAGCTTATCCTCCCTGCATCAAGATTCAGCCTCTGCTGCAAATGACGACAACCCGAATGAGTTAGAAATGGCAGTGAAACAGTACCAGAATGGTGCTCAGATGCTGAGGAAGTGCATGAGAACATGTTGCTTGACAGCAGCAAGTTAGGAGCTATTAAGAGGCATGAATTCTCCGACAATCTACTAATGGCCTGTTCTTTTCGGCTGCAGCTTGATTTTTGACTGAAATTTTTGAATTTTGACTGTTTACGGTACAGATTACGGAGAGACAGATACTCACTTGCGATTTTGGTTGGTACAGATATTGGGTTTTAACGTGTAGATCGTTTAACTTGTAGACTCTATCTTGAGAAAATACTCCGTTTGAAAATTACTTACTGTACCAAAAGCCAAAAACCGTCAGCTTTTGACTTAAAGAACAGGCCCTAAAGCATGTCGAGGATGACAACCTCCGTTTCTTGCACAAACAAAAGGAAAGAATTGAAAGGTAAGTTTTCTTTTCAAACACCAATTTAAGTACCTTGTTGAAGATGAAAATCTATTTATGTAACTGTTCTTGTGCTATAAGAGCAAGTACAATAGTATAGCCAACTAGTGGCTATAACACTTGTCCATTTCATCTATAGCCTTCAAAAAAATAGTTTATACAATAAGGTAGCTATTACAATAACTATTTGGCTCCACGTGTAAGAGAGTAAAATACATATTTTTACGTGCTATAGCTAGCTGTAATTTATTAGCCAGCTTCCTTCTCTCTCTTCCTTTCTCTCTCTGCCACGTAAGATTTGTGTTGTGGGGGTGGCCCAACCCCCCGTGACTGGGCCGTGCAACTAGTCCAACATGTAATAGGCCCAATAGTGTAGAGGAGTATACCAGTGTAAATATATCAATGTACCCTCATCCTTTGTAAGTACTAAGGGGTAGAATGGGGATTTCCCATTCTACCCCTCTCATATATATAAGCCCCCATGAGGGGCAGGAGGGGGACATCTCTCATTCTCACCATCCATCCCACAGCTCTAGCTCTCTTCCTCTCCTGTTACCAGTCCCCTCTTTCCCTGTTTGGCACGTAGCCACGACAGATGGCGCCGTCCGTGGGGACGACTAGAAGTTACGTACGGAAGAGATTTCTCCAACATTCAACAAAAAGCGACGGCTGTGCGGATCTTTTCTGATCCTGGTAACACGTTGCTTCGACTCGCGGCGTCTGTAGAGACAGATAAGTAGTTTGCTTGCTAAAAATTTTAATCAGCCTGGCTATGGAGTCGTATGGGCTTTGTTTGTGTACTTCGCTGTGTTTTGTAGACGTAATATTGAGTAGATCTAGTTGAGTCGCCCAGAGTATTCAACAGATCCAATCAAATCGCCTTTTTTATTATTATTTATTGCTCCTAGCTAGCTCCGTTCTGCTAGGGGTGGCCACGCAAGGAAGCGATGTGTTGGACCGTAGAGATGGCTAGCCGCATACCGTCGAGTCTCACGCCGCAGCTCCGCCTCCGCGCTCTCGGCGTCTCGTGCGGGACCCTATGCGTCGCGAAGTCTCCCGCCATGAAGTCTCGGCTCGCTCGAAGTCTCTGTATATTCCATGCATGCGCGAAGTCTCCCGCCTGAAGCCTCGGCTCGCGCGAAGTACTTTATACCCGTGCATGTGCGATACTTCATACTCCATACAGCGCGACTCGCCCTTGAAAGCGACTCCGTGGTGAAGCGCGACCAGCGGCGAGGTTAAAACTTTCAGAGCCAAAAAATTTTCGTTCACCAGCGAAAGGGGCGAAATCCGAAATTTCGTTCATTTCGTTCGAAATTTCAGACGAAAAAATTCAATTTTTGATGAAATTTAGCCAAAATTTGAATAAAATTTGAACAGATCTTAAATAGAACCGAATTCGGGCAAAGTTTAGCCGAATAAAACATATTTCGGTACCCTCCGAAAGGGACGAAATTTCGGACGAAAGCTGTTTCCCTGCCCGCGGGTGGAGCCGGCGCTTCCCCACTCGACGAGCTGGAAAGAGGGCATGGGCGCGTGGTTCCTCGTTGGCAGCAATTCCTTCAGCGCTACCTGCCTACGGAGTATATCCGTACGTTCCGTCCACGCGGCGCTGGGCTCCGCCTGGCCTTCGCATGGGCCTCCATGCCTCCGGACCGCCGCCCTCGCAAGTTTGCCCGTGGCTCCGAACTCCATCCGCGAAGTCGAGGTGGGCTACGCCTTCACCGAGTTAGGCTCCGCGGCGTCGGGGACCTCGCCGAGCCTCGCCAGCTACGGCCCCACCCCCTGCGCAGCGGGTAAGTGAGCAAATCCTTCCATGCATGCACATCAACCGCATCCATCCATGCGTACGTACAACTATACAGCCGCATCAGTGACGCTTCATGCACTTACGTAAGGGCTCTTGCATGCATAGTGTGGCCATATATACTAGCTTTGCATGTAAGCAATAACCACATCTACTAGTATAGCAGCACGCATGAGTGCGTATATGGGTAGCACGTGCAAGCACGTATTACTACTAACGCACACCGTTATTTTATGTGGACTCGCACTGCGCGTGCCTTCCGGCCTTCATGCTGCGCAAGTCCGGGTCGGCTTCGACCCCGCGCCTTCGCTGCGACTTCGGAAAATCGCCCCGACCCTCGGCCTCAGATTCCACGACGCCGCCGCCAGACTTGGTCGGGGCCCCGTGCGCTCCGCCGTGCCAGCATTCTGCCGCGCTTGCTGCATGGGCAAGCAATGGGCGTCGCGTCCGGCTTCTCCCGGCCGCCGCCCGCCTCCGCGCAGACGAAGCCGGGCTCCGGCCTCCGCCCGCCTTCGGGCCGACGAAGACGAAGGCCGTGCGCCACTTCGCCTCGGGTTTGCGTAGTCTCCGCCGACCTTCGTACGGCTCCGTGACGACCTCTCCGCAGGAAACAAAGGGAAGACGTACTCAGGTCTCCGCCCGCCTCCGCGCCGAGTCTCCGCCGACGCTAGCGGCAGCGCCCGCGGCCATGCGGCTTCCTCCCAGGCGTGCATGCAGACTCCGCCCCAAGCGCAACGGAGGCCGCTCCCACCCCAACGTCGCTGGGCCCCACGCCAAGCCAGCATAAAGCCTCCGTTCAACCTCCGCGTCGCTGAGGACGAGCTCCGGCCCCTGTTCGTCTCCGCTTCACCGAAGATGAGCCCCGGCCTCCGTTCGACCTCCGCGTCGCCAAGGGCGAGCTCCGGCCCCCGCTCGCCTCCGCTTCGCCGAGGATGAGCTCCGGCCCCTGCTCGCCTCCGCTTCACCGAAGACGAGCCCCGGCCTCCGCTCGCCTTCGCGTCGACAAGGACGAGCACCGGCCTCCGCTTGCCTTCGCGTCGACAAGGACGAGCTCCGGCCCCCGCTCGCCTCCGCTCCGCCGAAGATGAGCCCCGGCCTCCGTTCGACCTCCGCGTCGCCAAGGGCGAGCTCCGGCCCCCGCTCGCCTCCGCTTCGCCGAAGACGAGCCCCGGCCTCCGCTCGCCTTCGCGTCGACAAGGACGAGCACCGGCCTCTGCTCCCCTTCGCGTCGACAAGGACGAGCTCCGGGCCCGCTCGCCTCCGCTCCGCCGAGGATGAGCCCCGGCCCCTGCTCGCCTCCGCTTCGCCGAAGATGAGCCCCGGCCTCCGCTTGCCTCCGCGGCGACAAGGACGAGCTCCGGCCTCCGCTCGCCCCCACGTCACCGAGGACTACCGCTCGCTTTCACGCCATTGCAGGCGAGCTCCGGCCGCCGCCTGCCTTCACGTCGCGGACGACGGGCTCCGGGACGCCGTGTCGCCGCATGCAGGTACAGAGTGCAGACACTACGGCGGCTCCGCGTGTCTACGGCCTCCGCCGGGAGCGAGCGCCAGGTGCATTCTCCATTTTGGCCCAGCATCCGCACGGACTTCGCGTCGGTGGCGTCGACCCACTGCATGCGCCGCGTGCATGTGACTTCGCGTTGACGGCGTCGACCTCGGCCCTTGTCGGTGAACAAGGAGACCGCCAGGAGCTACGCCGAGAGAGCTGATCGTCGACGTCGCCGGCGGGGTGGCCTCGAGCCCGGGGCTGCGGGGCCGCTCGTTCCAGGACTGGCTGTGCCAAATCTGCATGAACAGATAACTTCACGCAGGACGCCGCAGGCTCCCCCGGCATGCAGATCCACACCGACTCCAGGTTCCTCACCGTGCTCCAGGAGGACGAGTGCGTTGGCGGCCCTGAGGTGCTGGACTTCGCCCCCGGCGAGTTCGTCTCCGTGGACCCCCTCCCCGTCGACTGGTCCAGCGCTCTCATCGATCCCGTATGAGGGCGTGGAGCAATGGAAGGCTGCACAATGTGAGCCATCCGGAGGGACCTCCTCGCTGGCCCCGGTCGTTCGCATGGGAGGCCAAGAGCGGCGGGCCTGCGCAAGCGGAGGCCGTAAATTGGGGGTGGTAGACCAGCTCGCCGAGGCAGCTGCAAGCTTGTTCGAGTGGTGGTCTACGCGGGGTCGACGAAGAAGTTCGAGCCGAGCGCCGACAAAGCCCTCCGGATGGTAGCCTCCGCGTCATCAGCGAGGCCCACCCGCGTGACGGCCTCCGCTCCCTGACGAAGCCCGCCCGCATGGTGGTCTCCGCCTCGTCAACCTCTCCCCTGGCGCGAAGACTCCACACAGCGGAGACCACTCCGGCCGCGACCTCCGCACTGCCGAAGGGGGGCTCCGGGCCTTCACACGTCTTCGGCGAGGCAACAAAGATATGAGCTCGCGTGGGAGCCAGCTCCGTATTCTGCATGAACGTGAGTTCATAGTTCAGCTTTCTGCGAGGAAGCGCGTGCATGGCCTGGCTTCGACGGCCTTCGCCTCGGCTCTGGAGGTTTTCACTGGCTCGCGGCGAGGTCTACTTCGCGCCGACGAAGTTCGGCTCTGGACTTCGCACGTCCTCATAACGAGGCCCCTGCTAGTGCCGTGCAGTTGTCCCGCCCGGTACGCCCGGCGTATGATCACATACATTGCTTTAATAATCCCTGCTGCATCTTGTGCTTGCATGGCATCAAGGGAATGGTTAGGCAGCATATCGTTTATTGCATCTGTAGTTCCAGTGTATGAGCATTTGATTTGGGCGTGTTTGCGTCTCCAATTTTGGCCTGTTCTGGGCTACCGTAATGCCAAATGCTTTCCTGGCAGTACATTCTGGAGAGTTTTTGTTATCGCAAGTCTTCGGACATTTCTTTGATGCCCTTGTTTTGGTCCTTATTTTTTATTTAAAATCGCACGACGGCCTGGTGCCTCGGCGTAGTCTACGGACTATAAAAAAAGACGTAGCGTCGAGCTTGCCTCCGCACGCACCAATCTACGGACTTTAAATAAGACGCAACGGAGGGACGCCTCCACGCGCACTCTACGGAGTATAAATTAAGACGTAGCGTCGAGGTACGCCTCCGCACGCACCAGTCTACGGACTTTAAATAAGACGTAGCGTCGAGGTCCGCCTCCGCGCGCGCGACTCTACGGAGTATAAATTAAGACGTAGCGTCGAGGTACGCCTCCGCACGCACCAGTCTACGGACTTTAAATAAGACGTAGCGTCGAGGTCCGCCTCCGCACGCGCGACTCCACGGAGTATAAATTAAGACATAGCGTCGAGGTACGCCTCCGCACGCACCAGTCTACGGACCTTAAATAAGACGTAGCGTCGAGGTCCGCCTCCGCACGCGCGAGTCTACGGACTATAAATTAAGACGTAGCGTCGAGGTACGCCTCCGCACGCACCAGTCTACGGACTTTAAATAAGACGTAGCGTCGAGGTCCGCCTCCGCACGCGCGAGTCTACGGACTATAAATTAAGACGTAGCGTCGAGGTACGCCTCCGTACGCACCAGTCTACAGACTTTAAATAAGACGTAGCGTCGAGGTCCGCCTCCGTACGCGCGAGTCTACGAACTATAAATTAAGACGTAGCGTCGAGGTCCGCTTCCCACGCACTCTACGGAGTATAAAAAAATTACTGTATGGCCGAGACACCAGGGAGTGCCTCGCTTTCAGCGGCGCACCACTTGGATATCGCGCCCTCGCGCGCATTGCACTAGGGAGTGCACCGCGAGTTTTTGAAGGTGGGGGAACGGCGGTCTCGCCTCCTTGCCTCCGCGTGCGTAGTGCCCTCGGCCTATGCCACAAGCGCCCGCTCTTCGCGGGCACTCTTTTTCAAGGTAGGGGAACGGCGGCGACGCCTCCATACCTCAGCGTGCGTAGCGCCCTTGGCCTACGCCGCAAGCGCCCGCACTTCACGGGCACCCTTTTTCGAGGTAGGCGAACGGCGGCGACGCCTCCCTACCTCAGGGTGCGTAGCGCCCTCGGCCTACGCCGCAAACGCCCGCGCTTCGCGGGCACCCTTTTCGAGGTAGGGGAACGGCGGCGACGCCTCCCTACCTCAGCGTGCGTAGCGCCCTCGGCCTACGCCGCAAGCGCCCGCGCTTCGCGGGCACCCTTTTTCGAGGCAGGGGAACGGCGGCGACGCCTCCCTACCTCAGCGTGCGTAGCGCCCTCGGCCTACGCCGCAAGCGCCCGCGCTTCGCGGGCACCCCTTTTTCGAGGTAGGGGAACGGCGGTGACGTCTCCCTACCTCAGCGTGCGTAGCGCCCTCGGCCTACGCCGCAAGCGCCCGCGCTTCGCGGGCCCCCTTTTTCGAGGTAGCGGAACGGCGGCGACGCCTCCCTACCTCAGCGTGCGTAGCGCCCTCGTCCTACGACGCAAGCGCCCGCGCTTCGCGGGCACCCTTTTTCGAGGTGGGGGAACGGCGGCGACGCCTCCCTACCTCAGCGTGCGTAGCGTCCTCGGCCTACGCCGCAAGCGCCCGCGCTTCGCGGGCACCCTTTTTCGACGTGGGGGAACGGCGGCGACGCCTCCCTACCTCAGCGTGCGTAGCGCCCTCGGCCTACGCCGCAAGCGCCCGGGCTTCGCGGGCCCCCTTTTTCGAGGTGGGGGAACGGCGGCGACGCCTCCCTACCTCAGCGTGCGTAGCGCCCGGGCTTCGCGGGCCCCCTTTTTCGAGGTAGGGGAACGGCGGCGACGCCTCCCTACCTCAACGTGCGTAGCGCCCTCGGCCTACGCCGCAAGCGTCCGCCCTTCGCGGGCACCCTTTTTCGACGCGGGGGAACAGCGGCGACGCCTCCCTACCTCAGCGTGCGTAGCACCCTAGGCCTACGCCGCAAGCGCCCGCGCTTCGCGTGCCCCCTTTTTCGAGGTAGGGGAACGGCGGCGACGCCTCCCTACCTCAGCGTGCGTAGCGCCCTCGGCCTACGTCCCAAGCGCCCGCGCTTCGCGGGCACCCTTTTTCAAGGCAGGGCAACGGCGGCGACACCTCCCTACCTCAGCGTGCGTAGCGCCCTCGGCCTACGCCGCAAGCGCCCGCGCTTCGCGGGCACCCTTTTTCGAGGTAGGGGAACGACGGCGACGCCTCCCTACCTCAGCGTGCGTAGCGCCCTCGGCCTACGCCCCAAGCGCCCGCGCTTCGCCGGCACCCCTTTTTCGAGGTAGGGGAACAGCGGCGACGCCTCCCTACCTCAGCGTGCGTAGCGCCCTCGGCCTACGCCGCAAGCGCCCGCGCTTCGCGGGCCCCCTTTTTCGAGGTAGGGGAACGGCGGCGACGCCTCCCTACCTCAGCAAGCGCCCGCCCTTCACGGGCACCCTTTTTTGAGGTGGGGGAGCGGCGGCGACGCCTCCCTACCTCAGTGTGCGTAGCGCCCTCGGCCTACGCCGCAAGCGCCCGCGCTTCGCCGGCACCCCTTTTTCGAGGTAGGGGAACGGCGGCGACACCTCCCTACCTCAGTGTGCGTAGCACCCTCGGCCTACGCCGCAAGCGCCCGCGCTTCGCGGGCACCCTTTTTCGAGCTAGGGGAACGGCGGCGACGCCTCCCTGCCTCAGCGCGCGTAGCACCCTCGGCCTACGCCGCAAGCGCCCGCGCTTCGCGGGCACCCTTTTTCGAGGCAGGGGAACGGCGGCGACGCCTCCCTACCTCAGCGCGCGTAGCGCCCTCGGCCTACGCCGCAAGCGCCCGCGCTTCGCGGGCACCCTTTTTCGAGTTGGGGGAACGGCGGCGACGCCTCCCTACCTCAGCGTGCGTAGCGCCCTCGGCCTACGCCGCAAGCGCCCGCCCTTCCCGGGCACCCTTTTTCGAGGTAGGGGAACGGCGGCGACGCCTCCCTACCTCCGCGTGCGTAGCGCTCTCGGCCTACGCCGCAAGCGCCCGCCCTTCGCGGACACCCTTTTTCGAGGTGGGGGAACGACGGCGACGCCTCCCTACCTCAGCGTGCGTAGCGCCCTCGGCCTACGCCGTCGCGGGCCCCCTTTTTCGAGGTAGGGGAACGGCGGCGACGCCTGCCTACCTCAGCGTGCGTAGCGCCCTTGGCCTACGCCGCAAGCGCCCGCACTTCGCGGGCACCCTTTTTCGAGGTGGGGGAACGGCGGCGACGCCTCCCTACCTCAGTGTGCGTAGCGCCATCGGCCTGCGCCGCAAGCGCCCGCTCTTCGCGGACGCTCTTTTTAGAGGTAGGGGAACGGCGGTCTCGGCACGTCTTCGGTGCTCGACGATGTCTTCGGCGCTCGACTCCACCGTCCGCCTCGTAGGCATCGCCTCGGCGGGACGGCACGTCTTCGGTGCTCGACTCCACCGTCCGCCTCGTAGGTATCGCCTCGGCGGGACGGCACGTCTTCGACGCTCGACGCCACCGTCCGCCTCGTAGGCATCGCCTCGGCGGGACGACACGTCTTCGGCGTTCGACTCCACCGTCCGCCTCGTAGGCATCGCCTCGGCGGGACGGCACGTCTTCGGTGCTCGACGATGTCTTCGGCGCTCGACTCCACCGTCCGCCTCGTAGGCATCGCCTCGGCGGGATGGCACGTCTTCGGCGCCCGACTCCACCGTCCACCTCGTCGGCATCGCCTCGGCGGGACGGCATGTCTTCGGCGCTCGACTCCGCCGTCCGCCTCGTAGGCATCGCCTCAGCGGGACGGCACGTCTTCGGTGCTCGACGACATTTTCAGCGCTCGACTCCGCTGTCAACGTCGGGGGGTCACTGCTTTCTTTATAGGCATTGCCTCTGGGGTCTACGAGCTATCAGTTGCATCGGCACCCTCGTGCTTGCTGTCGGGGAACGGGGGGCTGGGGTGGTTGATCACGTCAGCTCGCCCATCGGAATCTCAGCGCTTGCTGTCGAGGGAGTACTGTTGTGGGGGTGGCCCAACCCCCCGTGACTGGGCCGTGCAACTAGTCCAACATGTAATAGGCCCAATAGTGTAGAGGAGTATACCAGTGTAAATATACCAATGTACCCTCATCCTTTGTAAGTACTAAGGGGTAGAATGGGGATTTCCCATTCTACCCCTCTCATATATATATAAGCCCCCATGAGGGGCAGGAGGGGGACATCTCTCATTCTCACCATCCATCCCACAGCTCTAGCTCTCTTCCTCTCCTGTTACCAGTCCCCTCTTTCCCTATTTGGCCCGTAGCCACGACAATTTGGTTGATATTATATTTGCTATAGCCCGCTGACTAAGTCTTATTGTACCTGCTCTAATAGGAATTCACAGGGTTGGTGTCAACTGTCAAGTTGCCAGCAATAGAGGTGAGGTATAACAATCTTTGTGTGGAAGCAGAATGCAGAATTACTAATGGCAATCATCTGCCAACACTATGGAATAGTACCAAGGGTGTATACTCAGTAAGATAACACTGACTTGACACCAGTACAGGGGATTTCATCTTGGACCAAATGGTAGCAATTGAAGCAACAAACATTTGTTAAATATCAATTAGGAAGTACATAACAACTCACTGCCTCATATATTTTGTATTATTTATACCTCTTACAATACTCTCTTCATTTATTATTAGTCGGTGATGAACCGATGGTAATCAAACTGGTAAGATCAAGGAATATTCAGGAACAATGTAAACCACATTTTGGAAAAAAAAAAAGTTGCTAAAAATTGGCGTTAAGGTATATTATCTTTTGGCTATACATGTCCATAAAAAGAAAAAACTTCTTTAAGAAGTTAACGGTCAGATAATAAGATACAGTAACGTGCTGTTTGTCACAAACAAACCATATATAAGAACTACTCATTCCCATTTTCATAATAATGTAGTTCGTAGAGAAAGGAAATGTATCCTATGCAAATCCCTCCTTTTGTATACCCTTCTTTTGAACCTCCAAATAAATACAAACAAATTGTCAAAAAATTATAGAAGCTAGTCTCTTGAGTGATCTACAAGACTACAACTTGTCAAAACCACCAGCATTTCTTGACTAAGTCACTATTAAAACCACCTAGACCAGGAGACTTATTTGTAGGCAACTGAGCAATAGTTCCATTAACTTCTTCCTTAGTAAAAGGTTCTTCAAGAAAAGCAAGATCATCATGCCTAGTAAACAGTTCTGCCAGATTAAAATGCATTATTGGAGAATCTGAATGCCCTAGTCTTTCCTTGAAAGTAGCCCAAAGAAAAGCTTCTTTGCCTTGGTGACCAGTGACCTCGAATGATCAGTAGCGTGTAGCATTGAGATTTGATTTCTTCTGAATTTGATAGTTGAATTAGCATAAAAAAACATGGTATTCTCATCACCAAACTTGACCCATGTTATTGTTCTGCTTTGTTTCCAATATATTTTCTAATTGATTAGCAACTTTATGAGGTGACCTTTTTAAATTTCCCTGAAACTCCACTCCATGATTGATAAAGGCCTTTTTTTCCTCCAAAATATCTGAAAACAAAATCAATACATTTGTGTTCTGTATAGCACTTGCCGAATTTGAAAGATGCTTAGACCAAAACTTGAGCAATCTTCTACGAATTTTGAATTGGCATTCGATCGTTAGGCACTGCCAGAAACATTAACAGGAGTAGACCAGGCATTGACAACGAACTGTTTGAAATCTGAGTGTTCAAGACAAAAGTTCTCAAATCTGAAAATTTGGACTTAGGATTAGGAATAGATATTCCAATCTAGATTACACAAGGCACATGATCCGAGGTACTCTTGGGCAAGGGAATTGACAATGTATTTGGTACTGTATTGTCCAATTTGTTGAAGTGAAAAAACAATCAAGTTTTTACAACAATGGAACAACTTGCATATTACTCCAGGTGTAAGCTCTGCCTTTTAGAGGTAGCTCAATTAGACCCAGCTTGCTGATAGCTTCTTTGAACAAAAAACATTTCATTAATATCCCCTCCAGGCTTATTTCTATTTGTAGGTGACCTGATAAAGTTAAAACCACCCAGGCACCCACCACCAACCAGTTTTCAGAGTCAGGCATTTGAATGTCCCCAAATCAGGAAATAACTCAGCCTTTTGCTATGGATCACATGGGTCATAAACATTGGTCAAAATCCAACTTTCAGCTATATGGGTGCAGACAAATTGAAATGAAAGAGAGAAACTATTATAAAAGATTAGGTCTCCAGTGAAAATACGATCATTCCAATCCACTTAACAGACCACCTGATGCCCCATTTGAAGGTAAGCAGGCAAACTTATTACACTTCCTTGGGCAAAAGTTGCAGAATGTAGGCAGCATAAAAAATCTCTCTTTTTGTTTCTTGAAAACAAACTGCTGATTACTGAACATCCATCTTCAATTTTGTTGTTAATGGCTACCCATTTCTTGTTCGAGTTTAGACCTATTAACATTTCAATTGAGAACTTTCCACAGTCTATTCATAGGAAACAATTGCATCAAAACTTCCAAAACTAGCAAGGCACAACCTCACTAGCAAATCATTGATTATAGAAGAATCCCTCATGATGGCCTGAGAAGGACCAGGCCTAGACAAGAACTAGCATGAGAAGGACCAGGCGAACCAACCATCTGAGCAACTAGGATCAAGGACATAGTACTGCAACCATCCAGATTCAGTATAGCCATAAAATTAATTTAGAAACAACCACTTGTCCACAAGATCACCATAATTTATAAAAAAAAGATGACATAACAAGTTTGAGAAATGGAATCCAACTTGCAGAATCTCATCTCTTCAAAAAGCCAGAATCTTTAGAAAAGCTCTCCATCGAAAAGTGATATTCTTCTATACTTGGTCTTGTTATCTTCATTTTCCTTCTTGTGTCTCCTAGTCTTGATTGTTTTATCAGTGACAACCCCAGGCGCTGTTGGAAATAATCTAGTTTTAGAAGACGCATACAAAGTTTGGAAGTAATCGAAGTCAAGACGGAGGAGAAATTCAAAGTCGAAGTTAGAAAACGAGTCAAAGTCGTAGTTGGAATCCGAGTCGAAGTCGTATGAGACTCGGAGTCGGAGTAGGTTGAGAACCCGTGTTAAAGTAGAACAGCCGGGTATAAAAAGAGGCTTAGAGCCATGTATTATGTACCAAGCCATTGAGAAAATACCAAAAAGAGGGAATTACACAAAGCATTGTTTTGTTGTGTGGTTGTGCAAGACGTGGTCGGAAGGACTCACGGTCACCGCAAGCGTGATCGGGAGGAGTTACAACCACGGCAAAATTCTCGCAGGCGAGTTTCGACTACGCAGGGAAGGCTACGACCACGGTGAAGGTGGTCGTAAGGAGCAGCGACTACACCGAGAAGATCAGTACGTGAACGGAAGCGACTTCGATCACGTTGAAGGAAGTGAACATAGTCGAAAGGGTGTTCGACTACGGTGAACGGTGATCGCCAAGATCAACTGCGTGTTCGTAAAGATTTACGATCACGGTATTAAGGAGAGCGGTGGAGGAAGACAAAGACTCAATATCGCGAGTGGTCGTAAGTTGCTACAGTAACTTTACGACCACGTTGAAAAAGATCGGAAGAGATTGAAGCGGTCGGGCGGCGGTAAGTATCCGAATCGGTCGTAAACAATTCTATTCGGTCGTAAACGACTCTAACCGGTCGTAAAAGATCCTGGGAGGTCGTAAGACCCTTACAACAGTTGGTATCAGAGCCTCGGTGAACCATGGCGGAGGTTTCGAAGATGAAGGAAAGTGTGTCGCTGCAGTACCCGATCCTCAGTTCGGACAATTACCCGATCTGGGCGATGAAGGTGAAGGTCAACATGATCGCGCAGGGTGTCTGGGGCCCAGTTGAACCGAAAGAGAAAGACAAGGTCGTTGATGAACTACTAGACAAGATGGCTATGGCGGCGATCTATCAAGCCGTTCCCGATTCAATGATGCGACAATTGATTGGGAAGGAGACTGCTCGAGATGTCTGGACTACTCTGAAAACTATGCATGAAGGAGTAGATCGAGTGAAGGAAGTTCGACTTCAAACCTTAAGAAGTGAGTTTGAAGCCATGAAGATGGGGAAAAGTCGGGCCGTGGAAGAGTTCTCTAGTCGATTCAACGAAGTCGTGAACGAGATCAAATCTCTCGCGACGACTTGAAAGATGAGGTAGCGGTGAAGAAGTATTTGAGAGTGCTACAGAGAAGTTTCTTCCGGTCGTAACCACGCTTATTTACTCGCAAGACCTCTCGAAGATGAAGATTGAGGAGGTAACCGGAGCGCTCAAAGCACACGAGCAGCTCCTGAAGAGTTACCAAGCCGACAACGAAGGGCAAGGATCTTACAATCAACAAGCCTTGCTTGTGAGAGAAGACACGAGGAACCAATACAAGCGGACGAGACATGGACTCATATGGCGGCAAGGTCGTGGAACCGGTCGAGGTGGAAGATCTCAAGATAAGTCTCATATTCAATGCTCTGAATGTGAAAAATTCGGTCATGACGCTGCTGAATGCAGAAGCCACATCCAATGCCATACCTGCAAGAAGTATGGTCATTATGCTGCGGATTGTCGAAGTCACATACAATGCCACAATTGCAAAGGTATGGACACTATGCTGCAAAATGCAGGAGCAAGAAGAAAGTCGAAGAAGTCAACATAGCTCAAACCTCGAATATCTGAACCAACTTTGCTACTATCCCACCGCAATGTTGAAGAACCAATAATGGTATTTTTAAATGAAGGAAGGTGTTCCCTAGTTTGATGAAGAAGGAGAGGAGACTCGGGACCGTCAACAAATTGGTATCTTGACAACGGAGCAAGTAATCACATGACAGCACACGCGCGTTGTTTCATAAGTTGGATGAAAAGGTGGTCGGTAAGGTGAAGTTTGGAGATGACTCAACCGTTCGGATAAAAGGAGAGGCACAATCCTATTGAAGTACAAGGATGGAAGTCAAAGACCACATCGATGTGTATTACATACCAAGTCTTTGCAGCAATGTCATAAGTCTTGGACAATCGATCAAGATGGTTGTCGAATCGAACTCAAAGATGTTTACTCGAGAGTTTTCGACAACAGAGAGCGATCATAATGAAGGTGCAAAAGTCGACAAATCGGTTGTACAAGCTACCATTGAAAATCTGGAAACCAGATGGCATGCAAAGGGTTACGGAGGAACGAGAATGTGAACGACTTCATCTCTTGGTAGTCAAGGCCAACTGAAGTCATAACAAGCAAGTCGGAGAAAAGCAAGTCGTGGCGACGGCGCGAAAAAGCTCAAGTCGTAACGAACAAGTCGGCCGAGTGATTGGGCGTGGTCGAGAGGACAATCGACTACGACAAACGGTGATTGAACGTGGTCGGAAGTGTCACGACCATGGCAAATGAAGACCGGAGGTGGTCGAAATCATACGACCACATCAAACCAGGTGCGCGAGTAGTCGTTTTGAACGACTACCGCACGAACAGTCCCGTGATCGGCTGGCGGTGAAGCATCGGCCGAGTGGTCGGCTACGGACCACATGTAGCAACCGCGGCCGAGAAAGAAGGGTGGCCGGTGGTCGACATCGACCACACACGCGCGAGCGTCGTAGCAAACGAGACAGGAGGTGCTTACTCGCATGCAGATGGAGGGAAGCAAGGTGAAGTCGTACCAGGCGCAACTGGCGCAAAGGGAGGTCAAAGCAATGAGAGCATGAGTGATCGGGGCAAACCACATGATGCAAGTATAATCATGAAAATCAAAAGCTCAGGAGGAGCTCCCACGAGACCAAAAGAAGGCAGTCAAAAACCTAGAGTTTGGATCCCGAGGTGGCGGGAGAAAGCACAGCGTGAAGGACGATGGTCGAAAGCAAGGCCACACATCAGTGAAACAAGTTGCTGGTGGAGGAAGCGCGAACCAGAGTTGCAGGAAGAAAACGGCGAGCAAAGGTCGTGGCGCAGTGCTCCACCAGAAAAGACCGGTCAAGGAAGAAGCGTAGTAGGAGAACGTCAAAGTGATCAAGGAAGAAGGTCGACATGATGGAAGTTACTAAAACAAGATTAGGAGAGAATGTTGGAAATAATCTAGTTTTAGAAGACGCATACAAAGTTTGGAAGTAATCGAAGTCAAGACGGAGGAGAAATTCAAAGTCGAAGTTAGAAAACGAGTCAAAGTCGTAGTTGGAATCCGAGTCGAAGTCGTATGAGACTCGGAGTCGGAGTAGGTTGAGAACCCGTGTTAAAGTAGAACAGCCGGGTATAAAAAGAGGCTTAGAGCCATGTATTATGTACCAAGCCATTGAGAAAATACCAAAAAGAGGGAATTACACAAAGCATTGTTTTGTTGTGTGGTTGTGCAAAACGTGGTCGGAAGGACTCACGGTCACCGCAAGCGTGATCGGGAGGAGTTACGACCACAGCAAAATTCTCGCAGGCGAGTTTCGACTACGCAGGGAAGGCTACGACCACGGTGAAGGTGGTCGTAAGGAGCAGCGACTACACCGAGAAGATCAGTACGTGAACGGAAGCGACTTCGATCACGTTGAAGGAAGTGAACATAGTCGAAAGGGTGTTCGACTACGGTGAACGGTGATCGCCAGCATCACTGCGTGTTCGTAAAGATTTACGATCACGGTATTAAGGAGAGCGGTGGAGGAAGACAAACTCAATATCGCAGAGTGGTCGTAAGTTGCTACGATAACTTTACGACCACGTTGAAAAAGATCGGAAGAGATTGAAGCGGTGAATCGGCGGTAAGTATCCGAAATCGGTCGTAAACAATTCTATTCGGTCGTAAACGACTCTAACCGGTCGTAAAAGATCCTGGGAGGTCGTAAGACCTTACAACAGGCGCCACTATGCAAAATTGAGAGGCTAGACACTTGATTACCTTAGCAGAGAGATGAGGTGGAGCTGAATTACAGGCTAAGCAGTTCTGGTCCATGCAAGACTTCCTCTCGTAGCCTTTGTCTTGGTCTTTTGAGTCTTTGGTTTCTCCTGACCTCAGTTTCCACTGGTGGAATTGTTACACTATGATACTTTTTCTTATGTGCAGCAGTCCCCACATCGAATCAGAGTTTGTGACGAAAAAGATGAATCTCATATAGAGAACCGAAATAACGATGTTGAAGCAACTACGACGAGAAAGAAAAAAATTAGTGAAGCTGACTGCAAATTACTTAAGTACAACCTCAGAAGATTGTCGCTCTCTCATAACCCCTCCAATCTTTTAATACTATTAGATCCTTGCGCTATACAAGAATCTAGTGTAAAAGAATAACCTAGTATTTTATCCTCTCGTGCACTTCTACTTTTGGATTGGTCACTTCTTTGCTTGGTTGCTTGGGTTCTTCATAACCATGTCTCATGATTATATATAGTTTCTCTAGCCTTCTTCCAAAATAGAATAGAAATCTCACTTTAAAAGAAAATATGAATCCTAATCCTATTAGCATTCATCTAGAACTCCTTATAGCACAGAGGCGAAGCTACGTTATACCGTCGGGGTCGGCCGACCCTGACGACTTGACGACTGCCTACCGTACAGTAATTTTTGGCGGTGTAGACCCGGCAAAAATTGTTTGACCGGCGGCACCTAGCAGCCCAGCACAGGCAGAGCCCAATTGGCCACTGGTGATGCAACTATGCAAACCGCAGGTACCAACGGCAAGCGGCATGCCCAGTACGCTTGGCCTTAGGCCTTCGGCCTTCGTGGACGTGCAGCAACATCACAGCTGCCAAGGCTTGGTCTTTGGACTTTTGCACTGATTGAGAATTTCTCTCCACGATCCGCCCGCCTATTGGTCCGATTCCATTCCGCGTCGTAGTTATCCGCTTCTCGCCGCTCATATCGTCATCCACTACTATTTTTAGACCAAAGGCTTGTAGCCCACTTATATTGAAAGCTTAAAAGAGTTTCTGTTGGGGATACCACCTTACAAAGACAGAACGTAAAAACACTTTCGACTCTTACAAGCACGTCATCCACTACTATTAATTTATAATAGTTTATAGTAATATACTCCTCGGTCGATTCGTAGGTCAAGAGTCGGACTTTATAATCATTGACTAATAATTCAGCTAACAACTTTTAGCTATTGTAATAAAAATTTGATTCTATTAAATTTATAATCAAATATATTATCCAGTAATTATAATTTTATAATCTGTATAAATAAGTGGTTAAATTACAATTTAGAAGATCGTGTCATGTCAAAATGTTTTATAAAGCGGACCTATCAGAGGCCTGCCGACCCCGACAGCGTTTTATCCTGGCTTCGCCCCTGTTATAGCATATCTTTCCAAATCTTAAAATACTAGAATATAAGTCACCATAGTGAACATGAGTTTTTTCTGGCAACCAATATTGTTAATCTAAATTACTGTTTAGCTAGATTAGATGTGTTAGCTAGGTTAGTAGTAGAAAAAACAGAAGCAAAAATCACTAATTTGCCACCCCAAGATTGTCACTCTACGAAATGCCACCCCAAATATTGCTCTTTTAAGATTTGCAACCCAATTCATAGAAATAATAAGCATTTGCTAGTTTTCTCGTGTTCTAGTATTTTCCGATTAATTTTGGGCTGAAATTAGCAAGAGAAAATAACTATTTGCCCTTCTTCCTTGTTGTCGTCTTCCCTAACTCCCATCCCGTGGAGAGCTTGCTCGTGCGGTTGGCCGACTTGAGGAGTAGCAACCACAGGACACGCAGCCGCAGCTCCTCCTGCAGAGCCGAGATGCGGCCCCCCTCGCCCCCCACCGCCTCTTCAAGTCGGAGCTTCCGGAAAGCAGCGCCATTGTGGAGGTATTCACCGTCTTTGCTCTCCCTTCTCAGCACCCGGCCGTCAGATGCTGCTCGTCTCGCCCCGTGCACGTCTCCTCCTCAATCGAACTCGATGTCTGCTGCCACTGAAAGAGTGACAACCCGAGCCCAAAAGAGCAATTATGAACTCTCACGCTGCCTTTGCTTCAAAGTTCAAACCCATCTACTGATGAAAGTTTCTTCTCAGTGGAAATTCACATGGTAATATTTGAAGTAACAGTTTTAAATGTCAAGTTTTTTTTAGTCACATGTATCAGATAATCCCCTGATCAACAAGGCAAACTCCCGCCAACCGATTAGATGTTGTAAGGGTCTTACGACCTCCCAGGATCTTTTACGACCGGTTAGAGTCGTTTACGACCGAATAGAATTGTTTACGACCAGCTCGGATACTTCTTGCCGCCCGACCGCTTCAATCTCTTCCGATCTTTTTCAACGTGGTCGTAAAGTTACCGAGCAACTTACGACCACTCTGCGATATTGAGTGCTGTCTTCCTCCACCGCTCTCCTTAATACCGTGATCGTAAATCTTCACGAACACGCAGTGATCTTGGCGATCACCGTTCACCGTAGTCGAACACCCTTCGACTATGTTCACTTCCTTCAACGTGATCGAAGTCGCCTGCTCACGCATCGATCTTCTCGGTGTAGTCGCTGCTCCTTACGACCACCTTCACCGTGGTCGTAGCCTTCCTGCGTAGTCGAAACTCGCCTGCGAGAATTTTGCCGTGGTCGTAACTCCTCCCGATCACGCTTGCGGTGACCGTGAGTCCTTCCGACCACGTCTTGCACAACCACACAACAAAACAATGCTTTGTGTAATTCTCTCTTTTTGGTATTTTCTCAATGGTTTGGTACATAATACATGGCTCTAAGCCTCTTTTTATACCCGGCTGTTCTACTTTAACACGGGTTCTCAACCTACTCCGACTCCGAGTCTCATACGACTTCGACTCAGATTCCAACTACGACTTTGACTCGTTTTCTAACTTCGACTTTGAATTTCTCCTCCGTCTTGACTTGATTACTTCCAAACTTTGTATCGTCTTCTAAAACTAGATTATTTCCAACATTCTCTCCTAATCTTGTTTTAGTAACTTCCATCATGTCGACCTTCTTCCTTGATCACTTTGACGTTCTCCTACTACGCTTCTTCCTTGATCGTCTTTCGGGCCGGAGCACTGCTTTCACGACCTTTGCTCTCGCCGTTTTCTTCCTGCAACTCTGGTTCGCGCTTCCTCCACCAGCAACTTGTTTCACTGATGTGTGGCCTTGCTTTCGACCATCGTCCTTCACGCTGTGCTTTCTCCCGCCACCTCGGGATCCAAACTCTAGGTTTTTGACTGCCTTCTTTTGGTCTCGTGGGAGCTCCTCCTGAGCTTTTGATTTTCATGATTATACTTGCATCATGTGGTTTGCCCCGATCACTCATGCTCTCATTGCTTTGACCTCCCTTTGCGCCAGTTGCGCCTGGTACGACTTCACCTTGCTTCCCTCCATCTGCATGCGAGTAAGCACCTCCTGTCTCGTTTGCTACGACTTCGCCTGCTGTGTGTGGTCGATGTCGACCACCTGGGCCACCCCTTCTTTTCTCGGCTGCGGTTGCTACATGTGGTCTGTGTCGACCACTCGGGCCGATGCTTCGACCGCTCAGGCCGATCCTGGGACCTGTTCGTGCAGGTAGTCGTTCGAAAACGACTACTCGCGCACCCCTGGTTTGATGTGGTCGTATGATTTCTCGACCACCTCCAGTCTTCATTTGCCATGGTCGTGACACTTCCCGACCACGTTCAATCACCGTTTGCCGTAGTCGATTGTCCTCTCGACCACGTCCAATCACTTCAGCCGACTTGTTCGTTACGACTTGAGCTTTTTCTCGCGTCGCCACGACTTGCTTTTCTCCCGACTTGCTTGTTATGACTTCGAGTTGGCCTTCGACTACCGATAGATGAAGTCGTTCACATTCTCGTTCCTCCGAACCCTTTGCATGCCATCGGTTTCCAGATTTTCAATGGTAGCTTGTACAACCGATTTGTCGACTTTTGCACCTTCATTAGCGATCGCTCTCGTTGTCGAAAACTCTCGAGTAAACATCTTTGAGTTCGATTCGACAACCATCTTCATCGATTGTCCAAGACTTATGACATTGCTGCAAAGACTTGGTATGTAATACACATCCGATGGGTCTTTGACTTCCATCCTTGTACTTCAATAGGATTGTGCCTCTCCCTTTATCTCGAACGGTTGAGTCATCTCCAAACTTCACCTTACCGACCACCTTTTCATCCAACTTATGAAACAACGCGCGTGTGCCTGTCATGTGATTACTTGCTCCGTTGTCAAGATACCAATTTGTTGACTGGTCCTGAGTCTCCTCTCCCTTCTTCATCAAACTAGGGAACACCTTCCCTTCATTTAAAAATACCATTATTGGTTCTTCAACATTGAAGTGGGATAGTAGCAAAGTTGGTTCTGTATATTCTGAGGTTTGAGCTATGTTGACTTCTTCGACTTTCTTCTTGCTCCTGCATTTTGCAGCATAGTGTCCATACCTTTTGCAATTGTGGCATTGTATGTGACTTCGACAATCCGTAGCATAATGACCATACTTCTTGCAGGTATGGCACTGGATGTGGCTTCTGCATTCAGCAGCGTCATGACCGAATTTTTCACATTCAGAGCATTGAATATGAGACTTATCTTGAGATCTTCCACCTCGACCAGCCCCACGACCTTGCCGCCATATGAGTCCATGCGGTCCGGCTTGTATTGGTTCCTCGTGTCTTCTCTCACAAGCAAGGCTTGTTGATTGTAAGATCCTTGCCCTTCGTTGTCGGCTTGGTAACTCTTCAGGAGCTGCTCGTGTGCTTTGAGCGCTCCGGTTACCTCCTCAATCTTCATCTTCGAGAGGTCTTGCGAGTAAATAAGCGTTGTTACGACCGGAAGAAACTTCTCTGGTAGCACTCTCAAATACTTCTTCACCGCTACCTCATCTTTCAAGTCGTCGCCGAGAGATTTGATCTCGTTCACGACTTCGTTGAATCGACTAGAGAACTCTTCCACGGTCTGACTTTTCCCCATCTTCATGGCTTCAAACTCACTTCTTAAGGTTTGAAGTCGAACTTCCTTCACTCGATCTACTCCTTCATGCATAGTTTTCAGAGTAGTCCAGACATCTCGAGCAGTCTCCTTCCCAATCAATTGTCGCATCATTGAATCGGGAACGGCTTGATAGATCGCCGCCATAGCCATCTTGTCTAGTCGTTCATCAACGACCTTGTCTTTCTCTTTCGGTTCAACTGGGCCCCAGACACCCTGCGCGATCATGTTGACCTTCACCTTCATCGCCCAGATCGGGTAATTGTCCGAACTGAGGATCGGGTACTGCAGCGACACGCTTTCCTTCATCTTCGAAACCTCCGCCATGGTTCACCGAGGCTCTGATACCAACTGTTGTAAGGGTCTTACGACCTCCCAGGATCTTTTACGACCGGTTAGAGTCGTTTACGACCGAATAGAATTGTTTACGACCGCCGGATACTTACGCGCCCGACCGCTTCAATCTCTTCCGATCTTTTTTCAACATGGTCGTAAAGTTACTGTAGCAACTTACGACCACTCTGCGATATTGAGTGCTGTCTTCCTCCAGCCGCTCTCCTTAATACCGTGATCGTAAATCTTTACGAACACGCAGTGATGCTGGCGATCACCGTTCACCGTAGTCGAACACCCTTTCGACTATGTTCACTTCCTTCAACGTGATCGAAGTCGCTTCCGTTCACGTACTGATCTTCTCGGTGTAGTCGCTGCTCCTTACGACCACCTTCACCGTGGTCGTAGCCTTCCCTGCGTAGTCGAAACTCGCCTGCGAGAATTTTGCCGTGGTTGTAACTCCTCCCGATCACGCTTGCGGTGACCGTGAGTCCTTCCGACCACGTCTTGCACAACCACACAACAAAACAATGCTTTGTGTAATTCCCTCGTTTTGGTATTTTCTCAATGGCTTGGTACATAATACATGGCTCTAAGCCTCTTTTTATACCCTACTGTTCTACTTTAACACGGGTTCTCAACCTACTCGACTCGAGTCTCATACGACTTCGACTGGATTCCAACTACGACTTTGACTCGTTTTCTAACTTCGACTTTGAATTTCTCCTCCGTCTTGACTTCGATTACTTCCAAACTTTGTATGCGTCTTCTAAAACTAGATTATTTCCAACATTAGAGACAATCCATAGCTTGGCTGAATGGCCATAGCGTTAAGATCATTGAAATATAAGCCCATAGGGTAACAAAAGAAAAGAAAAAAAGGGGGGATTCCTCCACCATATGAAATGCAGAGATTTGTTCTCCTGCACTGGAACAGCGAAAACTACAATCAAGATCAATGACAAAAATTACTCCACCACCAAGATTTTTCATACAACACACAACAAACCATGTGCTCCAGTTGATGGATGAGAAGGGGATAGGAGTTACGGAAGAAGACATCGACGAAGAAGGGAAAGGCAAAGAAGACATCGACGAAGAAGGGAAAGGCATCTTTCCACGTGCTAATTTTAGCCAAAAATAATTAAAAGATACTAGAATATAAGGCCCCGTTTGGCACGGCTCCACTTCACAAGTGGAGCTGTTTTTTTAGCTTCAGCTCCACGAACAGCTCCACCGGTGGAGCTGGAGCTATTTTGGTAGACTGTTTGGCAAAACAGCTCCACCTGTTTTATCATGCATGGTTGAGAGATGTCAATTGTCCAATATACCCCTGTCTATTTGGCTTGTAGTAACATCAAGAGCTGTATATTTCTACATGATTTTTCATCCGAGTAAATTTGAATTAAAAAAATTAAAATTTAAAATAACACAAAGTATTAGCATCCAATATTTAATGGCGGCGGCGCTCCCTTCACGGTCGAAGACGAGAAGACCGAACAGAGGAACGAGAATGAGAGAATAGAAGAGCCGGTGGCAAATCGCGTAAATTCATGAAAGTACAAGGGCAGTGGCATGCGGGCCTGCGGATGGAGCCGGGTGGAGCTACTTTTTTCAGCTCCATCTCGTACATATCTTTTGTCTCAGCATGTTTTAAGGGGCTCCTTGGGTGGAGCTATTTTGTTTTACCCCGTTTGGCACAAAACGGCTCCAAACAGCTCCAGGAGCTGATGGTAGAGCTGTGCCAAACGGGGCCTAAAAAGAGTGGCAAATCTGAACTATTTCTATGATTTAAGTGGTAAATTCTAGAGGACAATATTTAGAGTGGCATTTAATAGATTGGCAGTCTTTGGATGGCAAATAATTGCTTTTCCCAAAATAGAAACTAAGAATGATTAGTTGTGGTTGGTTAGCTCATTCCATGGTCCCACCTGGTTCGTCGACGTGACCAAAACTTGACAATTTTATTTCCATCTCTCCGCTTCCCGAGAAAGTTCTATGGCACCAGGTGGCATTCACCAATCTTGAAGCAAGTCTTCTTCCCAAAGAGACTTTTAAGAGTTAAACACAAGCCCCCCTACGCCGTCCATGGCTCCACGCTGTGCCCTTGCCGTAACCACGCCACGCCATCTCCGCGATGTGCATGCAACACCCCGCTCACTCTTTAAGCCTAGAGTGCTATCATCATTGCATATTTTATCTTTTTTTCAACTGCTAGTCATTTTAAGCAAACTTTATTTTATTCACAATGCAGCAACCATTTTACAACATATCATTTTAAGCAACTATTGTAGCATACTAGTGGAGTTTAATCATACTACCAAAAGCTGATATGTGAAGTGCTGCTAGTACGTGAGGCTATTTATGTGCTACTCCCGCCCGTGCATGATGTCCTCATCGATCACCTAAAAAAACAAACAAAGTAAGGGTGAGTCCAGAGACTCAGCAAGCACACGATAAAACAATGGGGTTAACATACTACTTTAAAATTTTCCATTTCTGTGAACTGTGCATCACTATTTCTGTAACTATGTTACTGTTATCACTTCCCATTTATGTGAACTGTACATCACTATCTCTGTAATTATTTCACTGTTAACACTTTTATGTAATGTAATGCATTTGTAACTATATCAATGTTCTGTTTTGTTTTCATGCAATGCGTCTGTAATTGTAGCTTATACCGGTATAGCGGAGTATTCATCCATCGATGAACCACTCAATCCCCGTCCTCTTTTATACGGGGATCCAAACTCTACTCCCGCGGAGTACCTTCCGAAGTAGATCCTATTGTCTGTGTATGAGTGCAATGCGTGATGCAACATGCTTTCAATGTTGGCATTTATTCATAAGCAGCACTCATCAAACTATGATTAACATGTAATAAAAAGCACTGTAGAACATGGCACGAAAGACATAAAATACCAATAATTCACCACAATCCATTGTTCTACCATGCACTTGCCTAGTTAACCTAGGGACGATACATGGACAGCTCTGACCTGGGACCTCCACCGGTACAAACATCAACCTGACTCAACACATCATATTGAAACTAGTGCTTAACCGAGCAGTGACGACCCGACACGCATAACCCAACATTGACATAAAACGCCAAAGTTAAGGACCCGTCACGCAGGTATCAAACCCCCAATTTCTATTCTTTTTCTCCCCTTTTCTTTTCTATCTTTTTTCCCCATTTCTTCCCTCTTCTTCTCTCTTTCCCTTTTCTTTCTCTCTCCCCTTCATTCGATTCGGTCGAACCGACCTTAACCCATTCCCCTTCTCTCTCTAACCCTCCTCTCGCTTCATTCAACCGAAAGGCTTGGCTTCTTCTCCTCCTCCAATCGGGGCCTGGGGGTGGTGGTCCGCATGCCGCCAGCAATCAGTCGTCGGTTGCCCCCTCTCGGTCCTCACCCCTCTCTGCTCCTACACCCGACGTCGCCTCATGCTTCCCAGATCTAGCCAGTCAGGGGCGGATCCGATGCCTCCCTACCACCAGTCACCTCTTACGCCGCCCCTCCTAGTCTGGGCATTCCGACGCCACCACCAGGCTCTAGCCCTTGTAGCGTCGGCCTGATGGTCGAACACCTCCCTTGCACTGACTCTCATGCCTCTGGCTGCTCATGGCACCGTCAACCCCTGTGCATGCACAGCGAGGCACGTGACGCTCCTGCATCGCCTCCCCGTCAACACAGCCTTCTGCACCTCCGACCTCGCCCTCCGGTGCGCCTACGTCCTACATCCTGACTGCCGCTACCTGGCTCCGGCCGCTCCCTATGGGTTTGAGCTCATCGGCCACAGCTTGTAGCAGGCCAACCACCCCCTACTACCAGGATGGTTTGCCCCCATCCCCTCTCTCTATGTGCACTTCATCTACTTTTGCGTGCTATTGGGTTGTAGAGGGAAGGTGGGCATACTCAATGGTTGGCTTGGCGTGGGTTCGGCGATCGTCGACATCCCCTGTTCTCATCGGTGCTATTCTTACGCCCTGCCTTCCCAAGCTCCTTGGGGCCTCCTATCTTCTTGGCCTTCTCCTCACTACAACAAAATGAACATATTAAGACATTTTGTTTAAGACGCTTTGAATCATGTCTCTCTTTTTAGAACCACAATTGAAATAGAGACGTAGTTTGAGACGCTCTAAAGGGTTGCACGCTATTAAATTCTATTAAAACGGCTGCTGAGACGTCTTGGAGTACGTCTCATGTATAGAGACGAAATTTTAGATGTCTTATTTATCATTTGAGACGTCTTATCTATTATCTCCATATAAGAATATTAAAAAAACAAAATGGTGTAAGTAACGGTATATATATAAAACATAAAAAAATATCAATCTCAAAGTTCGAACTCACAACCTGAGACTTTTCTTTCGCTTTTGTCCAGTGGCTGAAAACATAAAAAAAATATCAATCCCAGGGTTCGAACTCTCAACCTAAGGTTTAGAATGTTCACGCATCAAAATGGTGTAAATACCCTAATGGAGTCGGGTATAGGATGTATTCTTTACCCACGGGTATGAAAATGGGGAGAAATCTCTACCCATCGGGTAAACGGGTACGGGTATGGGTTAGCTCTACCCGTACCCGTCTCACCCGTTTACCCGTGAAATAATGACACGTGGGCCATCCTAAAATAAAAAAACCCTAACTCCCCGCCGCCCGCTCAGTCACCCAGACCGCCCCCTCGGCCCCCTCTCGCGTCTCCGCCCCCACTCCCTCTCGCGTCTCCGCCCCCCTCAGCCCCTCCGCCGCTCCACCCTGCACTGGGATGCCGCCGCCTCCTTCTTCGCCCCGCCCCTCCGTCCCCCACCAAGCTGCCGGCCTCCTCCTCCGCCCCCACCAGGCCACTGGCCTCCTCCTCCGCCCCCAGATCCGCCGCCTCCTCTTCCTCCTCCTCTGCCCCCACCAGGCTGCCGGCCTCCTCCTCCGCCCCCAGATCCGCCGCCTCCTCTTCCTCCTCCCCGGCCCCCCACCCGGCCGTCGGCCTCCTCCTCCGCCCCCACCCGTCCGCCAGCCTCCTTCTCCTCCTTCATCCGCCTCAGCCCTCAGCGCCTCCGCCCTCCGCCGCTCCACCCTGCACTGGGACGCTGCCGCCTCCATCTTCGCCCTGCCCTTCCGCTCCCACCGCTACCGCCACCCGTGAAGTCCCACGCCCGCGCCAGGGCTGGCCTCCCTCTCTCTGCTCCCGGCCGACGACAGCGCCCCGGCCGAGCCGCCGCCCCGCCGCCGCTGTCCTCCAGATCGAGCCGCCGAGACACTGGATCCAGCCGCCATCCTCCAGATCCAGCAATCAAGTAATTTCTATTGGTAATTTCTGTCTAGCTTATGCAATCAAGTAGCAATAACAGAGCTCTGTTGGTAATGGTAGCAATGGTTACTTGTGACTTGTGAAATTTCCATCATACACATTATTGTATTGCAGTTTAATGCTCCAAGGTCTGGAGCACATGCTATAACATTGTGGTTTATCTACGTTAAATATGTCCTTTTGGCTTGTTAGAATTATACCAAGTGAACTTGTTAAGAGCAAGGTTTACCAAAAGTTTGTCATCCCAGAATAAAAATGTGAAACTGTCAATTTGATTATGCGTAAGTAATTTCTGTTGCAATGCCTATGCCTAGTGCTGCTTCATTTTTTATCATATCTTTTGGACTTAATAATCTATCTAAATTGTGTATGTTAAAATCTCAAGATAGAATCACATACTTTTTTCTTGAGAATCCTCAACAGCTCCAGATCCTCCTTGTTTTCATTTTTTAAATGTGATATGGCTAGTGCCATATATGATGGCATCTGTATAATTTTGCCCAGTGACTTACTAGTTACTAAATTAACATATTACTAGTTACTACATAGGACATCTTGAGACGGCACATAACGTCTCAACGCACGTGCCTATATTAATTGAGACGTGGTGCAGCCGTTTTTATAAAAGCATCTCTAACTTTATAGGGACTAGTATAGTGTCCGTGCTAGCGCCACGGCGGCATTTCAGGGATGCACATGAAAACAACCAAATGAGGATATATTTTTTTCATAGTTTAAGTCCATTATAAAGGAACAGTCCAAATACATTATAAATGGCAGATTTAAGTTTTACCATGTCAGCTTGTAAATATTTGTCCACCCAATCTTTGAAATGTGGCATAAGGCGCGAAGAAGGAAAATATCATTCAGAGAGCTCGTAAACAGGTGTCAGTAAGAACCACGAGTAAAACGAGCAGCTACATAGAGTATTTCCCAGGCTACAAAACGAAGCACTACACTACAATATAATTGCATGTTTGAACCGCTTGCGCCACAAGCATGCATTTCATATTGTACTTGTATTATTTATCACAGCTCATGTCTTTATGCGCACCACGAAAGAACCTGTCGACCATGATAATTCTCATAATTGTCAGAGTTGAGAAAAGGCAGACTTTACGCAATGTCCAACAAAAATATGAAATGAATTGGCATGTTATAATTCCCAGTATAGAACTGAATGGAAAAAAGTAGTGTGCTCCTCAAAGATGCATAAAATAGATGCTGACTGATTAAGCCATGGTTTACACTAAATAGTCAATATTGACAAAAGGCAGACTTTATGCAATGTCCAACAAAATATGAAATGAATTGTCATGTTATAATTCCCAGTATAGAACTGAATGGAAAAAGTAGTGTGCTCCTCAAAGATACAGAAAATAGATGCTGACTGATTAAGCCATGGCTTACGCTAAAGAGTCAATAAACTTCTCTTCTGGAACAACTAATTTATAAAACAAGCTTTTCTCCATAGGAGGTTAGAAATACTCAACAAAGGAAAATTACTTTCAGGTTACAATGAATGGGCTGAAACTTTTTAGCTGAATCAAGATAATTTATTCTTTTGCATTTTACCTCATTAAAAGAGGACAAAAACTAAAAGATCACCAAAAGAAAACTGATCTGCACAACACTTAAATGACCTTAGAAAAAGAAGGCAGGAAACTAATAACTATAATTTGTTGAACAAACCAAAAGGAAAATGTGCATATATTAATCTGCACTGTCACAGTTGTCCATGGGGCTCAATATGTTGGCAATACGAAGCTGCAGTCTTGTGCGTTGATGGTGAAACATATGGACATAAGTATAACCACGTCACATGAATGACTAATGGTCACAGAGCACATCCTAGGCCACAAATTGATCTCATTTTCAATATGTGAATACACAAGTTGCCCACAATTGATCTAGTTTTGAATATGTGAATCTACAAGTGCTTAGCTTCATATTAGTACAGTCCCACATCACTGGATATCAGCCTACAACATGCATAAGAAAGTGTGGTGTCTTACAAAGCTAACACTCCAACATCTCCGCAAGCTCTGGAGAAGAAGCACTATACTTGTTTAACTCTATTGGTTGATGTACTAAGTATGGTGCATCTTTTGAAATACCATCCAAAGGCATTACCCAACCTCATGGAATCGCATGCTAAGTAAAAGGACATGAAAAGAAAGCCTCAATCAACTCACATGCGGAAGGTTTTACATATCTGCAGAGACAGAACATGGAATTCTGTTGGTCAAGGCGCTCTTATTAACCCGCACGGAAAATACGAAGCATGCTTGTTGTTTGGGCTGCAGATCACCCAATGATGCGAGTCATTCTCGCTTGCATCCATGCCCTCTCAAGATGGATCTAGAGAAACACGAGTAAGCCACCTAAACGGTTATCTTGAAGAACAAAGGTACCTCAGTATATATGGAAGTCACGTCATGTCATTTCTATAACAAAACAAAATAAGGATAAGAAGAAAATTAACTGATGATTATTATTTCGTTCTTGCAGCTTTCAACTATTTCTAGTCCCTTCTACATAAGGTATTCATGAATCGTGATAAGAAGAATGCCAAAATGAAGGGTCAAATGTCATAGGAACAACCAGCAAACCCACAAATAATTGGAAGAATCTAACGTGAGAAATATATTTCAAGAAGCCCGTATTTACTAAGTAAAATATCAAGAAGCCCGTATTTACTAAGTAATCTAACGGAAGACTCTACTGCCCCATGAGAAAGCATATATTTCATTTCTAGCATCAACCTTGTCTACAATGTAAAAAGAAATGAAATACGTGAGAAAATATACATGTTTGATTATTCACTTTCAGGGAGAGAGAATAAAGTAATAAACCTTGTCGATATTTATTATGGATGAAGAAAGGTCTGTAGACAGTGGAAGTTTCATTGAAAACTGAAAGCCAAGGCGAGCAAGAATTCTCAAGCCACGCAAAATCCGGCTGAAATAAACTAAAGTAGTATTATCTAAATTTGTCTTGGATAGATAGACAATCTCAATTAAGAACATTCCTTGAACACATACCAGGGTCCTCTTTGAAAGAAAGATGGGCAGAATCACCGTACACACTGATAGTTGATTTAAGGAGTTAGCCAAGAAAAGGCAGAGGAAATCGATATTGCTGAATCTACGCCCAAATTGAGATGGCTCTCACCGACAATTACCTTATTATTTCTCGATCCCTTACTCCATTCACATAATCATAAATTCTGTATACAAATGGGTTAAAGAATAGGTCACGCACAAGAATAGCAACAATGCTAGTAATTAGCTCTGTGATGTTTCACCAAAAACATTTGTTGATCATTTGAAGTACAAAATTTCCTTCGTAAGATTACCTGCTTATTGTGAAGTCTCTTTTCAAAGAATTCTTCCAATAAGAATATCCCCTCATCATAACCATTTAACTCTGTTGAACAATCTACCTCTTCACTTCCATTCACATATTTATCATTTGTTCAAGCTTGAAACCTGTTAGAACGAAACAAATTCCAAGCAAACAAGGGTTAGAGAACATTGCTGCAAAAACAATTGTTCATAATGTTGATGTTCCTATGAATAAAAAAAACCTCGATGATTGAGCCATATATATTAATCTGCGATTGGAAAACGTCTCGCAATAATCATATAGCTTCTGAAAACCTCTTTTTAATCAGAAGAATCGTAAGGTGTCAATGAAACTAACCAAATTTGAGAGATTCATACGTATTCAGATTATTCCCCAAAGCATTGCATAATGATGAAACTAACCAAATTATTTGTACTTCAAGAGTCAAATGCATACTTATAGAGACAAATGCATCCCTAATTCCCTATATCTCTCAGACTCTCTCTCTCCCCCCTCCCCTTTAATTTTAGATCTAGCTAGAAATTCAATTCCATTCAATTAGTTTGCCAGACTGAAAACATTTAGACGATGGCATTCATAAATTCATTCATTCAATATTTCAATATTAGTCCACCATCATGATTCATGAACACTTGAATAGCCGAACAGGCAGCCTCAAAACCCTCAATTTGTAGCCTCAAAATATTTTCAGTTCAGATAAGCGCCCCCATCTCCCCACCAATGATCAATCCTGAATCCTCAGATTTATTTCCCTAATTCTTGAAACTACCGCATAGTTCCTCCAAATTCCAAAACACATACAAAATCTGAAAAAGGGTGCAGAATCTGAAAAAGGGGGATTTTCACCGTGACTGTCGATTGGGGTTGGGTATGACCGGACGGCGACGGGAGGCGTGGAGCCGGCGCTGGCGGAGGTGGAGACGCCGCGCCGGTGCTACCGCGGCGCTAGTCGAGATCCGAGAGGAGAGGGGAGGGAGTCGGGCGGTGCCGGCCGGGGGGCGCTGAGCGCGCGCTGGCCGGGAGACGGCGCGCTGGCCGAGAGGGGCGCGCGCCGGGTAGTGCAGTCGGGGCGGCGGCGCAGCGAGGATGGCGATCGACGGCATGGTGCAGGCAAGGGGCGCGCGAGTGGCGTTGCGGTGCGCGGCCGGACACCGCGCGCGCCGCATCGGGAGCGAGGGGCAAGGACGGCGGCCGGAGGACGGCGACCGGTGGACACGCGGCCCGCACAGGCGAGGCCAGCGACGTCGTGAAGGAATACAGGCGAGGGCGGCGCCGCAACGGCATCGTTCGGACGGGAGTTTTATTTAGGGTTAGGGTTCGGTGGCTGAGGACTGAGGGCGCGCGCGGTTTTGGGTCGGGCTGCCGTTGACGCGCTGAGGAATATCTCGCTTCGCTGGTTTGGTGGGAGGGGTACTGCACATGAAGGATGATCGTCGGATATGGTTGAGTAAGAAAAGAGAATAGATGAGAGTTAATCTGGTGCGGATGTTTTTAGGATGGTGTAATTCTGGGTGCATATTGTGGTGTGAACGTAGTTAAAGTCATGACTGTGGAGCAGGTAATTGTTGGGTGGATGTAGGATAATTTTAACTGGTGGTTTAATAGTGTAGATGCAGTGCAGATGTCTCTAATGAAAACGTCTCAAATAATATAGGCACGCCTTAGAGAGCGTCTCTATATTTTTGAGACGGTTCATGTAGAGACGTTTCTATGACGCTTTATAAAAGCGCCTCAGTTGTCTGTGGGAGACTAAACAGAACGTCTCTAACCTACAAATATGATGTCTCCCCACGGATGTTTTGTTGTAGTGCCTCCTTGCTCCCTTCCTCTTCTCTTCCTCTCGACTGGCTTGCTCTCGGTTGAGGAAGGAATAGGGAAATGTTGCTTGGCTTGGTTTTGTTGGTAGCCGAGCAAGGCTCTGACTTTGCTCTCTTGGATTTGCTCTTGCCTTGGGTGATTGGGGAGTCATTCATGGTGGTGGTGGCGTGGGGCACCACCTGAGTGCGTCCGCCTTTCCTCCACACCTTCCAAGATAGACATAGTTTTAATTAATTTATTTTTTTTGCTTTGAGATTGATGCATGCCACGCGTCAATTTAATAGAGAGAAAATTCCCCCCTCCTTTCCACACATCAACAGCACACCATACATTACTGCACAATCCACACTTCCTGTAAGAGTCAAATCTCCCATTTGCGTCCATGCATGGTCCCTATTTGTCGGACCCAAATTGATCCCCTGTGAAACACCGCACTTTTTCCTGAATCAGTAGATAGTGCTCACAGGTACATTGCTGCATCATTTCATACATCGCATAAAACATAATAAATCATAATATTACATAACCAAGTTTGAAATACACCGTGTTGGGTGACAGTTTAAATAAGGGCCTATCAGGCCAAAATGTCTACATCACAAAGATAACAGCGGAAGCAAAAGCAATAGTAAGACCATAATCCACAGGCAAATGACTGAAGGGGTAATGTGAGCAAAATGTACTATCTAATCTTAGGTAATATATGTGCACATAATCTCCATCAAGCCTACTTGTCTAGGACCCAAAAGCGTAGGAGTTGCCCTAATTTCCTTCGTTATTTCCTTCATCTTCATAAGTGTAGTGGTCTTGGGTTCCTGTTTTTGATTTTGGTAACGCGAGTGTGAGCACCAATCCACCGTGCTCAACGAGCCAACACACAGTATGCAAATAGATAACATGCAGGGCTTATCAAGGATAGGCTCAGGTTATTTTATTTTCCATAAATTGCCTTTAAATATATATTACTTAGAAAATTCCTAAGACCTAGCAGTTTGAACTCATAACATAATTTGTGAGAGAAAACTATAGTAATAGCGATACAGATTCCATCCACTATTATATGGCATCCGCACCATATACTCACTTTTCAGTGTTATATCTGCTTACCTCATCACTGGGACGACACCTAGGACAACTCAAAACAGGGCATTCCAATACCCTTCACTTTTCAATCCCACCCATAAAGCATTTTGAAATAGAACTATATCTAGTAAGATTCCCATGTCCGCCCTTGACTATGAGCATAACTATTCGAATAGTTTTTACTCTCAGAGCTTGCACACCTTACCCATAAGAGATGATTCACTCGTTGCTCCACACAATTCCTTAGTCATGCGGTTGAGTAGATTATCACAGGACCGTTATAATGCATAGTCCTAATGTGGTTATACCCGCTAAGCTCTATCTTCTGTAGAATGCGTACATCCCTCGAGAAGGGTCCCTCGTGAGCCATCACGGGCAAAGGCGAGGATGAGATCATCCTTCCCTTTGCTCGTGTTCCACTTCACGTAACCACTTTTAGGGTTGTACAGATTAGTTAGCCCTGCCGACAATTTACTAGCTTATGGTTATACTATTGTACACTGGGATGTCATCACAAGATTCGGTCCTTGGGGTTATCAGGGCGGTTCTACCACGAACCATACTCTCGTGCACCACTGCACCACACCCCCGAACCATCCACCCAGATATTTAAGCAAGTTGAGGTTTTTAGAAACATAAAATACCCATGTCAAAATATACCAACCATTTTCACCATAACATCCCAAATCAATTTCTCATGATTTGAAAGTGTTGTTTTGGGGCATTTTTGGTGCCCCCGATTATCTAAGAAATACAAAGCACGGCGATTTACTATAGACTTATTTTCGAAAGTTCTAATATTGTAGTTCTTGCTAAGGCGACAAGGCTCAGGTATTTAATGATTTCAAATGAGAGTAATACTAACAAGATCATTATTGGGTATATAACTAGCAGCTTGAAATCAAACATAAATTTGCACATAAAATAACAGCATGCAATTGGATAATTTAAAACAGAAATTAATTCGCAGAAATGTGGGTTCAACATGATCAAAGTATTGACTCGCAGTGGGTTTCGTCTTGGTCGTTGGGGGTTGCTTCAGCTTCGGCTTCTTCTTCCTGGGCCTCGTACGCTATTTTTTCGATGCGCAAAATTTTGGATAAAAATTAGCAAACCGAACAAATTCTCACCAAAAATTCAAATGAGATTCAAAAATTATGGTTTTGGTTCCATTGGATAGAAGTTGAATTTAGATGAATTTAGAACTTTGTCTCACTCAATTTGGAGTTATAATGAATAAGTTATGCCCTTTTAAAGTTCTCAGTTTAATTAAATCCGAAAAATAATAAAAATCTGACAGGTGGGTCCCACTTACAATTTTTAAAATTTTCTTTTATTTTTATTTTTCTAACTCTGTGTCTATGACAGGTGGGTCCGGTTACCGTTTTAATTAAAGGAGCATGGCCCACATGTTAGTGAGTGATCTGCATTAACTATTCACTATTAGCATTAATGGCATGTCTTACATTAATTAATGATGTCTTAACTTAATTAACTCCTCTTCCCCCCTTCGCTACAGTGGCCCTTTCTCCGGCCGAAGAATGGCGAGCCCATCGCTGGCGGAGGAAGCGGCGGACGGCCATGAGCATTCCAAAAATGGGATGCTCATGCCTACGCGCACGCCTGGGCTTCGTCCCACCGGCCAATTTGGCGGTGGTGGCGGTTAGCAACGACCGACGGTGGCGGCGAAACAGGGGAAATGCGGGCGCAACCGCACTCAGTGTTAGAGCTCAATTGCAGGCTAGGAGAGCATCATGGTGAGGTTAGAAGACGGTGGCGGTCTGGCGACGTGCGGTGGCGGCGAGCAGAGGGAGCGCACGGTGCCGGTGAAGAGGAGCTGGGGAGAAGCCCGGTCGAGGGTGGGGATGACTTCGCGCTGTCCTAAAAGTGCTCCGGCTCGGCGGAATCGGCCCGTAGCAGCTCCAATCGATGGCTTGCCAGATGGCCGGAGTTGGAGAAAAATGGGTTTGCCGGTGAGCTGCGAGGGGCGGAAACCCGATTCGGGGTTGTGGAAGGCGGAGAGAAACAGTGAGGGGTGAGTGGAAGTCCGTACGGGCTTTTATAGCCAGCGAGGACGGGCTGGCAACAGGCGGGTGGCTGTGCAGTCGCATCGGTGTCATCGCACCCGTGACCAGCGTGACTGCTCACTATAGAGGCAGCAGACCTTTTGCGCCGCTCAGATTGGGCGACGCGACGGGCGGGGGAAACAGTGGGTGGCGGCGCTGTTATTGTGGGCGGTGCGGCGGAGCTGTGGGTGACGACTGTTTCGCTGGTGCGTTAGCCGAGGCGATGTGACAGCACAATGAAGCTGTGGGCGAGGCGGTAGAGACCATGGGCGACGGTGACCGGCAAGGTTTGCAGGGTGCGGCGAGGAGAAGATCGGCGACGGAGCGGCGAGCAAAGCTTCGGCTCTGCCGAAGCGGCAGGAAGAAGAAGAAGATGGGTCGGGCCAGCTCGGCCAAGCCAAAATCTTCTCTTATTTATTTATTTACATATGCATTAACACTCATGTATATCTATGTATACATTTATATCTTCACATTTTTGTTCTCTTGCTTGCTTACTTATTTTCCTACTTTTCTTTCCTTATTGCTAAACTAATCTTTATGCTTGTTTAATATGATGCATATATATATATATATATATATATATATATATATATATATATATATATATATATATATATATATATATATATATATATATATATATATATATATATATATATATATATATATATATATATATATATATATATATATATATATATATATATATATATATATATATATATATATATATATATATATATATATATATATATATATATATATATATTCATTTACCTTTATTGTTATTTTTACTACTATGCCCAAAGTGAAAATTTTAAATTTTAATTCAAGTTACCCTTTCCTTTTGATGTATCATCTTTTCATATTCGATTTTTAAAACATAAATTTCTATTATTTATACAATTCCTTCACGCTTTATTATTATTTGTTTTATCTTTTGTAATTTCTTCAATTATTGGAACCTCAACCAAAATTTAAAGAAAGACCATAAAAATCCAAATATCGAGAAATTATATTCCAAAATAATTCAAGGGTTACACATTTTCAATTTCAAATTTTTAGGATGTTACACTAATGCATACATAAACCACGCGTTGCAGCATGTGCAACTTATCCTTCATTGATCACAAAGAAGCATCAACAAGCTAATTATACTAGCCTCTGTACTTGCTAGCAGCTATACCGCCACTCCATAAACACCCACGAGCATAATGTACGTGTATCTAAGACTAGAGCTAGCAATTGCCGTGTGGAGACCAACGGAGGAGAGCGCACGGCACGGTACTTCGGTGCCGTGCCGTGCCGGAGGATCCCGAGAGGGGTACGTGTATCTAAGACTAGATAAATGTTTTGGTAGATCAATTTAATTTCATCGGAAACTTTGGCGTGTAAATATGGACACCTCTGGGAGATCAAAGGAAAGCTGGCGCGGGATTATCCCCATAGTTCCAACTGACAATGGACTCAAGAAAAACAGCAGAAAGAGAAAAGAATTCTACAAAGGGAATTTAAGCTTGATTCGATTGATCATTTCCATAGCTCCTCCATTGGAAGCCCGCGCTCCACAGCGACATCCTTGAACTGCCTCATCATTTGGGTCGCCTTGATGGTAGCTCTTGCATTGTTGAGGGGGTTCTTGCTTCGCAGCTGCTTCCCCAGAGCATTTTCAACTCCGGCCATCTCCAGCACAACCCTCACAGCTCCGCCTGCAATGACACCGGATCCAGGGCAAGCAGGCCTCAACATGACCCTGGCTGCTCCATAGTCTGCATCAGCTCTGTTTGTGGTACAGGAACAAACAAGAAGAAACGGTACTCAGAATTGCAACAAATGTGTACCCTTGTTGTAAACATTGTAAACAGAGCTAGCTATCAGATAGAGAGAAAGATTATTCATGTTACGGCTTCAGAACATTACAGTTGTACAATCATCTATATCTATATAAACGATTGGTGAGATTAAAGCACCTCCTGAACTTCAAATGCTAGAAATTACCACAATAATCAGGTAAAAGAAGAATTCATAAAAAATCATCTCCTTACTCGAGATAAAAAGTGAAGGATCTAAAGCTTTTTTTGGCGAGAAATCCAATATATACTGTAACACTAAATAACAGTTGTAAACTATACAACTTATACAAGTTAGAACAGTATAATGAATATAAATCTATTTTTGAATATAGACATATTATGTAGAAGTTACCACTTAGCCGAGCAATTGAGCAAATATTTAAGCTATTTTATTCAATGGAACAGAGAGTTCATGGTAACAGTAGCAATCACTTAGTAGGAGATATTTGCCCTGTGCCTACAGATTTACCAATATGAAACATGTGACAGCATATAAATACAGTAATGGTAATATAGAAATGCATGTGGTTGATGAAAGAAATTACTTGAACAAGCAACCTGTTACTAGAATCAATTGGCACTTCTTGTACAACTGAAAAAATGGTAAAGTGGTGCTTCCAAACTTCAGGATCTCATGTGTCAACTATCAAGGGTAAAGGGTTTATGGAAAATTATTTCACTGCCTACGCAATTACGCATGAGCAGAACAAATCTATCGTCATAAAAGGAATATACAAAATTGCACATACCAACTGGCAACTTGCAATGACAACGAAGTGGAAAACCTTTTAGACAATATTATTTCCGTCAATCTTATTATTATTATTATTATTATTATCCCAATCTCAGTACATTACAGGCTGCAGCTTTCTGAAAAAAATGGACTTTATATTGTACATATGTCTATTTGTTTTGTCAAAACTAGTCAGACAACAATCTTGGTAAGTTTATGCTCTTTGTACATGGCTAGAGATTTTGATCATTCATCAGAATTTAATTTTATATGTTTGTGTCTTATTTTGGGAAGATATGATGAATGTGAATCTATTTCCTCCTGCACTAAAGAACCATAACAAATGTTCAAAATCACTACAACACAAATGCCACACAATGGAACCTTAGAATAATACAAACAATATTATAAATGTTACAAGAGCAGTACTTCTATGTTTTCCTCTCTAACAAGAATAGCACTAATCTCAAAGCAAATAAAGAGATAAATAACGTCTATCCACCATTCATCATACTTTAAAAATTATATAAATCACTATTGAGAAAAATATAGAAACATCTCCCATGTTACACAACTCAGAACAGGGCCTTAAAATTCAAGAGGAATGAACAAGGAGTAAACTTCATTGGAGAAGAACCAACAACAGTCCGACAACTGAGGCACTGATCAAAGTGATATTACTGATATATGGCTACAGAAAGTCATAAGAATGGACTATATTTGCTAAAAGGAAGGTTTATATCCCTACAACAGGAAACAGACAACTTTTAAAAATCAAAACAGACAACACAGATCTTTTAAGGTGACAACACAGTTTTAAATCAACACTATTTCGCAACACTGTTTTCACAAAGTTTTGAGCAGGATTTTACAGTTGATTTGCATTCCTAAAAAGAGAAAGTCCTATGTCGCCTCTAAACAGTGTTGCAATCAACAAACAAGTTCAGTACTGCATATTAAGCAATAAGTGTATAAATGGATGCCACCTTACTACTTTTTTTTTTGAGATGGTGGGAAGTGGGAACATCTGGCTAGTACAATCATTCTTAAAGCTCACACCCACAGGTCACATGTCCAAGTCCCAAAATATCGTAGTGGAAAATCCACACAAATAACCCACCCAACCTGTGGTTGGTAGGAGTCAAACTTTGTTCATCGGTTGGAGATAAGGTGACATACCATTAGGCTATCCTACAGTTCGCATTCCACCTGACTACCTAATAACTACTAGAATGACCCAGTGGTCTACTATAATATAACTACACTTGAGACTTCCACCTCCTATTTTTCCATCCAAACCTTGAGGATGTCATCCTTGCCTTACTATAGATATCCTTTTTTTAATATTTATTGGAAGCTTCCTACATCCATTAGTCATCGGAATAAATAGTCCCAATATGTCATCACCTTTAAGCGTTAAAGGGGTAAAAGGAAAAACTAATTACAACTCCAGTAGCATCTAATGTGCATTAAAAGAGAGATTATACAGGACCAAATTGTAATAATGTCCAAATCAGAATTGCTACTGTGCACCTAAATTTCTGCAATGCTGCAAAGTCTCAATTGAATTTCAGTACTGTTTAACCTATTTTAAGATAAAAAAAACTCCTCTACTGTCAAACATGGGTTCTTCCCAAACACACTTTCCATGATGACCCATAAAATCCAGCTTAAGTGAAAAATGACTCCATCGGCAGAAAGTATCCTGAAAAATGATTCCATCAACAAGAAGTATCCTCAACGACACCACAGTTTATGATAGAGTAGGGGAATTTCAAATAAGCAATTGTGAAGGTGTGCTACAGTAAATGACTCAAAATTGACTTCGGCTTCAGTATTTAAGACTTTCAAATTCTTGTATGAAATTTTCTAAATCATGCAGTGCTTGACTGAGGGAAGTAACAGTTACTGAGTAAATTTGGGCAAATAACAGTTACTGAGTAAATCATCATTGCATCTATGTTTAAGTTTAACAGAAAATGCACCATTTAGGTAATAATTCTCAAAATGCAAATCGTCTCCAAATTGCTGAGTTCGTCCAAGAAACACACCAAGGCAATTAGTTAGTAATAACCAAACAACTACATCCACTATTTGTGGGCAGCTTAGAGTATGCAACGATTTTCTTGGACCTCGTTCTATTAATTGGTAGGGATAAGTAACTTCAGGTAAACGAACTCTAGTTTTGCGCATTAAGTTTGAACTGACCGGGTCAGGCATTAGGACATCCACCTCGCGTGTAATTCAAGAACAAAGCTTAAGTAGTGCTGGCTAGCGATGCCACTCACCTGTGCGGGAAGGTGGAGTACGGTGAGCGGCACGGTGACGAGGTTGCGGCGGGTCAGGCATTAGGACATCCACCTCGCGTGTAATTCAAGAACAAAGCTTAAGTAGTGCTGGCTAGCCATGCCACTCACCTGTGCGGGAAGGTGGAGTACTTGGTGAGCGGCACGGTGACGAGGTTGCGGCGGCCGTTCATGGCAGCCTTGGTGATGGCCTCTGTGACCTCCTTGGCCTTGCCTACGCCGACGCCGACGTGTCCCTTCATATCGCCAACCACGACGACGGCGCGGAAGGAGAGCTGCCTCCCACCCTTGACGACCTTGGTGACGCGGTTGACCTGCACGACGCGCTCGCTGAACTCGTCGCTGGGGCGCTGGTCCCGGTCCATGTCCACGGGGTCCACGACCTTCACCTCGAACACGTTGTTACCCAGCACCGTCTCGCCGCTGAAGGCCGGCCCATAGAGCGACTCGTACGCAGCCGCCACGTCCTCCGGCGCCTCCGGTGGCAGCTCGTCGAACGGTGCGGGATCCACGTAGCCTCCGGCGGCACCGCGAACTCGAATTCCGAGGAGGATACCGGCTCCGGCCGCGGCTTTCGTCCTCCTCATCCTCCTCTTCCCGGCGGAGGCTTCCACGGATTCCTCCGCTTCCCCTTCTTCCTTCTCTTCCTCGGAGACGGAGTCGTCCCAGGAGGACGACTTGGGGACGGGGAGGAGGAGGCGGCGGAGGCGAGAGTAGGGGTTTGGGGCGGGGCGGAGGCGGAGGAGGAGAAGGTGCCGTGGCGACGGGGGCGATAGAGTAGGTGGTGGTCATCGCCATGGCGGTGGCGGTGGAGGAGGTGGCGGCCATTTTGGGGGTTCTTGGGATGATGCTCCGGCGAGGGAGGGGAGGGGGCGGCGAAGTGCGGGGGTGACACCTGGAATTGCTCGGCTTATCCCCTTCGTTATCTGGTGTTTCAGCCTCGTTGCATCCGGGCTGGGCCGCAAGGGCAAGTCTGCCCTGGTTGGACTCGCTCATGTGCGAGCTGTGACTGTAGCGGTAGGCCCGTTGGGTACACACGAATTTTACAGGAACTAGTAAAGTGCCCGTGCATTGCAACGGAGTACCAAATAAAAATAATATATTCTATCAAATATGATCTCAAACTAAATAATAAACATCAATTTTATCTTACGTCATCATGTATCAAGCAAAACATACATGTTCATACTTGTAAATAAATCAAGCATCATATTAGTGAATCATGATAAAATAAGCACCACATACAATAATATGTACAAAAATGGTAGTAAACAATATTTTTTCGTAGTATACTTAATGCATAAATAACTGTCCAACAGTCTTGGAGAATAACAAACCAATACATAAATAAATCAAGAATCTAGTTACTATGCTCCACTGAACCACAAAACTACCTCTAGGATATGCGGCTATGATTAAATATGCCTCATCTGAAATAAAAGAACATGAGGCGATATTAACGGCAGCATAACCACAACTACCGTGCTCCAAATAAAACTATCAAATGTAGACCATTACATATGACAAAATCCAGATGTTTGAACAAAACCATCTCTATTAAGGCCATGCCTACCATACACGCTTCGCTTACTTGCTGACCGAGTCTGCAAAAACATCATCCACATAATAGAAATTTCTGGACCTCAACTTAGCATGTTGATCGTGTATGTACCCATCCCCCGTCTAGTATAAAATCATAATAAATACCATAGGTTTAGCATTGGAAGCAAAGAGTAATTATGTCTGCTTCTGCTCTTGTTTAGAGCCCTTGGAGGATTTTGATGAATGGCGCTTTGCAGATGTTGGAACAGGCAATAGACCGCAACAGACCTTTTTCAATGTATATCCTCCGTGGGCGAGGAAAAGAGCTGAATAAGGTTTTATAAATACGAGACTGCTGCAAACACAGAAATAATTCAAACTGCCAATTTAGATGTGCACATATCACAGGTTGGATGTACCTCAAGTAGAATAGCATATAAGCACATTTTGACATAACTTGATTCAGTGATACAACCTGGACCTGCATACAATAACACACAAATTACCACATCAGCTCATACAATTCTCAGTTTTTTGTTTTTCACATTTCACGAAATGAGCCCATAACAACCTCCTAAGAAAAGGACATCACATGTTGATAAAATGTGAAGTTAATTGTTGTCATCGCAAAGCTCTTTGATGCAAACAGATTTTAATGCATAACGAAGTTTCATAAGCGCCAAAACAGTATTTAACAGAGAATTGCATTAAATGAAACAGAGTATATTATGACTCATTGGACATCTAATCTCACAATATGTTCAGTTTCTAACAAATATATACACCTATGTGATTCCATGAGTCCAGAATAACTTCTAAAAGACAAACATATATAGGTTATTCATCTACTTTAAGGAAACTTGCCGGTATGGCATAAGCACCAAAATAGTAAGTTAACACCTGTTGTGGCTACAGACCAAACAGAGAGAGAAGTGGTAGTGGAGAGTGATGAAGATAAGTGTAATGGCTCTGGCCTCTCCCCATGGCTTACTCGCATATATATATACTCATGGGGAGTGCTTTACGCTTATACCCTTACATCCGGTCATCCTCCGGGGCGTTATGTCATTACACAAGGCCTATTCTGGCCTTATAGTCTTCTACGGCTCGCTGGTTTAGGTGGGGCCACCTCACGACAGAGCCTCTCATGGTGAAGGGCTTCACAGGCCGGCCATGTCGCCGAGTCCTTTGGCCCTCCGCCCCTCGCGCCCGTGAATTACTCCAAGCTTGTGGTTGAGGAACCCGCTTGCGCCTCGGCAGACACGCTGCCTCGCCCCCACCCTTCGAACGGTGGCGGCGAGGCCGGCGCCTAGTCCAGTAGACGCGCGCCCGCCCCTACCTTTGAACGGTGGCGCTGGCCGCGCTTAGTCGGCGCAGCCGCGCCCGCCCCTACCTTCGAACGGGTGGCGCGGCGGCGCTTAGTCGGCAGACGCGCGCCCCGCCCCTATCCTTCGAACGGTGGCGCTGGCGGCGCTTAGTCGGGCGACGCGCGCCCGCCCCTACCTTCGAACGGGTGGCGGCGGCCGCGCTTAGTCGGCAGACGCGCGCCCGCCCCTACCCTTCGAACGGGTGGCGCGGCGGCGCCAATCGGCGAGACGCGCGCCCGCCCCTACCTTCGAACCGGTGGCGCGGCCGGCGCCAGTCGGTCGGCGTAGACGCGCGCCGCCCCTACCCTTCGAACCGTGGCGCGGCGCCGCTTAGTCGGCGAGACGCGCGCGCCCGCCCCCCACCTTCGAACGGGTGGCGGCGAGGCCGGCGCCAGTCGGCTGAGACGCGCGCGCGCGCCCCTACCTTCGAACGGTGGCGGCGAGGCCGGCGCTAGCCGGCAGACGCGCGCGCTCCGCCCCTACCTTGAACGGTGGCCGCGACGCCGACGCTTAGTCGGCGCACGCTCGCTCCGCCCCCCTACCTTCGAACGGTGGCCGCGGCCGCGCCTAGTCGGCGAGACGCGCGCCCGCCCCTACCCTTCTAACGGGTGGCCGCGGCCGCGCCAGGCGAAGGAGACGCGCGACGCCCGCCCCTACCCTTCGAACGGTGGCCGCGGCCGCGCTTAGCCGGCAGACGCGCGCCCGCCCCTACCTTCGAACGGTGGCCGCGGCCGGCGCTTAGTCGGCGGAGACGCGCTTCGCGCCCCCTACCTTCGAACGGTGGCCGCGGCCGCGCCTAGCCGGGCAGACGCGCGCCCGCCCCTACCCTTCAACGGTGGCCGCGGCCGCCGCCACTTCGGCGCAGGCGCCGCGCCCGGCTGTTGTGACCTCGTAGCCTTGTAGTGCGCTTTAATGGCGGCCGAATTGCGCCGACGCTTGGCCCGGCAGTCGCCGCCGCGCGCGTACCGCCATGCCGCGGTGGGGCACGTGGCGACTCGCAATCAAAAGCGCGTGGGATGAGCGCGTTGCGCGATCAGCGCCGCTTGCCTCGCTCCGAGAAATTGGACGCGTGTTGAAGAGGTAGGCGTTGTGCGTTGTTCGCCACCTACCAGCGCGCCTTGTAGGTTCGCGCGTTCTTCTTTCCAACTCGACTACCGAATCGCCGGAATTTGATCCGTCCGCGCCGAGCCCCAGAGCAGCGCAGCGTTTTTATAAGGTGCCGCATTGGGGAGGCACCTTCCTCGCTTTGCTTTTTGATCCGCCGCCGCTTGCGCCGCGCTAATTGTTAGGCCCATTGCCTTTGCCTTCTTCTTCTCCTTCCCTATCGTGAAGAGCAAATGGCTAGCCACGACGATGCCAGCCTACCACCCCGCAGCGTTCCTTGCCCACCCAAGGCGGGGACCCATCCTTCCTCGTGGTACAACCGATGTCGCGAGGGAGCTCGCGTGCCAACAAATTGTGGAACGCGGTGGAGCATCCGGAGGCTCGCCCCCGGTGTCGGGAAAAGCCGCATGACGAGGGGACGCCGCAACGGCTCGTGGATGAGGGGAAGATCGCATCGCGACGGGCTCGCTTGCCTCGCCGGCGAGACGGAGCCGGCCCGCCCTTAGAGGCAATTGTTTTTGTCGCTTCGATGCCGCCTTCGGATGCCTTGTACGTTGTTTGTGGCTAAGTCCGCGGCCTACCGCTTGAGCTAGCCCACCGACGCCCCACGCGATACTCCGCCTAGTCCGTTTTCACGCGGCGATGCGGACCGAGGGTGGCGCCTAGTGCGAGCCTATTTGCCACCCCGCATGATGCACACCGCCGCCCCGGGTTGGCGACGCGTGTCCAACTTCTGGTGTGGACTTCGTGCTCGGCGCCCCGCGACGTTGTTCCTCGTGCTAGCCTCGGCAGGGCGGGCGCCCGGCCGACGCGTGGTGGTTCTACTACACCGTGACCGACAAGAGCGGCTGCGCGCCGAGGTGGGCCAATCTCGCTCAACAAGACGCCAAGTCCGGCGGAGATTGACGACACGCGAAAGCTACAGAGCCTCGTTGGTGTGGCTCGTCGCATGAGCGCGCGCAACCTCGGTCGAGGAGTTCACGATGCATGGGGCGCGCCACCGCCCTCCCGGGGAAGTATGTTGCGCAGAATGGCCCCGCGGGACGGGTTCGATCCGCTCGCGTTCTCACGCGCCGCCCCCGCACCTTGTAAGTCTCCCAAGACGCCCTTGCCTCGCTGGGTTCCGCCACTGACGTGATTTCGCAGCGGCTCGCTAGAAGATGCGAGCGCAGCCGCGGGCGCTTTCTCGCCCGCATACACTTAAAGAGCACCGAAGCCGCGAGGCCGCGTCCAGCGGCTAAACAGGCGGATAAACCGCACTCGCGAGGCTATAGGCATTGCCGCGCCTCGAGCGCATGATGCCGAAGAGCTCCCGCCGACTCCCGTGCCGTGAAGGTGATAGCCCGCAGGGGTCGCTTCACGACGCCGTGCCCGCTCCCGCTATCGATGCAACCCGGCAGCCTCTGCGGTAGCTCGGTTGAGGCGGAGCGGCATCGGCGCGGGCCCGCCACACCGCCGAGGGCGCACCGCCGCGATTCCCAAGACTCGCCGCCGCCACGAGCCCGCGTTTCGCTTGCGCCACCGCTGAATTGGACCCCGCCGACCGGGGGTAGCGCCGCCCCGCGAACAAACCACGGGGCGGTGCGCCATCAACCGTAGCGCCGACGAGGGCGTGCTCTCGCGAGGAAGCCGCGGGGCGACAATGATCGAGGTGGTTCGCTGTGGAAGAATCGCCGCGCCATCGCAGCGTAACGCCGACGCAGCCCCCCGCCAACGAGGGGTTTGCCCATCATGCGGGCCTTGCCGCGGGATTACGGCGGCCGGCGCGCGCCAAGACCTTCTCCCAACTCGCTGAGGCCCCGTGTCCCCGGTGGTCGACCGGTGCCGCTTCGCCGTGGCGAGGCGCAGGAGGTAGGTGTGAGTCCTTTCTCCTTGACTTCGCGAGGCTTTCTCCGACCGCCGCCATTCTCGCCGACATCGCGAGACGACGCCTCCGGCGCGCGAAGGATCGAGCAATGGAGGTGTGCGCGGTCGGAGCCGTGCAGATGCCCGCCGGCGTTCTTGCCGCCGACGTGGCCGTGGCGCGTAAATCCCGGCGTGCCGGGCCGGGCTCGCCGCCGGACTTGCTCCTCGCCGAGATATTTTGCGACCACCGCCGCCGCTAAGCGTGCGCGACAACGGCCTCAACCGAGAGGTGCCGTCGCCATGCACCGGGACCTCCGGCGCCGCGGCAGTGCCTCCGAGATGAGGGTAAGTATGTGCACTTCAGCTTGTACGGTATGGTTAGCCGTCACTGATTCGTTGTTCTGCTGACACTTGCCCTTAGCCGGTCCTTTGACGAGGCCCGCTCGGGAGCAAGGGCTCGAGGCCCACCTCCACGGCTTAACATCGCTATCGCCACGGCGATGACGAACCGCGCTACCGAGGCTGCCCGGTGGCCGCACGTTGCAGCCACGGAGGCGCCGGACGCCGCACTGGGAACGCGCCGCTGCGGCAGCAGATCTCCGCCCTAGAAGGGAGAACGCCACCGGGCGAGGTCGCCGCCGAGAACCACCTTGCCTTGGGAAATGCGTCAGCGCGTGGCGGGCCATGGAGTCTCGAACCAGTTCCCTTCGGATCTCAGGCGCCCGAAAGTGCCGATACTACGCACCGCCGAGGCCTTGTCTGAGACGCCGCCGACGAGGAGGGGCCGGCGCTGTTTTCGTGGGCGCCAGACTTGGCGAGCATCGCAGCTATGTTGGTGCGTGCCGCCGCCGCTTCATACTCGTGGTGTAGGCATACCATGAGCTAACGAATCTCAATCGGATCTTCCCGACCGACCGAGGTTATGTCGACGCCATCCGCCTCCGGCTGGCCGCTCGCAACTTCCACCAACGGATCTGGGCCGCCGGGAAGGTGCGCGAGTCGCCGCGGCAGCAGACGCGATGGGGAGGGACCTCTCCGATGGCTTGAAGGGGTCCTGAGCGCCGTGGCGATGACGGCGCTGGCTCGCCCGCACCGCGCCAAGGCCGGCGCGGGTCGGGTGGTGCCGGGTGATGTATCGTTCTACGCATGTGACCATGTAACCCTCTTCTTTCGCAATGGAACCAAGTAGTACTTTATGCTTGGTGTTACTCGTCACGGACGTGAAGGATGTGTATGCATCTCGCTTGTGCCCGTGGAGCGCGCGCGTGGATGCTAACTCGACGCTATGCGCCCTTATAGTTCGAGACTCGCGCGGCGAGCCAGGCTCGACGCCACGCCTTATTTAGAGTTCAGGACTATTGCGCGCGAGCTAGGCTCGACGCCACGACTTCTTTATAGTCCGAGACTCGCGCGCGAGCCGGGCTCGACGCCACGCCTTATTTAGAGTCCGTGGACTATTGCGCGCGGAGCCAGGCTCGACGCCACGCCTTCTTTATAGTTCGAGACTCGCGCGCGGAGCCAGGCTCGACGCCACGCCATATTTAGAGTCCGTGGACTATTGCGCATGGAGCCAGGCTCGACGCCACGCCTTCTTTATAGTCCGAGACTCGCGCGCGAGCCAGGCTCGACGCCACGCCTTATTTAGAGTCCGTGGACTATTGCGCGCGAGCCAGGCTCGACGCCACGCCTTCTTTATAGTCCGAGACTCGCGCGCGAGCCAGGCTCGACGCCACGCCTTATTTAGAGTCCGTGGACTATTGCGTGAGGAGCCAGGCTCGACGCCACGCCTTCTTTATAGTCCGAGACTCGCACGCGCGGAGCTAGGCTCGACGCCACGCCTTCTTTATAGTCCGAGACTCGCCGCGGAGCCAGGCTCGACGCCACGCCTTATTTAGAGTCCGTGGACTATTGCGCGAGGAGCCAGGCTCGACGCCACGCCTTCTTTATAGTCCGCAGACTCGCACGCGCGAGCTAGGCTCGACGCCACGCCTTATTTAGAGTCCGTGACTATTGCGCGGGGAGCCAGGCTCGACGCCACGCCTTCTTTATAGTCCGAGACTCGCGCGCGAGCCAGGCTCGACGCCACGCCTTATTTAGAGTCCGTGGACTATTGCGCGCGCGAGCTAGGCTCGACGCTACTCCTTCTTTATAGTCCGAGACTCCCGCGCGGAGCTAGGCTCGACGCCACGCCTTATTTAGAGTCCGTGGACTATTGCGCGCGGAGCCAGGCTCGACGCCACGCCTTCTTTATAGTCCGAGACTCGCGCGGCGGTGCCAGGCTCGACGCCACGCCTTATTTAGAGTCCGTGGACTATTGCGCGCGGAGCTAGGCTCGACGCCACGCCTTCTTTATAGTCCGAGACTCGCGCGCGCGAGCCAGGCTCGACGCCACGCCTTATTTAGAGTCCGTGGACTATTGCGCGCGGAGCCAGGCTCGACGCCACGCCTTCTTTATAGTCCAGAGACTCGCACGCGCGGAGCCAGGCTCGACGCCACGCCTTATTTAGAGTCCGTGGACTATTGCGTGGGAGCCAGGCTCGACGCCACGCCTTCTTTATAGTCCGAGACTCGCGCATGAGCCAGGCTCGACGCCACGCCTTATTTAGAGTCCGTGGACTATTGCGCGGCGAGCCAGGCTCGACGCCACGCCTTCTTTATAGTCCGAGACTCCCGCGCGAGCCAGGCTCGACGCCACGCCTTATTTAGAGTCCGTGGACTATTGGCGCGCGGAGCCAGGCTCGACGCCACGCCTTCTTTATAGTCCGAGACTCGCGCGCGGTGCCAGGCCCGACGCCACGCCTTATTTAGAGTCCGTGGACTATTGCGCGCGGAGCTAGGCTCGACGCCACGCCTTCTTTATACTGAGACTCGCGCGCGGAGCTGGGCTCGACGCCACGCCTTATTTAGAACTGCGGACTATTGCGCGCGGAGCCAGGCTCAACGCCACGCCTTCTTTATACCGTGAGAGTGCGCGCACGGCGCCCCCGCCGCGCCTTATTTATACTCAGAGTGCGTATGAGCCAGGCTCGACGCCACGCCTTATTTAGAGTCCGTGAGACTATTGCGCGCGGAGCTAGGATCGACGCCACGCCTTCTTTATAGTCCAAGACTCGCGCGCGCGAGCCAGGCTCGACGCCACGCCTTATTTAGAGTCCGTGGACTATTGCGCGCGAGCCAGGCTCGACGCCACGCCTTCTTTATAGTCCGAGACTCGCGCGCGGAGCTAGGCTCGACGCCACGCCTTATTTAGAGTCCGTGACTATTGCGCGCGGAGCCAGGCTCGACGCCACGCCTTCTTTATAGTCCGAGACTCACGCGCATGAGCTAGGCTCGACGCCACGCCTTATTTAGAGTCCGTGGACTATTGCGCGCGAGCTAGGCTCAACGCCACGCCTTCTTTATACTCAGAGCGCGCGGCGGCGCCCCCGCTGCGCCTTATTTATACTCCGAGAGTGCGTGCGGAGCCAGGCTCGACGCCACGCCTTATTTAGAGTCCGTGGAACTATTGCGCGCGGAGCTAGGCTCGACGCCACGCCTTCTTTATAGTCCGAGACTCGCGCGCGGTGCTAGGCTCGACGCCACGCCTTATTTAGAGTCCGTGGACTATTGCGCGCGAGCCAGGCTCGACGCCACGCCTTCTTTATAGTCCGAGACTCGCGCGGCGGAGCTAGGCTCGACGCCACGCCTTATTTAGAGTCCGTGGACTATTGCGCGCGAGCTAGGCTCGACGCCACGCCTTCTTTATAGTCCGAGACTCGCGCGCGAGCTAGGCTCGACGCCACGCCTTATTTAGAGTCCGTGGACTATTGCGCGCGCTTAGCGCGATGTGGATGCTCTGGAACAGCAACCTTTATTGAACTCCCGCTTGCGCGCGAGCATCGCTTAATCAACAGCCGGTGGCCCTACGCCATCGTGGCCGCTTCTAGGCGTAGTATCGCCGCAACCCGTCCGCTGCCCATGTGTGCCGAAGGCTTGTCCTTCAAGCGTGGCGAGGCGGCACGCCCCTTTGGCAATGCCTCCGCTACGATGTAATCGCCTCCCACTTGATTCCAGCCTGCCGACTTGCCGCTCAAGCGCTACTCGAGGACGAGGTCCCGTGCTTGAACCCCGCGCATATAGAGCGTCCCAGCACGCATTGTCCGCCGCGCATTTCTCGACGTGGTGGGCTGCGCTCACCCGTATCCCGCCGAGGAGGTCCAAGGACACACGCGCCTCTTCGGTGCTTGGACGAACCGCTCGCGAGCCGGCCTTAATTTCTCTGGCGCCATTGCTTCGCCAAGAGGAGCTTGAATGGCGAAATCCCGCTGGCTAAGCATCGCAGCGGTTTACCACAAAACGCTGTGGAAGCTCGTCGCCACTTGCCCTCTCGCAATCCCACCAGCGCTTTTTGATGGCGGCAGATGGCGCCATTCGCCTGCTCGACCGCCCGCTGGATCGGGATGCCTTACCGAGGCGAATCGAGGGTGATGCCCATACCGCCACAGAATACTTGAAGAGGGCGGCGCCAATCGCAGCCATTGTCGATCGTGAGCTCCGAGGTACCCCGGCGACATATGATGTTTTGCCATAGAAGCGCTGATGGCCGCAGGTTACTTTGGCGTGAGCGACGCCCGCCACCGGAGAAATACTCCAGCTACGACCACCACGAACCGAGGTCCCCGAGCTCGCAAGTGGTCCTATTATGTCGACCCCAGCCACGCCAAAGGCTGCATCGGGGATTGGGTTGAGGCTTGTCGGGGCTCGTGGATGATGCGCGCCATCCATTGGCACCTTTGGCACCGGCGACGAGGTCCTGGGCGCGTGATGGCAATCGCCAAGAGAAGCCTCGCTCAACGCTTGCCGACTAATGACCTCGCGCTGTGGGATCCGTGATACGCCGCGTGGATTTCCGCCAGAGTTCCTTTCCTTCCTCCATCGAGGCGCGGCAGAGCGCGCGCAAACGCCTCTTCTTGTAAAGCGCCCTTCAAACACTGGAAGGACCGCGCGCGGTGCCGCAATCATCGCAGCTCGGCAGGTCCTCCGCCAGCGAGGCCTTGTAAAATTTGAAAATGGGCTCCCGCCAATCTCCCGCCGATCAATGCGTGGACAAGCGCCGCGTCCGGTTGTCCCGCACGATGGCCGCTTTGCTAACACTCAGAAATGCGCCCGGGGCAGCTTGTTGGTCGGGCCGCTTTGGCGAGGGCATCCGCCGCCATTCTCCGCCGAGGATGGCCTTGACGGTGACACCTAAAGTGCCTTTTCTCGCCTGCATCGCCACGAGGTACTTGGCCAACTCGTGGTCCTTGGCTTGATATGACTTGTCCACATGGCCGCCACCAAGCGAAGTCGGTGCGACCAACACCCGCCTCACGCCGCCGCCTTGAGCTTCGCTAGGCCAAAGAGCAGCGCCTCGATTCGGCCGTGTTGTTGGTGGCGGAAGGCAGGCGCCGAGTACAAAGAAACGCCGCCCTCAGCGTGATTTATCACCGCCCCACGCCCGCACCGCGACACCGTAAGCCCCGCCGATTGTAAGCGCCCAGACGGGTCATCGTGCGCTCGCCGTTGGGGCTGGGTCCATTCGGCGAGGAAATCCGCCAGACTTGGGATTTAATTGCCGTCGCGGGCATACGCCAAGGAGAAGGAGCGAGCTCGCGCCCATTTACCGATACGCCTGTGGACTTTGTTGTGTAGCATCTCGCCGTGGGGAATGAGGAAGGCACGTGATCGGTGAGCGTAAAATAATGCCAAGCTTCCGGAGGCCATGACCAGCGCCAGAGGCGAAGCTTCCAGCCCGTATCTTGTCTTGGCGCCTTGAAGGGCTTTGAGACAAAGTAGACGGGCCGCTGCATGGCGCCTTCTAAGACGAGGACGGATCGACGCGCGGCCGACGCAGCCTGTAGAGCAGAGGGAGCTCGTGCCGGGCGACAGAGTGGGAGGCTTGCCAGTGCCGCTTGAGCTCGCTGAAGGCCTTTGCGCAGCCCCGCCCTAACGAAACCCCTCGCACCGCGCGAGTGTCTTGAAAACGGCAGCAGTCCCGCCCGCCGCTCGACAGAAGCGCGCATCGCCGCCATGCGCCCGCCACCTCTCGACTCCTCTCGTGTCTTGGGCGGTCGTGATACCTGCATTAGCGCCCACTTTGTCGGGTTCGCTCGATGCCCCGCCCGACACAAGGAAACCGAGGAGTTTGCTCGCCTGCACTCAAGACACATTTGTCGGGTTGAGCTTGATGCCCGCTTCCGAGGTTGTCGGTCTCCTCGAGGTCCCGACCGTAGAGCAAGTTGCCGAAGTTTTGACCACCACGCCATCGACGATGCTTCGACGCTCTCCCGAGCCGGGCGCCAGGCAATGGTGACGAGGCGGTGGTAGGTAGCGCCGCGTTTTTCGCCAAAGGGCATTCGACAAAGCGTAACGCCCCAAGTGGTGTGATGAAACCGGCCTTCTCTCGCTGCCTTCGCCATGTATACCGGTGGTAGCCGACTAGGCGCCCAGAAACTCATGAGTTCGCACTCAGCAGCGCGCCAACCACCGATCGATGCGTGGCAAGGGATAGTTGTCCTCGCACGCCTTGTTGAGTGCCGTGAAGTCGGCGCACATGCGCCGTGCCCGCTAGCCTTTTTGACTAGCACCGGGTTAGCGAGCCATTCTCGATGGTGGACTCGCGATGACCCCGCGCAAGAAGCTTTGCCACTCGCTTGGCCGCCGCCGATCCATCGACATACGCCGAGCTCTGCTTGACCGCTTGGCATCGGGCGAACCGCCAAACGATGCTGGATTACCGCGATCCACGCCTTGATGTCCTCCGGGACCATGCGAAGACATCCACGTTGTTCAAGCACCGAGCAGCTCCTCGCTCGACTTCGTGGAGCTCTTCGCCAATGGAGACAACCGCCTCCGCTCGAGCGGCACCTTTCTTGACGCCGCCGGGCCGAGGCTTGGGCGCCCACCGGGCGGAGGGCTCCAGCACCTAGCGCGCCGAGAGGGCATGCACGGGCGATGCGAGACGCGCTGCCGCTTTCGCACGCCTTGCCGTGTCCCGACGCCAAGATGGTGATGACACCTCCGCCCGGAGCTTTACACACAAGAAGGCGTGGTGGGATTGCTCAAAGAGTTGATGGCGGTCGCCCCGCATGGCGCTAGGGTGCTAGATATCTACGACGCCAAAGGTGACATGCTCGTCCGGATGTTACCTTTGCTGCCCTCCCGACGGAAGGTGACAGAAGGGAAACGTGCCCCGTGGCCAGCAACGCGCTGACCCTCGGCCTTGAAGTAGAGCTCCCGCCGCTCCACCGGCCGGGATTGCCATGCGGTCGAGGGCGCTCATGAATAAGATGTTCGCGAGCTTCCCCGCCGACAAGGACGCGCTTGACTTCGCAGATGCTATGTGGGCCCGGATGACTAGAGGGTCTTGGTGGGGTACTCACGCCTAGCGCTGCTCAAGTCGGCGGTGATGCCGCGGGCGGCATCCACACCGCGCCGCTCCCGTGGGTTTTTGAGGAAGAGCCTCCGTGATGACGTTGACGGTGGCGATGTCGCGCGCTCCGCCGCGGTGTGGCCCGTGGGGCCATCCTTGGCCCCGCATGGGCTTCGCGGGCCGAAGGCGAGACCGAGACCCGGCCGCCACCCTCCGCAGCTCCATCACCGCGATGCATGCCCTTGTGTAATGATCGCCGTAGCCGTACTCGCACCACTTACCATAGCGCAGAGCTCCGCGCTCGCGCGCGGTTGGTCGGGTAGTCAACTCCACCTCCGACCCTCGCCCTTCGCGAGGCGGGTCGGGTCCTGGCGGGTGCTCGTGGCGAGGACGTGATGGGCCGTCACGACCAGCCGGCGGCGCCGAGGTTTGGGCCTACATCGCGACGATCCTTCCTCAGACCGCCTCACCGCTCGGGAGGGCTGCCGGCTCTCTGCCACGGCCGACTTCGAGGAGAGGCCACCCGCCCCGACTCGCGGGGCCGCTCGCGGCGCAGGCCGAGGATAGTGATGCCGCGCTCCGCGCATCCTCCTCCGCCCGCGCATTCTCCATTTTGTCGAAGAGCTTGGCCACCGCCGTAATTGGCCTCCGCTGTATTCGCCATCCGCCCGCGAAGGCCCCGTATGGCTGCCTTAACGATGGTGATTTCATTAACATCATGTACCGCTTCAATTTTGGCGGCGCTTGAAGTAGTCCCGCCGCCTCCGAGGGTCCTTGCTTCACGGCGAAGAGTTGGTCCGCATCGATTCGCCGAGATGATACCTTGAAATTTGGATCGGCCGGTCGCGGTCGTTCGTTTCACGCATAGACGGAGCCGCTCTATGGTAAAACCAAGAGAGCGCTGCCCGCAAAGGCGAGGGGAGTCCTTCGCCGTGGTGTCGCCTCCGCCCGCGCCTCGATCGCGTTTCAGACACGCGCACGAACTCGCGGGATCCGTGTCGCTTTATACGAGCCGATGGCGCCAGGGAACTTGAAGTCTTCGCCACGCCGCCGCTGCAGCCCCGCCGAGAGCGGGACTCGATCCACGCGCCGCAGCCGCACGCCATTGAGACGGGGCTTCGCGATCGCCCGCTTTTTCCGGCGCGGCTCGACGCTGTTGTCGCACAGCCGGCCGACTCGAGCCTCTTGTATATCTCGACGGCCCAAGCGAGGGCCCTCAGCCCCGCCGAATGCGTTGAGGGCCGCCAGGCGCTTCCATCCCCGTGGTGGTGGCGACGGGTCGGCGCCGACGGTCGGTTGTCGCCGCACCTGTCGACGCCTTGGACCGTGGGGTCCGCCTCGTAACGCCACGGTAGGTTGATCGCCGCGTGTCGTGACGAGGTTGGCCGCCGCCACGCGAACGCCGACGTTTTCGGCCGCCGCGATCGCATCGCCACCCGCGTCGCGCCGCATTGCCGACGCGGAGTTCTCGTACTTCGCGTGCCCGCCCGCCGCTTTCTTTTCCTCGCCGCCGAGGAAGCTTTTTCGTGCCATCTTTTCTTCTGCTTCAGCTTGTCTTCGCCCTCCCCACGGACGGCGCCAATCTGCTGTGGCTGCACTCAAACAGAGAGAGAAGTGGTAGTGGAGAGTGATGAAGATAAGTGTAATGGCCTGGCCTCTCCCATGGCTTACTCGATATATATATATATACTCATGGGGAGTGCTTTTACAGCTTATACCCTTACATCCGGTCATCCTCTGGGGCGCTTATGTCATTACACAAGGCCTATTCTGGGCCTTATAGTCTTCTACCGGGCCTGCTGGGTTTAGGTGGGGGCCACCCCTACGACAACACCAAAATTGCAATAGGAGAAAGTGAGCATGTTATGACTCATTGGACATCTAATCTTGTAATATGTTCGTTTTACAATAGATATACACCGATGTGATTCCATGAGTCCAGAATAATTTCAAAGCAACACATATACTGTGTTCTTAGTCTACTTCAAGGAAACTTGACAAGATATCTTTGTTCACTGCTTTGTAACACGCACTGAGTCATCAATTCTCAACCATGTACCTCGTATATCTTTGACGATCATATATAATGCCCAGAGAATGATGCATTTTCAGGTCCAAATGTACAAACACAAAGATACAAGAAGTAAAGAGGAGGGTTATCACCACCGAGTCACAAAAGGAACCATGTCCAATATATCGTGAAAAGTGATGCATTTGTTAACCTTGCCGCATTTCCCCGATCAAGCAAGAAAAAGTTCACTTAGTTCCTTCATATAGAAAGGGTCGTACCTATGTGATTGTAGTGTAGCTAGAGCAAAGAAACAACTAAACACAAGTCATATAATAAGTGATCCAACCAATGAATCACATGCTTGCAAAATTGCCCAAAATGTGCTTCATTACATTTTATTAGAGGGTTTGTTGCAATTTGAAATAAGGTGCAGAACATAACATCATGAAATTCTATTACAATTTAGTCAATTCAAGTGACAATTCTCAAATATTGATAAATGTATATCTCACGACAACACAAGTGTGAACATATGCTTCCAAACATGTAGCTGAATATTTGTCATAATACAAACATTTATCGGGAACAGATCAATATGGCATGAAATACAACAATACCGAATCTTTTCGAACTACACGTAATATGTTCGCACTCATTCACACTAAGTTGTTTTCTAGCTTGACATAAGCGTAACACCGCAGTAAAGATTTAGGAGGCTTTGATATCGTGAAAGGGTCAATGTCCGGCTGACATGGATGGTGGGAGCAGGGGACTGAGCCCTGTGGGAGGTCAGCCGCTATCAACTACACAACAAAGCAAAAATCAAGCGCATAAAGATAATCTAATGTCATGAAATTCACCAATCAAGAAAAATGGAGGGGAACACATTATGATCAAATCACACACAAGACAAAATTGGCTTGTGGTAACAGATCGATTGAACGCCATTTCATCAAACACGTTAGCAAAAGGAACATCAATAATACCTCGATTCGATATTGATCCGCACGCAGATGCTCCTCAACGGGCCAGAAATTCTGCCGCCGGCAGCCGCAAACGACGGCGGCGTGTGTGCGTAGTCCGGGAAGCGCCGCCGGCGGAGGGGTCAAGAGCGGAAGGATCGGCACCGCCGCAGCGCTATCATCGCGGCCCGCAGGACTCGGCGACCCGCACTCATCCCGAGCCGTTCTGTGACCTCCGCAGCGCAGCGGTGGCGCTGCGCAGAGGCTCGCTGCAGCAGCAGCCGCGCGCGCATTGTTTTTGTTAGCCGCCTCTTGCCGGTGGTCCGTGATCGATGGTGGGCGAGTGACGACGATCTTGTCCTTGCTGCAGGTGCGTAGCCGTGGAGCGCCGGCCGGCAAGTAGCGCGATAATGGGGAGGGGAGGAGGCGTTGGCGAGCAAAGCGATGAAGGAAAGGCGCGGGATGGGCAGGAGAAGGCGACCGACAGGCAGAGCGGCAGAGTAGGGAGGAGGAGGCGATGCGGGGTGGGGAGGAGGCGGCGGCGGCGAAGCGGAGGGGTGGGGGGAGGAGGAGGAGACGACGGCGGAGCGGAGGAGTAGGGGGAGGCGGCGGTGGTGGCGCGGGGTGGGGAGGAGGAGGAGGCGGCAGCGGCACGGAGTGGGGAGGAGGAGGCGAGGTCGGAGCGGGGGAGTGGGGGAGGAGGCGGCGGCGGAGCGGAGGGTTGGGGGAGGAGAAGGCGGCGGCGCAGCGGAGGAGTAGGGGCGGAGGAGGCGGCGGCGGAGCGGAGGGATGGGGGAGGAGGAGGCGGCGGCGGAGGGAGGGGAGGAGGTGAGGGCGCAGTGGCGGAGAACGGCGGCGTGGAGAACGTGGGGAAGACGGGGAGAAGATTGGGCGGAGAACGGCGGCGTGGAGAACATGGGGAAGACGGGGAGAAGATTGGGCGGAGAACGGGGGGAACGTGGGGAAACGGGGGAGAAGCATGGGCGGAACGAGAGAAGCCAATTGGCAGGTGTTTTGTCAATTGGGCCCACGTGTCAGCGTAGCTTCTTTTTCCTAGAAGGGGTGAGGAGGGAGGCCGCACCAACCACCAACTCCTTCTTTTATAATAGTAAAGATTTCGTACGATTTTTACAACAAACAATTCTATTTTGCAGGATTTAAAAAAATCTCGCTTTCCAATCAGGGCCTATCGGTGGGACTGAATTAAGAGTCTGTTTGCACATTCAAAAAAAATACTTTGCACCTTAAAAATACTGTTCACAAATACTTAGCAAATTCTCATGCCTTTTAGATATGATTTTTTGAACTACCCTAATTAACTCTAACCGTTTCCTTTACTTTGTGTTTCCTCATTGTTTGTGCTTGAATTTTACTGGAGGGTGTTTTAATCATATTTTTGTCGAAAGTATGATTTACTATAATGTGTGTGTTGTAGGGGTGGCCTCCACCTAAGCCCAGCCGGCCTGTTAGGAGGTTGTAAAGCCCAAAGATGGGACATGTATAACGACATAAATGCCTTTGAGAGGGATACTTGGGTGTAAGGATATAATTGCAAAACACTCCTGTGAATATATATATATATATATATATATATATATATATATATATATATATATATATATATATATATATATATATATATATATATATATATATATATATATATATATATATATATATATATATATATATATATATATATATATATATATAGACGTTGAATGGGACACCTAGGTGCCTGCACACCCAGGCTCCCCGTTAGATTGCTTTTAGATACGTGCAGAGCAATGGTATGTATGGTATGTAATATATTAGGCATGCTAAATCAATCATAGAAGGAAAGTCTTAATCATGGATGGAAAGTCTCAATCACATTAGCACGCATCTAAAAGCAATCCAAAGGTAGGAGACTAGGTGTCCGCACACCTAGGTGCCCTCATTATTTATACTATATATATATATATATATATATATATGCCATCTAGGCCATGGGGAAGCCCTAAGTATTGCTCACCTACTCTCTACTATCATACCTCTCTCTCTGCTTGGTCTCAGAACCACAACAGCTACGCCATCCGTAGGTGTAGGATCGAAATGGCAACAGAGGGGGTGAATAGTGAGTGCCTCTTTAAAATTGCCCCAAGTATCCACACGCTACTCCTCTCCAATAGCTATAGAAGCTATGAAAAAGATCATATGCTTATTGGAAAAACATGGAGAAAAGCGAAAGAGAAATCGCCAAACAACCAAATGAAGCCGTAGCAAAAGCAAGCATCGCATGAGGCCGGTCGATCATAGCAGACGGCCCGACCGACCGCAAGCACGGCCGATCGCTTCATCGATCGCCAGAGGGCCACCGGTCGGACCGCCATGTAGTGGCCGGTTTGACCACCATGCACGATCGTTAGACCGGCCAAACTCTAGAGGTCCGACTACCCCAAAACAGAGCAATGATCAAGCTTTTGCACAAGAAACTCTCAAACAACAGAGAACTGGAAATTGGTTGAATGTCTGCTATTTTCCTCAGGCCAAAAGAACTAGACTTCAATCTAAATAGCTGATGGACCTCAGAAAACAAAGAAATGCAGACCAAGAACAAATGAAAAGGGGAATCACCGAAATTGTCAAGAAAGGTCTGCTGGAGGTCCAAAAATCCAAATTACTTGTGACTCTTGTAGTCATTGATCAAGTGACTCATAAATTGAGTAGGGAGTGATCTCATAACAAGAAGGAACAAGCAAATAGCAGTCTTTTAGCCAAGATAACCAGAGTACACACATCCCCTGACATCAAACCCTAGAGACATTGAAACAGAGGATGTCTGAGCAAGCAAGAACTCTAGAAGAAAATTGAAATCAAATGATTTCTCTCGGGTATAATCTAGCCAAGGGGCCTTGAGCACAAACCCAGTCTAGAGACAATCATTTGGCAGCTTCTCAAACAAGGAAACAACTCACAAACAGAGAGAAGCACAACCAGAAACCAAACACAGAGAAAAATGAGCAAGACTAAAACTCTCAAATGGATTCATTATCATGAATGCTTACAAGATAGGAATGATTACATGAGTTTTAGCTCACAGCCATCTCACTACTAACCCATACGCAATTGAGAAGAAAATGTCTGCTCACTACATGCTTCTTAAGATGAACACACGCAGGAGCTCAAGCACACACACAGAGCTTGCTCTGGCTAACTCCCTTGCTCACTGGCTTGAGAAGAAGGCAATACCCCGCCTCTTATCACACAACACACACCCTCAATTAGAAGTTCAAGAAGTGGCAGCCTCCATCCACTCCCTAACTCCCACACACTTGAGGCAAGTCCACTCACATGCAAAAAGAGAGAGGAGAACTAGGATTTGAGCTTTCCCTCCAAAACCTAAACTCCTCCTCTTTTCCACTAACGGGTCTCCAACCCGTTATCTTCAACCAAACCTGCTTCCAATTTTGCAGCCTCGCGCATTTTACCAAAATACCCCTACTGCATGTTCCTGGAAGCTTCCCGCAACCGGTACCTTGACCGCTCTCGACTCGACTCTCCCGAAGTCTAGTCCCGTCCGCTCACGCACACGCATCGCACCCGCATCCTCGACCGCCCTCGACCTCGCCTCCCTAAGCCTAGTCCCGATCCACCTCACCGCGCCCGTCGTGTCCACCCGACCGACCGACCAGACCTCCGACTCCACCGAAGTTTTGTCCTCGTCTGCTCCGCCGCACACGCATCAGAATCGACATCCAACCGCTTGGACCTTTGACTCTCCCCGAGCCTAGTCCCGGCCCTCTCATCGCGTTCGCCATGTCTACCACCGGTAGCTCCAGCCTCCAGCCTCGCCTCCCGGCCGCAACCACCTCAAGAAGCCTTTGATCATCTTCGCATCTCCGACCGCCCTGACCTCAACACCTCCCGTGCCTAGTCCCTGCACTCCCACGCTCACCATGACCTAGCTCCAAAGTCCTACACACACATAGACAAGCAAATCACACACAAAGACCGCATCTAAACAAAGATAATCAACAATAGCATTAGTAAAAAGGTACTCAACCCCGAATACCCAAAACAAACTCAAACTCTCTAACCCAAGCATCAATTACTCATCACAAACATGGGGATATTCCACATGGTCTCTCAGGGGAGAGACAAGAGCAAGGTCCAAGATCTGAAGAAGGATGGCACCAAAGAAAGCTTCATCATCGACGGCGGAGAAGAAGAAGAGGGGCGCGACGGAGACGTGCGCCAACACCAGGGCCTCAGCATCGGCGGCTACGGGCGCGGACGTTGACGCCAGTGCCGCAGCTACTAACGTTGATGCTCATGGTGCGACGATCGACCTCTTCGTCGGCGCGACGCTCGGCACTGGTAGCATGGATCGGGTTGTCAGGAGCGGTGACGCCGATGCATGTACAAGCGCGGCCACCACCCCCACATCCAACGTGGGAGCTCTAGGTGGCTCCGGCGGCAACGTCGACCTCGTCATCGACTTCGGAACCCACTGCACCGATGCGCCGAGGGGTTCCTGGGCGCAGGCCGTGGTCATGGCCAGCTCGACGGTGCAGCCCGCTGCTCCAACCGTCGCAGCCACATTGACGGTGGAGAGCGCTCTACTAACAACCTCAAGACGCCACGGCGGAGCCGCGCACTCCGTGGGCAAAGGCGGATATATAAGAGGCTCGAGCCAACAAGTTCGCCGGTGGCTACGCCGAGCCCACGCCAGAGTGGGTGGACAGCCACGACACCCTACCTCCGGGCCGCATCCCGCTGCGCCGCAGATCCGAATCGCCTCTTCGCGGGCTCGCAGCACGGTATGGCCGAGGGCTTCAAGTTCCCAATGCCATCGAACCGCATAAGGGCGACATGGACCTCGGAGTTCGTCCGTGTGTACGAGATCACCATCGGCCGCAGTGCAGCATAACACGACCTAGGTGAAGCGGCTCCTCGCGCTACAGGAGTGGCGCCTCTGGTTTTTCACCATAGAGCCAAACTCCATCTACGTGTGGAGAGATCCGCGACCACCTCTACAACAACTTTCAAGGAACTACGCCGAGCGCATTGACGCAGATCGCTCTTCACCGCCAAGTAAAAACCCTTGAGAAACTACAGAGTACTTCGCCGCGCTTGCTAAGGTACGCCGCCAAGTTAAGGACGCCAACGACAACCATTATCAATGCAAGAAGACAAGGCCTCCGCCTGTGGCCGTTGGTCGAGTACAACGCGCAGAAGCCAATCAAGATGGTCGCAAAGCTCTTCGACAAGATGGAAGAGTATGCGCGGGCGAGGAGGATGCGCGGCGCGCAAGGGCTTACGCACTTCGACACCGCCAGCGGAGGACACGCCGCAGTAGGAGACCCACCGGTAGGGACAACTCCCAAAGGCAAGCGCAGCAAGAGTCTTCGAGGACGCCCGAGCTAAGGTTGCTACACAACCGTGGCTCATCGAGTGGCAAGCCCAAGCCCAAGCGCAGCCAACGAGACCCTGTAGGTCCGATATGTTCGGCATAGAAGGCGCCAGACGCCGCCGCCATCGCGCGGGGGTCATGGAGGTCGGGCGGGACGCAGCCGGGCCGCGACGAATGACCCCGCACGTAACAGAAAATCAGACTATAGCATGTGGTGCGAGGTGCATGGCCATGGTGACCATTTCACACTGACATGCACCGCATCGTGGCATCGCGCGCATAACCGCTAGGATAGAGCCCGAAGCGCGCCCTTACAAACTCAGCCCGCAGGGGCCCAACGCCGATCATCAATGTCATCTCCGAGGCTCGCCGAGGCCTCTCTGCAAGCACCTCCGGGGGTGGCGATTGGGAAATCTCCTTCATGCTCGCCGACGCCAGTATGGAATTCCCACCAAGATCCCCGTCATCCAAGCCGCCATTGCCGGCCGTGATGTTAAGCGTGTTCGCCGATGGGGCAGCCCATGAACATTCTGCTTGGGCGCCTTGACCAAATGGGGATCCCCGAGTCACTGGGTCCTCGAATCCCGCCCAAGGCTTCGGGGTCACCACAAGGTGTTGGGCCGTACACCTCCAAATCTCATTTCGCCAGGCGATAACGCCAGAGCGAACACGCCACCTTCGACGCCGATATCCCGCACCCATATAACACCATATTGGGGCGCCCAACCATCAACTCTTCGTATGTCCCGCACCACGGCTTATGTATGAAGCTCCCGAGTCCACAAGGTGTCATCACCATCTTCGTGACCGTGACTCGCCGACGGTGGAGTCCGGTGCTAGGGGCCTCGCATCGCAAGGTGCACGCCTCACCGACAAGTCAAAGCTAACACGCCGCCCGCTCCGGATGGACGCCTGCCCCCCGCCGAGGGTGGGGTTAAGAGGGTGCCTCTTCAAGCCAAAGGTCGCCTCAGGTCCATCGATGAGGGTCTTCTCGAGGTGGAGCAAGGTTTGCTCGGTTCTCTCGTGGTTCGTGTTGTCCCCGGAAGACATTAAGGGCGTGGACCGCGCCCTCATCGAGCACAACCTGGCGATCCGCCCCAACGCCAAACCAGTCAAGCAGAGGTTTTAGCGCATGTCCATCGACCGGCAGCAAGCAGCTAAGGTGGAGGCAGCGAAGCTTCTTCAGGCGGGAGTCATCCGTGAGGTCCAAAATCCGGATTGGCTTGCCAACCCGCATCGTGAAAAGGCCAACAGCGCCGGCGCGATGTGCATCGACTTCATCGCCCTTAACAAGGCATGCCCGAAGGACGACTACCCCTTGCCGCGCATAGATCAGCTGGTGGATGCCACCGCGGGGTGCGAGCTCACGAGCTTCCTGAATGCATACTCCGGCTACCACCAGATCTACATGGCCAAGGACAACGAAGACAAGACCAGCTTCATCACGCCGATTGGGACATACTGATTCGTCAGGATGCCCTTCGGCTTGAAGAATACGGGGGCAACATTCACCCACCTCACCACGCTACCGCTGCCCTCCCAGCTCGGGAGGAACGTGGAGGCTTATGTCGATGATGTGGTCATCAAAACCGCATACCTCGCCTCCCACGGTTAGGATCTCCAAGAGACCTTCGACAACCTCAGAGAGCAAGCATCAAGCTCAATCCGACAAGTGTGTCTTCAGCGTGCTGTGCAAGCTTCGGCTTCCTCATGTCCGGACGCGCATCCAGCGAACCCCGACACGCGACACGATCCTTGCTGCATGCCCGCTAAGCCGCTCTCGCCTAGGGCAACTGAGCGGGCCTCGCCATTCTTCAAGACCTCGCGATGCGATGTGTTTCATCGGGATGATGACTATGTGAAGGCCTTCGACAACCTCAAGAGGCACCTCGCAAGCCTCCCCACTTTGGTCGCCCAAGCGCCAAAGGCTCCCCTCCTACTTTACCTCGCCGCTACAACAACAATGCCGGTCCGCCGCCCTGTCCTCAAGGAGGGCTCTCTTCAGCGCCCCATATACTTCATCTCCGAAGCCCTCCGAGGCGCCAAGATGCGGTATACGGAGCTGGAGAAGTTGGCATACGCGCTGGTCATGGCCTCGAGAAAGCTCTGGCATTATTTCCTGGCCCATCCAATCACGGTGCCATCCTCATTCCATCCGCGAGATGCTACATAATAAGGAGTCCACGGGCGCATTGGCAAGTGGGCGCCGAGCTCACGCCGCTCTCCTTGACTTACGCCGCGAATCGTGATTAAATCCCAAGTCCTGCGACTTCCGCGAATGGACTCGCCGCCCAAAGACGCCCAATGTACCAGAGGACCCGTGTGGATGCTCAATACCGACGGAACTACGGCACTTCGAAAGGCCGGGCGTGGGGGTAGTGGTCACTACACCGAGGGCACCGCCGCTGTACTTTCGCGATCTTGGATTTTCGCCACCAACACCCGCCGAGCACGCAGGCAATCGCCGCTGCTGTGAAACTCAAGGCTCTTGGTGCGCGATAGGTCCTTGTCCGCACCAACTCATGCTTGGTGGTGGGCCATGTGGACAAATCTTACCAAGCCAAGGACCCTGAATCGCCAAGTACCGCAGCCGAAGAGCGAAGGAGCGACACTTCCTGTCACGGCCAAGGCCATCCTTGCGTGGATAACAAACAAGATGACATTCTCGCAAAGGCCGCCACCAAGCCAGCCTTCCTCCCGAGGGAGCATTCTACAAGGTCCTGCCCGCGGCAGTCATAGCTCAGGACAACCGCGACACGGCTCTCGTCCACCAAATTACCCAGTAGGGTGACCGACGGGAGCCTATCTACGCTTTCTGCAGCATCGCGAGCCGACGACTTCTAGAGCTCGCGGCAAAGATCGTGCTAGATCCTTCTAGATGCTCGACAGTGTACTCTACAAAAGGGAGTCTACGCCCCACTCCTACGATGCCTTTCTCGTGAAGAAGGAAAGCAACTTCTCGCAGAGATCCATGCGGGGCTCTCTGGCTCGCACATCGCGCCAAGGTCGCTAATTGGCAAGGCATTTATGCACGCCTTCATCGCCAACCGCCGTTGTCGACGCCAGCAAGACCTCGTGTGCCGCCGCCAAGGTCGCCAATGGATGGGCGGTCATTCGCAAACCTCGACGAGCTTGCACCTATACCGACGCCGTTGGCCCACTTACCCGCCCCGGGACCTCCGGTTCGCTGTAGTCACCTTGGAGTATTTCTCCAGTGGCTAGAGGTCGCCGCCCGCTAGGATAACCTCCGCGCCATGCAGCGCTTTGGCGTAACATCATATGCCACTTTGGAGTACCTAGGAGCTCACCGAGACAATGGTCTACACCGACTCGCCCCATTCAAGGAGTTCTTCGACGCATGGGCAACACACTCGATTCGCTGGTCGGGCACCCACACCCAATGGAGCGGCCGAGCGGCAATGGCGCCATCTCCGCCGAGTCAAGAAGCGCCTCGCCGGCTACCAAAGGGCAAGTGGGCGCACGAGCCCATAGCATACTTTAGTCCTCTCGCACAACGGTGACACGTCCGATGGGATTCACGCTGCTCAAACTCCTTCGACGATGAGGTAGTGACGCCAAAGAAATTAAGGCCAACTCGAGGAGGGTCTCGCCCAAGCACCGACAAAGAGCGCCAATCGCCCCGGATCTTCCCGACGCAGATTGAGTGAGTGCCACCTAGCACGCCGTGAAGCACGCACTCCAATGGCGCGGCGCGCGAGATCGCACCGATACTCACGAGTTCCACCGAGATCTCGCCTCAAAATGGCGCTCCATGCGAGACTATTGGCAAGTTGGAGTCCGCGGGAGGGCCCATATATCGCCGCCGCAGCCTTGCAACGGGAGCTTATCGCCGCAACGCTAGGAGGACGTACACTCGCCATTACACATGGAATGCGCATAGCCGCAGCGATACTATGTCTATGACCGAGCGGCTCGAGCAAGGTCGCGACTCGCTTTGTAAGACGCCGCCTGCAAACGGGAGATTAATAAAACCAACCGCTTGCAAACCTTTCTCATTCTCAAGACAAAGACACGCGTAAACGCGCGCACTCTTCATGAGTATAACAAAGACACGCTGTAAACGCGCATACTCTCAGAAGTATAAACAAAGACACGCGTAAACACGCCGCACTTTGTGAGTATAAAATAAGACACGTGGGAGACGACGACGGAGGCCCGCCCCGCGGTACTTACGGAGTATAAACAAGACACGCAGAGGCCCACCTCCGCAGCACTCTACGGAGTATAATAAGACGAGCGGAGGCTCGCCTCCGTGCACCGCACGGAGTATAAACAAGGCGCAGCGAGGCACGCCCGAGTGTTCATTGCCAGGCGCAGCCCGCCGCCACCACTTCGGCGGTAGGGGACGAGCGCCGAGCGCCACTGCCAGCGCCAGCCCGCCGCCACCACCCGGCGGGTAGGGATGGAGCGCCGAGTGTCTACTTCGCCAGGCGCCAATTCCACCGCCACCACTTCGAGGGTAGGGACGGAGCGCCTAGGCCCACTGCCAGGCGACAGCCCGCTGCCACCACCCGCGGGTAGGGACTAACGCCGAGCGCCCACTCGACCAGGCGCACCCGCTGCTCCACTTCGGCGGGTAGGGACGAGCGCCGAGCATCTACTTCAGCTAGGTGCCAGCCCGCTGCCACCATTTCGAGGGTAGGGACAGAGCGCCGTGTTAATGGAGCACTAAGTCCCACGAGTTGACTGGAGGCAGTGCAATCGAGAAAAGCGACTTGAGGCAAGTACCCCAACCAGCCTTTATCGCATTCATAAGGGAATGATTACATGGATTTGACAACTACATTTGCGGAAGGCTAAGGTTTACATGTGCCTTCGAGTGCCTAAGGTCGCTACTGCTTGACTCCACCTTAACATACTTCGCCGCCGGTATCACCCGCAAGTCCGAGTCGCCTGTGTTCCGGCCTCTTCCGCCATGCCCAACGCCAAGATGCCGCCGAATCATGTGATCCGAAGTACCAATCAACTCTATCAAACATCCGCCGAGCAAAAATAGTACACATCGCCGTAACGCTTTGGGCAACACCATTTCGCTCATGCAAAGGAGGGGGCCACAGGCGCCACCATACAAACCGATACATAGCAATGCACGCCACACCCGACCCCGCCATCACACTCGCGGTCCGCGCCATGCCCAGGACGCCGCACCATCTTCGCGCGCCGGGAACTTTGTCGAGCCACCGCCAAAGTTCCTCCCTATGCAACGTCCGCCGCAGCCTGCTACCTGGCCGCGCCTCCCGATGTAGCCCCAGATCCGGTCAGAAGACCCGCACGGCGAGCCAGACGGCGCGAACGGCCCTAGACATCGCCCGGCCCGCCGGCAGCCCAGCCAGGGTCGCCAGCTCGTCGATATGCTGGCACCCTCGGTTTTGGAGCATGGCGAAGGCAACGTAAGCGCTAGCAAAGTCGCAGTGGTCACCGAAGGCCTTGGTGCCACAGAGGGCAAGGCCCGAGCCCTCTCCAATTCGCCGAAGTGTCCGCGCCAAGTCCTCGGGACCGAATGTTGGGTCCGGCACGCCGATGGAAAGGTCCTGAGGGCACCTCCAAAGACTCCATTGCCCCCACGCCGCCACCGAGCGCGCCACCCGTAGTCGGGTTCCTCTCCTCAAGGGACATGGTGAGCGGGCCTTCTCCTCTCCAACACAGAATCGCTGCTGAGCAAGCCGTCGTGCTCTCCGCCGCGCACGCTGGCTCCGCCGCGCACATTGTGCCTCCGCCGCTGCGTGCTGCACCTCAGCAGCGAGTATCTCACAAGATCGGAGATTGCCTCGCACTTTCCATCTCCAGCAGATAGATGCGCCGCCCTGGCGTGTGTGAGCCTCCCTGCAGATCAAAGCCGCCCTCTAGCACCTCCGCCATGGATATGTGCCTCCTCTAGCCGACTCCCACTTCTTGCGCTGAAGTTAGCGGAAAGATTTTCAGCAATGTGGCCTCGCATGAAGTTCACACCGCCGGTTGAGACCGCCTCTTCGAGCTTCTTCTACCGGCGCGCGCCATGGAGAAAGGCTAATAGGGACACGTTGGGACGAATACCTTCCGTCCGCGCCGCCAGTGCATAGACAACCAGCGCGACTATCGATTCGTGCTCACCGCGCTAACCCAGCTTCATAAGACCGCAAGACTCACCGATGAAGAGCGCTATGGTATCCGAGCCCACCAAATACGCCGACAAAGACGATCACCTCCTCCGCCGTGTGGCTCCATCTCGCCATGAGCAGCAAAGTAACCGCAAGACGGTCCATCGCCTCCTCCCGAGGAGAGCCTCGATCGCCTCCTCCGCCACAGACTCGCCCAAAGACACGGAGCAATGTGCTCCAAACTTCTCCGGCCTCCCATCATTTGTTGGCTTGCAGGGCTCGCGCCGCCAGAGGGTACTACCGGGTCGACGACACCAATCGCGCGGGCCGCAAGGCGCCACCGCTAGGCCGGTGAGCAGTTCATCGCGCAAGCCATTCTCCCTCGAAAGCGCATGACCAAATGAGTAGAGGCAGGGCGGATCGCGCCAAAGAAGCGGGAGAAAAGAGCACAAAATAACGGCAAGCGAGCAAATGACCAAGCGGAAGAACGCCGCGCGCGCGGGTGGGTATATAAAGCCCTCTCACCTCCCCACAATCGGAGGGCAACCGGCGGTAGCTCAATGTTTGGCTCCCACGACGGAAGCGCAACCATCGATAGCCGGAGGCGCACGCTGCAGTTACCTAATAGCGCACGACGCGCTAATAGCGCCCCGCCACACGCCACCCTCTCGAAGGAACGCGCGATCGCGTCGCGGCGATCGCCGATAATGCACGACGTACAATCGCGGCCCCGCCGTGTGTACCTTTCCATTGGGACAGCGCAGACGACCACAGCCGCTGACCCCGACACTCGTGGTCGCCGGATTCTCGCCGCCATTAAAATGTCGACTCGACCACGAGCTATTGGGCCGCATGTCGACTCGCGCTCATAGCGTGACTCTAAAGCACCCCGCGACGAAGTTCGCCGAGCCGCTCGGGGGAGACCCCGCCTACCGCATTGTGCACGGAGATGGCTCCCGCCGCGCCGGCTGTCCGCAGCATGAGCCCATCTCCGCTCGACTCGACTCCACGACCGGCGGGCCCCGTGGTCAAGGACGGCTTTGGCAACCCGCCGACTTTGTATCCTGCGGTGAGGTTGGGACCTGATCGGAAAATGAGACTCCATCCAACAAGACAGAAGTCCACAGCCGCGGGGACTGAGGGGGCCAAATGGCTCTGCAACATGGTTTCGGCCCGTGAATCCTTCACCATGAGAGGCTCTTGTTGTAGGGGTGGCCCCACCTAAGCCCACCTACTGTTAGGAGGTTGTAAAGCCCAAAGATGGGACATGTATAACGACATAAATGCCCTTGAGAGGGATACTTGGGTGTAAGGATATAATTGCAAAACACTTCACGTGAATATATATATATATATATATATATATATATATATATATATATATATATATATATATATATATATATATATATATATATATATATATATATATATATATATATATATATATATGCCATCTAGGCTATGGGGAAGCCCCAAGTATTGCTCACCTAACTCTCCACTACTATATCTCTCTCTCTGCTTGGTTTGTAACCACAATAAAGGTGATATTGTCAAAACTAGCAATTATTTGAGAATTAAGTGACTAGAAAAGGGAAGTTGTACCGACTCAAAAAAAGAAAAGGAAAAGGAAGTTGTAAAATCCCTGTGAAAACTCAGATTTTTTTGAACAAAATTAACAAAAAGGCCTATTTTAAAAAAAATAAGGTTATTGTTGCTAATTGTTTTAGGTTGTATACAAAACACTCATCAATTACACAACTTATTTTTGTAGCATCTGACCTTTTCAAGTATTCTTAAACTTTTTAAATATTGCAAAACACTTACGACACTATACCTTTTTAAGGGGTCAACCATTTCATTCCCTATAAGAGTTTTTGTTTTTATTACTTGTCTGCCAATCAACATTCTAATGGCAATGGAATTTCTAAGTCGCTCATCAAATTGTCACCGAGTACCTCGTCCATCCATGTATTAATAGTGGTATCCCTTATTTTGGAAAATGGTTAAAAACAATTGTTCTTTTGGCACCACTGCCTCGAGTGTTAGAAAACCTTACTTTCTTATAGTAGTGGATTTTGTTTAAAACCAGCTGAATGCATGTGCTTTGCTACGATAATAAGTATCATGTTACCTTATCACGATAAGTCAATGTTATCTGAATCAGCCTGCTCCATGTCTCAACTCCACTTCCGCGCTTGGTTGAGTTCTAACAAGCTATCGTTGTGCCTCCACCGTCGTGCTCAGCCTCACTGTGCTCAGTAGTGCTTGTATATGATTTTTCTTTTCTTTTGTTAAAGATTTTTAAGGGAGATAAATTTTGTTTGATGGAAAATGGTTTTTTTTTTGTTATAGGTTTGCTAGAGAGGTGGAAGGGGAAGGGGCGATTATCATCACCACTCACTTCTCTTTTTCAAGTAGCAGTAAAAGATTATCAATTGACATGTCATGTGTATGGAAAGGCTCATGCCATGAGTCGTCCTAAAGGGTAAAGGCTAGACATCCCGCCAACTCAGTAAAATTGACAAAAATGTTACAATGATGAGAATTTGCATACGAGGGGAGAACTGGTCGAAAGTAAATTAGTATAAAATAACTTGTAGGATATCGAAAATTATCCAACTTTCTGATGTGTGCTTTGCAGTTTTTCTTGAAAATCAGGCAATTTGCAAGTTCGTTATTCAGAAAAAACTTGAATTATCATGTTGGAAAACCAATGAATGATCAACTTTTGTTGGTAATTTTCTTGAAAGTGTTTAAAATGAATAAATCGATTGAATGCCTGCTCATATTAGTTATAGTAATGGATTTTGGCTGCGCTGATAGTTTTGGCTAAAAATAAATAGTAATAGCTTTAGAAAGAGGATCGAGCGGTGGGGAAAGAGACATGTGTGCACGAGACGGAACGAAGAATGCAATGGATGATGTGCCTATGAGGGCTTTATCCTCGGCGAGATGGGAGTGAGAGGAGTGGAGAATCTGTTTCGAAAACCGGATGTGGAGAATCCGCTTAGAAAACCAGATATTCATATTAGTTTCTACTTTCTTCAAACAGAAAGCAGAAGCAGAAATCAATATGAATAGACCCATAGTTACTCTAGTTATCAACCCCACTTTCCTCTCAACACCATTGGTGCCAATCTAGATGAACTTGCTACGGGGACACGGTGGTATGATTGGTACATGCAATTTATGTTTCTCTTGGGAGTAGAAAGACCATGGATGGTTGTGTATTCCTTGAAATTTGTTATTGCCTCATGTAAAATTTTAGGAGGGATGTTAGAAAATTTTCCCAAAGCAAGACCAGCAGAGGTGCGACAAGGACACAAACCAAGTAAATTTGAGCTAACTGCATGACGAGACCAATTTTATGAGAATGCAGCCAAATGTGACATGCCATTTGCTTTCTTTGCTGCGGTAAATTTCGAACTTTTTATGTGGGAAGGTTAATTTGAAAGTATCAACTTCAGATTTACATTTTTAGACGCCTAATTGCCTACATCTGGTTTCCCAATTTCTACAGATTAATTTGTAAGGTTTACTGATTTAAAACTCATTTTTTTAATTTCGTCGAACAGACTATTATTTTTTCAAAAGTTAAAAGAAAATGGTGAAATTACCCCAAAAGGGTAGTAAAGTCCAATTTGTCATACTACTAGTCAAGTGCAATTGTGTTGTAACGGAACCACAAACTTTACACAAATAATAATATTTCTTTAACGATAAATCAAATAAACTAATTTAAAGATGGTGATACACACATATATACTAGTAAGGTATCCGTGCTTTGCAACGGATTTCATATAAACGATACCATAAATTTTAAACTCAAATTATTTTATTAGTAGCTAACTAATAAAAATTATGGATATCACAATTTGGCATCGCTGAATATCAAGGATCATATAATTCTCTCCGCTACCTTGAAAGATATATGCACCATGTCACCTTGAAGATGTAGTTCTCCGACCAACCTTCGTATTCCATAATAAAAGAAATAGTTGACCATGTGGTGTTGACTCCAAAAATATCAAACACAAGCTTCTATAAGGCAATAACTAATTTTGCTAGTAAGTTGCGCCTCAAAATAAACTCGCTTCACACATAAGTCAAACAAAATAACAAATTTACAGTCTACCAATTGCTAATTCAACAAATGATTCCAACAGATACACAATGAGTCCAAGCCAAAACCTCGAGAAAATGGGGAATCCTTCCTGCCACGTATCAAGCAATCTTCCATGAAAATTTGGAACTGAAATCATTACTATGTTTTACTTCCCATGTCCTCAATTTGTAGTTGCCCCAAGTCAAGAAAATCTCTTCTCTGTGCAAAAACATGTTTGAAAAACAAATTTATCTAAATATCATCAAGCATAGTTTGACATAAATGAGGGGCATCCGTTGATTCATTCTATTGTACTATCTTGCAACCTCGTTTATCTGTCTTTGGAACAAACTTAAGCACAATATTGAGATAAAGTTCATCCCTTTAGTGGTTGAAAAGAAGTAATGCTTAAGATCAACAATGTTAGGATTGTCAAGCATATGCATGATTTGCAATTCTGCTCTTGTATCACTTATCTTGAAGAACCTTTTATGGCGTGATTTCTCTTGTTTCGGACATTTGGCCTAAAGAGTTGACAAGAGCAAAGTTATATGCCTTTCACAATCGCTAAGCATAGAATAGTTTAGACAAATAAAAGCCACATGTTTACCTGATATACAACCCCAAAAGAACTAGTTCCAACCACATGTTCAGCAATTTAAGCGATTGTTTATTTCATTGGTCACTATATCAACATTTGTTTCTCAACCAAACATCATATATTTCAAAGATGAAAGTAAAATTACTATTACCTATTTAGGTAGACCATTTTGGCCACGAATTGTAGTGGCTATTATGTGACCAAATTTTCAGACTGTAACCATCGGTCATATCCGCCTCAATGTCCTACTAATGAATTGAGTATGTTCATCTAATAAAACAAAGTGCAAAGTTAATTCAAAATTTTTCCCTAGGCTTGCTAGTGTCTGACCCAAAACAACACCTACGGATCCTCTCGTGTCAATCACACTAGTCTAGGAATAGATAGTACACACAATGATAACAGAGATACATATCATGCATAATGACAAACTTTATTAATTAAAATGAGTATGTGCGTTATGACCAAGTTTTATATCTCTACGACCCATTGGCTAAATTAAAGGTACATAATAGCGAAGCAAAATAAATAAAGCGGTGAATCCAAAGGGGCTCGCCACAGTGCAAACGATAGTAAGTCACGGCTTACTTGTCTTGATCCTCACCGTAGTCAAAAATTGTCCTCTCGAGCAAATGTACTAAGTAAGGGTGAGCATATAAAATGTACTCAAGTTACATGGGAAAATACATTATTAATGTAAGGGAAACAAGTAATGGCATATAGGGTTATTTGAGCATAAAGCAATTCAAAGAAATACAAGAAATCAATATGAAATTATTGAATTTAATACACTAAGTAAGAAAATTAATTTAAAAATTAGTACAATTAGCATAGACACCGACCTAACACTAACCTAACCATGTGTATCCTACCAAGACCATCCTCATTTTCCCATCGAGATAGCTATTCGCAGGTGATTAGCATGTTGTTGTAGGTTAGCCCCACTTGTCAATAGCGATTGAATCCAAGCAGAGGTTTCTGTGTCCGCACTCAAACCTTTTGATTTTGTGAGAGAGGGAGAGCATAGGTAGGTAGAGGTCAATCGCTTGTGTCTGTGGATCGCTTCTTCTATTCATCACATGACTTGGCACCGGGTTCCTAAATCTGTTTTATTTACCTCAAGATCGAGTCAAGGATGATGTCTTCACCGACACAGTTCACCAGCCGGGAAGGGAGAGGTTTATCTTGTTGACTCACTGTTTCGACACATGACCGAGTCTCTCGTTGGTTCTCTTCCTAGTCCGAGCTCCAGTGTTACGAGATGATCACCTTGGAGATGCCTCGCCGGTCGAGTAATCGGTAAAGATCAAGCAGCACTGGAGGGTACTTTCGCATCAAGGCAAGTACACTCGCCGAGATGCTTCAACATGAGTGATGGCAAGCCGTTGTCAACTCGATAGCATCATCAACCACACTTGACCTAGACGAGGATGGCAAGCCAAGAGATCAGAGTAATGTAGCATGATTGGCTCCTCTTGTATCTCAACGCCGAGGCTGATATACATTTCACCGTGTCCGTGCGCCAATTTCAGGATTCTCTTCATGTCTAGCTATGGTATCTCGGTACTCTCACCATCGTCTTTCCCTTAGAGCCTCTCTAATGCAAACTTTGTCGGCTATAGGATAGATAGGAAGAGCACTTCTGCACTTGCCAATTTATTGACACTTCTTTTGTTTCTGGTCTTTAGGAAGCAATAAGTGTTACAAAATCCACCGTAGAGGCTGAGTTTGTCGCAAAGCTAGTTGCTATAGTCAGTGCTTTGGATGGTTTCACCTTATGGGACTTTGGGTTAGTCATAGATAGTGTTCTCTCTTCTGTGATAACACTTCACATTAATATTGCCAAGAACCTAGTGCAGCACTCCTAGACCAAGCACATAGATATCGATATTATTTCCTTAGAGACCATGTGGAGAAGGGTGACATAATGCTTCAGCTTGTGGAGAGTGATCACCAATTGGTCGACATTTTCACCAAGCCTTTATATAGCTTGAGGTTCACGACTTATGGGAGAGCTTGGGGTGTTCTGCTATTGTTCATATGCTTCGCTTTTATTTTGTTGCACTTTGTTCATTGAGTGCATTTGTGTTAGTCTTTCTAGCATAGACTAGAGTGGTTCTCATTCTTAGCTATTTAGATTTCTTTCTCTCATCTTATGATCCTAGGATATTACTTATTAGTTGCTTCTCTTCTCACTAGGTTGAGTTTACTCACTACTTTTAGGTCTAGCGAGGGTTATACCCCCTTGGGTAGACAAGGAACGTGTATACTCCCTAGTATTTTAGATAACCAGCTGATAGTCCTAGAGTCATATGGGGTAGATGAGAGCAAGTCTAAGCCATAGTATTCCTTCTATCTTGTCTATGCTGTAAGGACTGCCATTTCTTCTTCTCGCCCAAGCTTCTTCCTTTTGGCTTATTGCTTTCTGCTCAGAGAGTTCATTTTAGATTTTCTGGAGCCTAATGATGACATAACTCAACGTGAACCAAAATGCTTCTAAAATTGACTCACTTGCTAAAGGGAAGTGTTGTGGTTACAGACCAAACAGAGAGAGAGGGTATGGTAGTGGAGAGTTAGGTGAGCTGCTTAGGGTTTCTCCCCATGGCCTGTGTTGTATATATATATCCATATGGGGAGTGCTTTTACAATTATACTCTTACATCTGAGTACTTCCTGTGGGTACTTATGTCATTACACATGTCCCATTTTGGGCCTTACATTCTCTACCAGCCTCGCTGGCTTAGGTGGGGCCACCCTACAACAGAGCCTCTCACGGTGAAGGGCTTCACAGCCGGCTATGTTGTCGAATCTTTGGCCCTCCGTCCCTCGTGGCTCGTGAGCTTTCCCAACATTCGGCGGAGGCTTATCGCTTGGTGTAGTGTTCGCCCCGCCGCGAGGTATAGCGCCGGGCGGTTGGCGGCGTTCATCGCCCACGTGGCGACGCCGCCAGAGGAGTCGGAGCCAAAGTCGGGCTCAGAGTTGCTCGCCGCCTTAGCCGTGGGTTCTTGGGCCGCGGTCGGTTGGTGCGAGGCAAACCCCGCGCGCTGGCTTTTCCTCGCGAGGTGGGTGCGTCCGCAGTCCAGAGTGCGCCTAATGGCTTTGAATTGCGCCGACCTGGCCGGGCAGGAGCAGTGTTGTCGCAGCCGCACATGCTTTTGCACTTGGGGTGTATACGCGCATGCCATGATTGGCGCGCTATGGCTATCGCGGTCGCACGATCACGCCGCTCGCCTTTCCTAGGAGGCGGACACGGGCAGGTGTTATGGGCGTGTCGCGCGCCGCTCGCCCACCTACTCGCGCGCCTGCCAGCCGCCGCGCTCCCGATCGTGGTAGCCGAACCTCCGTCTCCCACCGCTGCATCACACAAGCGGGGTTGAGCCGCTTTATAAGGCGCCGCCATCAGCATGGGTATGCTCTTCGCATTGGTCATTCCGCTTGTCTTCTTTTTTCGCTGCCCACGCAACCCACCCTTGCTCCTCGCTGTTTTAGCGCCTATCTCGAGAGGAATGGCTTGCCGCGATGATCTCGCCGCCGGCTCAGGGGCAGCGGTAGCGCTGCTCGACCGGCACGACCGCCGCTTCCTCGGGAAGTACTGCGGTGCGAGGAAGAGCGCATGTCAACAAGCGTGGACGCCATGGAGCACTGGAGGCCATCGCTCCCGCGTTGGGGCGAGCCGCAGTTATCGGCGAGATGCTCCAGACTCATCCGGAGGGGAAGATCGCGAACGTGACGGGCTCATCTACCCGCCCCACCGAGACGGAACCGCAACCGGCGGAGACGGAGGCTATTGTCTTTGTCGCGCTTCTTGATGCCGCTCATGATGCCTCGACACTTTTCGCCGGTGAGGTCTTGGCGCATTTAGCCGAGCTAGCGCAAATTCGACCCCCGCGATAGTCCTCCCGCCGTGTTTGCTTGGGCACCGCGAATAGAGGGTCGCCGCCCCAAGGCGAATCGTTTCGCTATTATGCACGACGCGCGCTGTCAGCCGAAGAAACTCGAGGGGGGGCGGAATTGAACTTCGGCAGCATCAACTTCGTGCTGAGGAAGTAGTGCGGGGGCTCTTCGCATGGGCCGCACGAGGGAAGTGGAGTCCGTTGACACGCCGGTGGTTTTACTACCTCGTGACGAGCAAGAGCGGCTTGTCATGCCGGACACCGATATCGCTCAACACCGCCAGACGCGGAGCCGATGTCCGACGACGCGTATAGGCGCGAGGCTTGCCAGATCGCCGGCTCAACATGCGTGACCTTGCCAAGAGTTTACCATGTACGGGCGGCCCCGCCCCGCCGGTGGCGATGATGTACAGGCGATCCGGAGGATGGTGTCCACCCGATCGTGTCCTCGCTTCGAGACCTCCGCCCTTGTAAGTCCTCGACCGCCGGATACGCGCATGCTCGCATAATCACGTGATTTCCTATGGATGACGCCCATTTTTGTGCGAGTGCCCCGCTAGAAGATGCAGAGCGCAGCAGTCAGTTGTGCTCCCGCCATACACGGCGGGGAGCATAGGTCGCGCAAGGCCGCCACCACCTCGCGAAACAGGCGGATAAACCGGTCCGCGAGGTCTTGGGGATTAGTGTGCCCGAGTGCGCGTGCCGGTGGAGACCCCGCCGCCATGATGACGATGGCGGCGGAGTTGCGCCGCCGCGCAAGGCTCGACCGAGGCCACCAAACTCGCCGCCGGCCGCGCTACCGGGAGGTATTACCGGCAGAGGCACGGCCGGCGCTGGTCCGAACCGCCGTTCGGGTGGATCGCGTTCTACCGAGGGTTTAGATGGCGTGAGGTGGCGGACCTGGTGCCGCGACCCCGAGGTGAGGTAGCGCCGCCAAGAACGCACCACCGAGGGTCTCGCCGTCGCGACGGCCATCGGGATTTAGCGCCACGGCCCACCGGGTCCGCCGCCACGACCGAGCGCCGAGGAAGGGTTGTTCGCGCCCCGCGGCGGCGCCCCTGGGCACAATCGCCCCACCGCGAGGGGCGATTCGGAGTTGTTGGCGCGTTATCGATCCCGCGCTCGTGAGGAGGTCGGCAAGGTTGGGGAGAAGGCACCGCCTCGGCCGACGGCCCCCATTCCTCAGATGGAGGTTGCGCGGCACCTCCCACATCGTGGGCGCAGGGTGTCAAGGTAGGCGCGATTCTTTTCCTCTCATGACTTCGCAAACTCTCTCCGATTTGCTTGCTCATTCCGTCAGAGACATCAAAGCGCAGACGAGGCCTCCCTGACGCGTCAAGGATCAAGCAACAGAGGTACACGTGAAGTCGCGACCTGCTATGCGTGACTCGTGCAGATGCCCTGCCGCGAAGCCGCCGGGCCGAGGCTCGCATTCACAAGCCGAAGAGCGCCGCAGAGTGAACTTCGTGGCCGCAGACTATGCTCACACCGCCAAGGATGAGCGATCCGAGGCCGGAGGCGTAAAAGGCGGCGATAGCTTCCAACGCGAGGACGCCGTGGCGGTGGCGCGACGCGCCACTGCGGAGGTCCAGCGCATACGCGACGGAGGAACGCACCACCTTTCTTCAAAGAAATCACCGCTACCGAGAAGGAGAAGACCGAACTCGCTGCATCCTTTGTAGAGAGGATCGAGGTTCCGACAATGCATCCATGGTGGCATGGAGGGCGATGGGGTCGCGGAAGGGCTCCGACCTTGTCATCGACGCATTTCGAGGTTATGCATGGCCCCGAAAATCGACGAGACGCTGGGCGATCGAAGAGGGCTCGCCTCGCCTCCACGTGCCAAGTCCTTCGCGATCATCGCGCTTCATGGGTGCCTCTTTGCCCTTGCCTTACTTCGCGCCCGGGTGTGGGCACGCCGACGAGCTGGTGGATTCGCAGCTGAATCGCCGAGCGAGCGAGGTGATGTCCGACGCCATCCGCTTCACCCACCACCGCATGCAATTTCCATACTCGATCCGGGGCTATGTTGGGGAAGACGCAGCAAGATCGGCCAAGCGCGCACTCGTGAAAGAGGGGGACCTCTCCGTGGCTCGAGAGAGTTCCTCACGCGAGGGAAATGACGCAGATCAAGAGTGATGCTGTGGTTGGGTGTGTTGCATCATGTACACGTTTTGTATGGTTGCTTCGCAACCTCCTCTTTATATGAATGAAGCAAAGGCATGCCCAATATGTTCGAGCTTTTGCATGGCCCCATTCTAGGCGATCGCACATAGGGTAGATTTTCGCGCCTGGCCCGCTGCATTTGTAGCTAGTAGCGCCCGAGGTAGACTCGCAAATGCCCGCCTTCTTTCGGAAGGACGGCCACGGGCTAGCGTCTAGTCAAAGTAGACACGCGGCGCTCCGCCCCTACCTTTTCAAAGGGGTGGCAGCGGGCTGGTGCCTAGTCGAGGTAGACACGCGAGCGCCCGCCCTTACCTTTCAAAGGGGTGGCAACGGAACCGCGCTAATCGGGCAGACGCGTGAGCGCCCATCCCCTACCTCGAAAGGGTGGCAGCAGAGCCGCACTTAGTCGGCAGACGCGCGAGCGCCCGCCCCTACCTTTTCGGCGGGTGGCAGCGAGCCGCGCCAGTCGGCAGACGCGCGAGCGCCCGCCCCTACCTTTCCAAGGGGTGGCAGCGAGCCGGCGCCAGTCGAGGTAGACGCCACAGGCGCCCGCCCCTACCTTTCGGCGGGTGGCAGCGGCCGCGCCAGTCGATGTAGACGCGCGAGCGCCCGCCCCTACCTCGAAGGGGTGGCGCGCGAGCCGCGCCAGTCGAGGTAGACGCGCGAGCGCCCGCCCCTACCTTCAAGGGTGGCAGTGAGCCGCACATAGTCGAGGTAGACGCGCAGCGCCCCGCCCCTACCTTCGGGGGTGACAGGAGCCGGGCGCCAGTTGAGGTAGGCGCGCGAGCGCCCATCCCCTACCTTCGCGCGGTGGCAGCGAGCCGGCGCCAGTCGAGGTAAACGCGCGAGCGCCCGCCCCTACCTTCGGGGGTGGTAGCGAGCCGGGCGCCAGTCGAGGTAGACGCGCGAGCGCTCGCCCCTACCAAGGGGTGGCAATGAGCCGGCGCCAGTCGGGCAGACGCTATTAGAGCTTGGGCGCATGGGAATTTCTGACCATGTCTTATTTATACTCCGGGAGTACGCAGCGACAACGCTGCGCATGCGCGGATATCCGCGCTTGTTTATACTCGTGAGTGCGCAGGACAATATCCGCTTTATTTATACTCCGTAGAGTGCGCGAGGCGGACCTTGACGCCACGCCTTATTTAGAGTCCAGAGATCGCGCGCGAGGTGAGCCTCGCGCTGCGGGAAGTGAAGGTGCGTAGAGCCGCCTCAATGCTACATCTTATTTATACTCCGAGAGTGCGCGCGGAGGCGACTCAATGCTACGCCTTATTTATACCCGTGGAGTGCATGCGAGGCGACCTTGACGCCACGCCTTATTTAGAGTCTCAGATCGCGCGCGAGGCGAGCTCCGCTGCAGAAGTGAAGGTTCGTGGCGAGCCGAGCCTCAATGCTACATCTTATTTATACCGTAGAGTGCGCAAGGAGGCGATCTCGACGCCACGCCTTATTTAGAGTTCAGAGACCGCGCGAGGCGAGCCTCCGCGCTGCGGGCGGTGAAGGTGCGTGAGGAGGCGGCCTCAACGCTACATCTTATTTACACTCAGAGTGCGCGCGAGGCGCCCCCATGCCTTTGTTTATACTCATACCCGCTTTTTCACGAGAGTGCGCACGCTAACGCTGTCTTTGCTTATACTCATGCCCGTGTTTTTCACAGAGAGTGCGGCGCCGAATGCGTGTCTTTGTTTATACTCATGCCCGTGTTTTTGACGGAGAGTAGCGCGCCAACGCTGTCTTTGTTTATACTCATGCCCGTGTTTTTCACGTAAAGTGCGCGCGAACGCGGTGTCTTTGTTTATACTCATGCCCATGTTTTTCACTGAGAGTGTGCGCGCTAACGCTGTCTTTATTTATACTCATGGAGAGTGCACGCTAAGGTAATCCTTCGTGCGCTTTTGCAGGAAACCAGACGAATTTATGCAAACGGTGAACTTCATTAAATTCCCGTTTGCGCGGGTAAGCGATTACAAAAGGTGAGGGACTAACCACTGACCGCTTAGACGGAAACAGCCGCAGCTGTCGTTACCCGGTGATGAGGCCACGCCCGATGTGAGCCTCTAGTGCTGGAGCAGTCCACGCAGGAGCCTGGCAAGGTATTTCCCAAAGCCGCCATGATCCTCGCTTGCACCCCGCTTAGGTGTAGTACCGCACTGCTCGCGCTCCATGTGTGGCGAAACGCCCGCTTCTTCCAATGTGGCGAGGCGGTATGCTCCTCTCGAGGGCCTCGTGACGATGAATGGGCATTCCCATTTGAATTCCAGCTTGCCTACCGCCTCCGCGTGGAGTGCCATCTGAGGACGAGGTCCCCGACCGAATTCGCGCGTACATTGAGCGATCCCGAGCGCACTATCCGTCGCGCATACTTTATGACATGCTGGGTTGTGCTTGCCCTGGCCCCATCAAGGAGGTCGATGGACAATTGGTGCTCCTTCTCGTGCCGACGAGGACCTCTCGAGCTCGCTTTATTTCTGGCGCACGCACTGCCGCCAAGAGGAGCTTGAATGGCGTGAACCCGCCGGGCGTGTCACCATGCAGCGAGGGACCAGAGGACGCGTGGAGCTCGCCGCCACTTGCCCTTTGGCAACCCGAAAGGCGCTTTCTGATCGCGGCGGAGATGGCGCTGCTCGCTCGCTTACCGCGCCGTTGGATCATGGTGTCCAACCGAGGCAAACCGAGTGTGATGCCCATGCTGTCATAGAATTCTTTGAACGGGCCTACGCCGAATTGTAAGTCGTTGTCGATGGTGATCTCCCGGCACACCGCCGCATATGATATTCTCGCCAGAGAAAATGCCGCATGGTCGCCGAGGTAATCTTGGCCGAGCTACCGCTTTCGCCACCGAGAAGTATTCCAAAGTGACCGCTATGAACTACAGTCGCTCGAGCCCTAGGAAGCGTCCCACGACGCCAATGCCACATCGCGCCGCCACACTAGGGGTATAGGTTGAGGCTCGCTGGGGCCGTGGATGGCCCGCCTCATCCATTGGCAACCTTCGCACCGACGCATGTGATCTTGGTGTCGGCGACACCAAGTGGCCAATAAAAACCTTGCCTAAATGCCTTCCGACTAGCAATCTCGCAAGATGCGAACCGCAGAGTCCCACATGAATTTCGCAAGGAGCCGCTTCTTCACGCCGAGAGGCATCGCAGTGCGTGCACGCACTCCTTTTTGTAGAGCACCCCGCCAAGCACCGAAGGTCCAAATGCCGAGCTCGATGGGGTCGTCCGCCCGCGATGCCCTCGTAGAAAACCGAAATGGGTTCTCGCCACCACTCTGGGTGATCCGTGGACGAGGGTTGCATCATGGTTGTCCTACGCGATGGTCGCATCGGGCAGACTTCTCGTGAAATGCCCCCGGAGTTGGGAGCCGCCGGGCGGCCTTTGCGAGGACATCGGCTTGTTCGTCCGCCCGAGGATGGCTTTCACCGTGACACCCAAAAATGCCCTCCTTCGCTCTTACACTGCCGTGTATTTGGCTAGTTCCGGTCTTTGGCTTGGTATGACTTGTCCACATGGCCCGCCACCGCCGTGAGTCGCAAGCGACGAGGACGCACTCGACCCCGCCGCTTGAGCTTCCCGAGGGCGAAGAGTAACGCCTTATACTCGGCCGTGTTGTTGGTGGTAGGAAATGCGAGGAGCGAGTACAAGAGGCGTGCCCTCGTGTAGTGACAATCGCGCGACGCCGCACCCGCAACGCCAGAGGCTCACGCTGTTGAGCATCCACACCGGTCCTCGATCTAGTGGACAGCCGAGCTTGGGGTCCACTCCGCGAGGAAGTCCGCTGTAACTTGAGATTTAATCGCTGTCGGGAGGCGACATTAAGGAGAATGGGGCAAGCTCACCGCCCATTTGCCGATTCGCCCAGTGGACTCCTTATTGTGCAGCATCTCCGCTGGGGGAACGAGTATGGCACCGTATCGGTGGGCCAGAAGTAGTGTCTGAGCTTTTGAGGCCATGACTAGCGCAGAGGCGAAGCTTTTCGAAGTTCTCAGATATCAAGGCCTTGGCGCCTAGAGGGCTTCGAGACGAATACACACAGGTCGTTGGAGAGCACCTCTTCGAGGACAAGGATCGGCGCGACCGCCGCCGAGGCGGCAAGGTAAGGCAGAGGGGAGCTCTAGCGCTGGGCAACTAGAGGGGAAGGCTTGCAGGTGTTTCTTGAGGTCGTCAAGGCCTTTGCGCAATCGCCATCCCAATGAAACCCGCCGCAACCGCGAGAGTCTTGAAAATGGCAAGCCTCGCTCCGCTGCTCTAGACAAGAAGCGGCTCTCGTCGCCATGCGATCGCCAGCCTCTCGACCTCCTCGTTGTCTTGGGTGGTTCCATGCCCCGATGGCGCCGACCTTGTTGGGGTTTGCTTGATGCCTCGCTCGACACAAGGAAGCCCAAGAGCTTGCCCGCCAGGCAACCAAAACACACTTGTCCGATTGAGCTTGATGCCCGCCTTCCCGAGGTTGTCGGTCTCTCGGAGGTCCCGACCATGGCAAAGCGAGCCGCTTGTTTTTACCACCATCGCCGCGACGAGGCCTCCACATTCCTCCCAAGCCGAGCGGCTAATGCCAAGACGCATAAGGCGGTGAAGGTTGCACCGCGTTCGCCGGCGGGCATCCCCGACGGCAGTAACGCCCCAACCAGCCGAATGAAGCTCGGTTTTATCTCGCCGCCCTGGCCATGTAGATCCGGTAGTAGCCGAGTAGGCGCCGAGAAGCTCACGAGCTCACACCGTGGGTGGCGCCGACCGCTTGATCTATGTGTGGCAAAGGGTAGTCGCCCGCCGCATGCCTTGTTGAGAGCGGTGTTGATGCACATTCGCCAGCACCGCTTTCTTTGACCAACACCGATTGGCAAGCGGCCTGGATGCCGACTTCACTAATAACTCCAGCTTGAGAAGCTTACCTTGGCCGCTCGTCGGTCCATGGACATACGGCGGCTTCGCTTGATCGCTTAAGGCCGGGCGACCGCCAAGTTGTGCTCGATGAGGGCGCGTCCACACCTTTGATATCCTCCGACCACGCGAAGACATCCGCATTACATTCAAGAACCCGGAGTAAGTCTTGCTCCACCTTCGTAGGGAGACCGCGCGATGGACACGAATCGCCTTCCGCTTGAGAGGCACTTTGACTCCACCCGGCGGGCTTAGGTGTCCATCCCGGAGTGGATGGCGTGTTCGCTTCGATTTGCCAAAGAAGGACGCACCTTGCGTGCGACTTCGCGCCGCCGACACGCTAGCAAGGTCCCGTCACCGAAGATGGTGATGACACCCCATGGCCCGGAGCTTCATACACAAAGGTGGTGCGGCATCGCCAAGGAATTAATGGCGGGTCGCCCAAGATGACGTTGTATGGGTGCGATGTCCACGACATCAAAGACGATGTCCTCGCTTCGCGCGTTGTCGGCCCGCACAAGGAGACTCGGGCGCACTCCACCCAAGACCTTTAGGGGCCGGTCAAAACCTGGAGAGGGATCTCATGGTCTCAAGCGACTCCGAGGTATTCCCATGCGATCGAGGGCTTCACGAACAGGATGTTTGCAGAGCTTCTCCATCGCGCCTACAATGCCGCCCTGATGACCAAAGGATCTTGATGGGGAACTCCACGCCCGGGCGCTGCACGGGCGTGGAAGGTGATGTTGCAAAGGCGCATCCCGGGGTGGTTGCGCCGAGGGGTTCTCGACGCAGGAGCTCCGGAGATGGCGCTAATGATGCCGCGCTAGGTCCTCCCGGATCTCGACTCGCAGGGGACTTCGCGGCGCCGCACGGGCCGCCGCAGCGGCCGGGCGCTCAGGCCCAAACTCGAGCCGTTTGTTGTCGCAGCGCCATAAGTTCGATGCATGCCCGCGCGAAGTGGTCACCATAGCCATGCACTTCGCACTATCCGCCGTAGTCCAGATTTCCTCGCCCGCACGTGGTTCGCTGTCGCGCTTTCTCCCGGGTCTCTACCCAATCGCGGGCGAGGATAGGTTCTCGTGGAACGCCCCGTGGCGTAAGACGCATGAGCCTTGTGGAACCTTCGCCGTTACGCCGGCTTGCACCGCCGCTGACGAGTTCTCGATGCCCGACATCAACGCTGCTCGTAAGCGCCTCCCGGATGCTTGCTTGCGCTTTGCTCCCAAGTCGCCTTCACGCTTCTTTTTAACGCAGCTCCGCTCAAGCGTGTCGAGTCGCCACTTTGCGCTTCGCATCTTCCTCTCGCCAGCGCATTCTCCATTTTGTCGAAGAGCTGCCATCGACTTGATCAAGCTTCGCTGCTATATTCAGCAAGCGCCCGCGAAGACCCCGCATTGCTGCATTGATGATGGTTGTTTCGCTGACATCTTTGACCGCAACAGCACTTAGCGGCGCTTGTAGTAGTCACGAGCTTGTCCGATGGTTTCGCTGACGCGAAGAGTCGCCCACGCCGACGCGCCGACGAGTTTCTCTTGTAAGCCGCTGTAGAGGCGGTCACGATCGCTTCCCAGCGTAGATGGAGTTTGGCTTGATGGCAAAACCAAGAAAGCGCTACTCGCAACGCGAGGGGAAGTCCTTCGCTCGTAGTGTCGCCTCCGCCACGTCTCGTGATACGCGCATCTAACTTCCGAGGTCCGTGGTCGCTTTGTACGGGTCGATGGCACTAGGGAACTTGAAGTCCTCCGCCACGCCGCTACTACAACCGCAGAAGCGAGATTCCAGGTCCACGCTGCCGCCGTGATGCGGCCCGACGCGGGGCACCGTGGATATCCGCCTTTTCGCGCGGGCCCGATACTACCATCGGGGTTCGCGACTTCGAGCCTCTCGCATATCCTCGTGACGCCCACGGTGATCCGCCGCCTCGCCGGAGTGTGCCGAGGGTCGCCGCAGGCGAGGCGCGCCGCGCCGCGCCCCGGCCGCACGCCGTGGTGGCGTGGTGACTCGGGATGTTGATGACGGATCGACGCCACAACGGTGGTGGGGATCGAGGCCGCGTGGTGGTGGTCGCAGGTCAAGCTGCCGCGTGGTGGTGGTCGCAGGTTGAGCATCGCGTGGTGGTGGCAAGGTCGGGCGCCGCGCCGTGAACACCGCAGTTCGCGACCACCACACCCGCATCGCCACCCACACCGCGCCGCCAACGCCGGCCCTCGTATTGGCGCTGATTCCGCCGCCCCACCTTCTTCTTCTTCGCCACCGATGATGAAGCTTTTGGTGCCATCCTTCTTCTGGACCGAGGCTTGCTCTTGTCCTCCCCGCGGACGGCACCAACTGTTGTGGTTACAGACCAAACAGAGAGAGAGAGAGAGTATGGTAGTGGAGAGTTAGGTGAGCAATGGCTTAGGGTTTCTTCCCATGGCCTATGTTGTATATATATATCCATATACGGAGTGCTTTTACAATTATACCCTTAGATCCGAGTACTCTCGTGGGTACTTATGTCATTACACATGTCCCATTTTGGGCCTTACATTCCTCTACCAGGCCTGCTGGGCTTAGGTGGGGGCCACCCCTACAACAGGAAGCTAGATTTCCTTTTATTGCATCATATTACGCTTAATTTCAGCAATGTGCATTGTAATATAAATACATGGAGCATTGATTATTATTCTTGTATGACATGATAAGATCGCTACATCTTGCCATGAGTTGTGCCAGTTGCTAGATTTATCATGGCTTGCTATGTGTAGCCTAGTTTTTGTCATACTAGCTTGAGTAAATCAACAACTTGAATTAAATCATGTCTTATTAGATCTTGTAACTAATCTGCTCTAGTGATCCTCGTATGATTCATGCCATGTCAAATAAGCTAAGTTGAGTCTTGAATCGCATTGAGTTTTAGATTAAGCTATGCTAGTTTATTAGTGAAGTATGAGTTAGATTTAACTCTTTGTTCTTGAACTAAGTCAAAAATGCAAAAATCTCTTTTGAGAAAAACTGATCTCACCATTTCTTTTCATGAGATGCTTGCCATTGCACTAGGCATGAACTCGTGGGGTGTTTTGATGACCAAGATCACTTTCTTAAGCTACCTACTTGGACCGATCGATAAGGCTTGAGATCTAGCACATGGCTAAGAAAATAAAATCTTGTAAAAATGGTTGAAGCCAACCATAAATTTCTGAAATTGCTAAATGTGCTAAATTTGCTCAATTATAAGTGATATCAAGTACTTGAACAAAATATCTCATTTTTAAACTTGTAGCACCCTAAATTGACTCAATTATAGATTCTTGGTTCCACTTAGATTATTGACATAGCTTGACTCATTTTTGGATATCTCTTACTAGACTATGATCTTAAATGACTTGACATATTAAACAATCCATTTAATTTTAGATTATGGCTTACTTGTATGGATAAATTACGCAAATTGACGATCTTTGTGTATTGCGCGTGCTACGTGATGGATTGCTTATTGGTGTTGGTTGCAGACTTCAAAGCTAGGTCATGGTGAAGCATAGGAGGACCGGACTAGGCACGTGGAGGTGTTGAGGTCCGTAATGATTAGAAAGACGCTAAAGATGACCAAGGCTAGTGAGGTGGTTGCAAGTCGAGATGACGAGAAACCGAGCGCAGAGCTACCGAAGGTGGACATGATGGGCAACAGAAGGTGGACCAGCACTAGGCTCGTGAAGGAGCCGAGGTCCCAGGTCGCTCTAGGATGCTCGGGTGCCATCATGCACGAGGAGAAGCATGGTGCGCCAAGTGACTTGGGTCATTTGCAAGCGAGGATGGTTCTGGGATCCGGACGCTGAGAGGCTTGATGACAACTCATTAGGGCCACATGGAAGATGGTGAAGCATGGGCTAAACTTCATGGCAAAGAAAGTAGGAAGCTTCAAGGAAGGCGATAGAAGGGTATTTTGCAAATTACCCAATACGGGAAATGTGGCAGGTGAAATCGTGACCTTGGTTTAAGTGGTTTAGGTCTTGTATGTGCTGAAATTGTGAAGTGAATCAAGTGTTGGTTCACTAATGGGTTAATGTATGTAAGCCGCTTGAGAAACGTAAGCGAGTAAAAACCCAAAGTTAGATGGGGTTAACGGTTATCCCCTGGCTTGGACTAATGGTGGGATCCATTATTTCTTGTGTTCATTGGTGAGCCTATAAAATGGGAGGAGAGGCAAGAGTTAGGATTTGAGAAGGTTGGCTGCCTTATGGTGGCTTGCTCCTCATTCCTCCCATGGGAGTTAGGTTAAAGAGTGGGTGTGGGCTCTAGACTTAGAGCTTGGTCATCCCTTATGGTGGCTTGCTCCTCATTCCTCCCATGGAGTTAGGTTAAAGAGTGGGTGGGCTCTAGACTTAGAGCTTGGTCATCCCAAAGGAGTGGTCAGAAACCAATCATTTGAGCAATACATCAATCTCCGATCTACAATTTGTGTATCTTTGTCCGGTTGGGTTGGGTTGGCTCTGGCTTTGATTTGGTTCTCTACTCGCTTTCTCTCCTGTTTTTAGTTGTTCCTTTCCTTCTTGATTTGAGAGGAAGTTCTTGCTTGTCTTTGTGATGATCCGACATGTCAGATTGTGTGGAATCATACTCAAAGCATCTTGGCTATTCTCTTCCCATGAGCACGGCCTATTCATTTCTTCAATCTGAATTCTTGGTTTTTGTGTGCGCTGTTGAATCACAAAAAGGTCTCAACTTGTTTACTAAGTTTTCAATCCAATATTGGATTAGCTTCCCCGAGACCTTAAGAAATTTGGCGCATAACGTTTCATGACCATTTGACCTTTCAACCAAAAGATTTGATGTTTTTAGATCCGTGGTCGCGGCGCGCCCTCCCGCTTCTTCTAGTCGCTTACGCCCACACTCGCTTCCGATTGCTCGATGGTCATAGATCGTGGTCGTCGCGCTTCACTACTTTTTGTGTTGTTTACGACTACAACGGTTATGAGTGCTCGATGGTCTTCAACTACATCATATGATTACTCTATTTTGAGTTTGTTCTTCTCTCTAAGAGTTTTGATCTGATTTCTTCAATGTAGTTGCTTGTTGTGACATGTGGGATTGTGCCCAAAGCCACTTTTGCTACTCTCTTCCCACGAGCAAAGATCGCTTCATCGCTTGTTTTTAGATCCCGCTTAGTGTACGCTGCTTTAATTTGCAAAAATGTTTCAAAATTATCATGGATTTTTCAATTTAGGAATGGAATAACTTCCTAAGACATTAAGAAGCACAGATACTAGTGTCATAGCTTTGGATCTTTCAATCAAAACTTGTGTGCGTTTTTGTTCGCAGGTCGGGCCGAGAAACCCTGTCTCTGCTCTTCCTTTGGAAACGGTGGTACCGCAAGCCTCATAGCGTAGTACCACGCTCTCGTTTTGACCACAATGGTTACAACTATGTTGGTTTCACCATGATGGTTATTACCATGTTGGGTTCGACCATGTTGGTTATGACCACGCTGGTTATGACCACGCTGGTTTTGACTATACCGGTTTTGAATACGCTGGTTTCAAACCACGCTGGTTTTGACCATGTTGGTTATGACCACGCTGATACGGGTCGCCCGATCTTCTCGACGAGGATCAAGATACTCACATGGAATTGATGAATCGAGTGATCCTCGTTACAATGCAAGAGTTAGCACTCTATAATTCGCCTAATCACACGTGTTGAACTTCACGACCACCGATGAAGTTCTATCGCGCCTCCCATTCCAATGGAAAGGTTGAACGATCTTGATTTTTGACTAACTCCCATTCCTTCAATGTTGTTCGCCAACGTAAAGAACAAGAGTATTTTTTAATATCAAAAGTGTTTTCTTTACAATGGGGTCACCCTCAATATATAGCCTCAGCCCAAGGCTATTCAACACTAAACTTCCCATGTGGTACTATTCACGCCGCATCGTAGCACTCATCGCTCATGGGCCGCACGGTTATCGCTCACGGCCTTGTATCGCTCATGGGCTGATTCAGAGCTCATATCCTGATCTCCATCCATCGCCGACTCTTCAAACCCGAGCACAAGTAAAATATTGTTTTTAGGTAGTATGAAATTCTCATTAAAATTAATGACAGATTCATTAAGGAGCAGTTCACCTCGAGATTGTAGTTTTGCTCGTGCTCTTGTTATTGGTCCCGTTATTGAAGTCTCATTACTAGTTTTGGTATTACTATCGATGTCCTCATCATATCCGCATCATCCTCCTTTCTTCAAGAAAAGCCGCCCTCGCTTTTGATAGCCTGAAATTGTACTAAACAAAGAATACAAAGGTGTATGCATGGTTTATGTATTGGTCAGTTACAACCCTTCCATCTTTCACATTAGTATTACCTGGGGGTGTAGTAAGCAAAAAGAACTACACATATGCGTGGTATATGTATGAATCAATTATTGTGTCATTCTCATTCTCATTGTTTTGCACAAACCAATTGATACTACAATAGCTATCAAATGCATACATTGCAATGTTCTCATTCACACCATTCTGCTGTTGTCACTTCTACCAGGTATAAGTTTTTATAGCTAACTCTTGCATTGGCAACGGGGGATCACTACGATTCATCAATTCCACGTGAGTATCTTGATCCTACGCCGAGAAGATCCAAGCACTCCGCATCATCTTGGTATCGTGAGCGTTTACCTCTGTGAGGATTATTTACCCTTACTTTTAGATTGATTTATTTTTGTCCTATAGTCCATTAAACTGAAATTGCAACAAAATTAACCAAACCCTAGTTTTTGCATCCGTTAATTTTGTGAGTTTTGTTAGGTTTTGATCCATTAGAATTTTTGTTTAGGTGCTGATCGCTCGTGTTTATTTATGAGCCTCAATCTTTGTGTCCAATCCAAAAATCCAAAAAAATCTTGCTGATATTCTTTCATCAATTGAGACTAGCTCATGAATATTGCATCTAGGTCTGCTCTTGAGTACTTTACACCTTGCTGAATATTTGTGACCGTGCAAAACCAAAAGAACAATTCAACCTAGTTTGGCCTTTGAAAGAAAAAAAGGAAGTTGAGCAAAAAAGTGGAGGAAAGAAAGAAAGAAAGAAAGAAAAGCATTGGCCGAATTTGGGTGAGTTCTTAATCCATAAATTTAGATTGTGTAATTTTATCTCTTGAGCAATCTCGTGCCCTTACATTCATATCATTGCAATTGGCTAGCGCTCTCCTAGTACTTGGTGCAAAACGAGCTATCTAAATTCAGATTGCCTCTAGTTAGCTCATTCCTTTGTTTGCATCGAGTCACATTGATTTTGTGTGTGCGCTCATATACTTCACTTAAATCTATTGGATCAGCACTTAGGCAAAGTATTCAGCCTGGATTATTACTTAACTTTGCAACATCAAGAATTTCAGATTGCTAGGATATACACTTCCATACCAAGCTCCACCATATAACCGTTGTTGTGCAAGTGAACACTCTTGAATTCGCTTAATCATCACGCTGCTATTGTCACTTCTACCAAGTGTAAGTTTATTGGCCTTAATTCACTTTAAGGGTAAGAACTTTACTTGGGAGAGAAAATAGTGAGATTGAGTGATTTCATATATATATATATATATATATATATATATATATATATATATATATATATATATATATATATATATATGTTGCATAACTAACCTATGACAGATATTCAACAATTTG